>JAFMOD010000250.1:596353-610361 GCA_019802435.1 Corydoras maculifer
TTCCTCCCACAGTCCAAAAACATGGAACAAGTTAATTGAATTCTCAAAATTGCCCGCTATAGAGTGTGTCTGTGTGAGTGAGTGTGTGCCCAGCGATGGATTGGCGCCCTGTCCTGGGTCTATCTGCCCAGCGCCCGAGATGTTCTCCCCTGGATGGGCATGGGGAACCCCACCGCGACCCTAATAGAGGATAAGCGGGAGATAATGAATGAATGAATGTTAGATAATATAACAGGTAGTTCCGGTCTTTGAATCTAATTGGCTGAGACCTTTGTGCATGGACATCACGTATAACGCACACCCCTCACCGCTTCACATTAGTATCAATGCGCCAGGTTATTATTTAAGTGTTGGTGATTATTTAAGTGTTTAAGAAATGATGTATTTGTCTCTGTAACAGTCACTGAAGTGAATCCTCTCTGCTTCAAACTGCATCCCAACTCCACTGAACAAAGATGCTGCAGCGACATTCTCACAAACACCGAACAACAAAAACAAAAAGGCTCCCAACCAAACTGTTCCAGCTCTGCTTTCAGAAAGTGGTAGAACATTACTTTAAATCATGTATTATGAAAACAAATATACATAGTAATATAAACAGAATCATTTTCTAGTGAACAGTCATTTCCCTGCGCCCTGTTACTTAACAATCAATGTCTTTAATACTTTAAAAACCGGACTAGATATCGTCGCGGAAGACCAGATTATTAATAATTTACTTCTAAATAAACACACGTATGAATGAATACTAGTGTTTTTATAACCGTTTTATTTAAACGGAAAGAGATGTAACCTAAAGAGACGTTGCTGGCTTCTGGAAAAAGACTCAGGAACATTCGGAGTAGGATCATACATATGAGCATACACATGAGCATTCAGGATGTAGCATGCTATCTGCTTACTATTTATCAGAATTTTGTTTATGTGTCTGCACAAAAAAAAAAAAAAAAAAAAAAAAAAATATATATATATATATATATATATATATATATATATATATATATATATATATATATATATATATATAGTATATACCGTGTGTATATATGTGTTATTTATATTTTACTGTCTGCTATAATTTATATATAATTTATGTTATATAATTTAAATATATTTTATACAGTTTTATATATATATATATATATATATATATATATATATATATATTCATTCATTCATTATCTTGCGCTTATCCTCTATTAGGGTCGCGGTGGGGTTCCCCATGCCCATCCAGGTACACAGACACAGATACACCCAGGACAGGGCGCCAATCCATCGCTGGGCACACACTCACTCACACAGACACACTCTATAGGGGGCAATTTTGAGAATTCAATTAAATTGTTCCATGTTTTTGGACTGTGGGAGGAAACCGGAGAACCCGGAGGAAACCCACGCGGACACGGGGAGAACATGGAAACTCCACCCAGATGGGGATTCGAACCGGGAATCCCTAGTGCTGAGAGGCGAACGTGCTAATCACTAAGCCACCGTGCCGCCTATATATATATATATATATATATATATATATATATATATATATATATATATATATATATATATATATATATATATATTCTTTTTATATGTACTGTATATATTGTACATATATATACTGTATGTATGTGTATATATATATATATATACCGGTACACTTCATTTTAATCCTTTACAAATCACACTTATTTCATTAATCATATTCTAACCTATGTTGCTTGCTGCTTTATGTATATATATATTTATTTTTATACTTCTGAGCCAATGCACCGAAATTTACTTCTGTGTACACTAAGTGTATAATGAATGACAATAAAGGTTATCTAAGTCTAAGTTTAATAACACCTCTTTTCCATGATTTTATTTACAATGCACGCCCTCTCGTGCTTTAGCCATGTAGATTACAGTTACTGAGAATATGTTGCAACATTTTCTGTACTGTAGCTTCTTTGTGGTGTTTTTGTTTTGAAACTAGTGATGATTGAACGAAATGTTCTGAATTTTCCTTCCAACTGCATCAGAAAGTCGTTCAACAGTCAAAAGTTGATAACATTGCTATACACTGGCGCCATCTCCTGGCCAAACTATGTAACGCATCACTGTTATTAAACATTATTAAACACGTAGAATATAAAATCTAAAAACTCCCGTAACCTGTCAAATTTGTGACAGGCCCACATTGCCAAATATAAATTATATACACATTTATTATGACAAGCATATATCTATAAATAAGATTATATTCAATATAACAGTCAATGTAATGAAAAGTGCTTGTGATAATAAAATGTGTTGTGTCTTTGCAATCCATGTTTCCAACGTCATTCAACATTACAGATATAGACATAACATTAGGATAACATTAGGACATCACTCCTCTTATCATCACTCCTTTGGTTGTTGCCAACTTGCATTTGTAGGGAATCATCCATCCATCCATCCATTATCTTCCGCACGCTCTATTTCGGGCGATTTGGAGAAATCAGTTGGCTGTGGGAGAAAACCGGAGAACCCAGAGGAAACCCACGCGAACAAGGGGAAAACATGAAAACTCCACCAAGATTGGGATTAGAACCGGGAATCCCTAGCGCTGAGAGGCAAACCACTAAGCCACCATGCCACCCTTTGTAGAGAATCAGAACACTTTATTGATCCCTGAGGGGAAATTGCAGATGTTACAGTTACTCAAGGGCTATAATTTACAAAAAAAACATAATAAGAATAGAGTATCAATAAGTCTTTCAAACAAAAGAAAATGCAGCAAAGGTACGTAAGTCATCACAAAATCTTTTTTTTTTTTTTTTTTTTTTTGTAAACATAACATGACATAAGTTGTTATCACGAGAAAACAAGATTTTACAACTTGATGACAAGAGAACTGGCAGGACGGTTCTGTCAATTTCTTCTAAAATATATAGGGGGGTTTTATGATATATGGGGTTATATTTACTTCAACATTTGCATGATAAATAAAGTGTTTTATGACAGTTTTATGGTCATTTGTGGAACCAATGTTTCCTAAAGTGGTTTTTGTCTAGCTATTTATTAGGATGTTAAAAAATTAAGTCATGATCATGTGAATATCTAGTTCAAAAAAATAATGATACATGTCTTATCTGGACTGCAAGAAGGTAATTGTTACTGATTCATTTCAACAAAAGTTATTTTTTGAGTGAGAGCCTGAGAAACCGGTCATAAAGGAACCAATGATTCACAGACAGAGGTGTTTGACTGCCTTACAGTGATTTCGCTGATCCCCTGTTGGCTTGTAACCAAATATCTCATCCTCTTCCAGATTTATTTTATTGTTTATACTGAGTAATCACATAAATGACTATTTTCATAGTCATTTTGCTGGTGGTTTAGACAGTACAGTCAGCAATAAAATAAAAGTACTTTAGTAACAAAGAAACATGTTGGATATCTTTCTGCATATCTGTTTGAATAAAGGAACATCCTCTTAAATTAATTTAGTTAAAAACAGAGCCACTAATAAATCCATAATAACCCCTAATTCAACAAGACATGACCTTTCAAATCGAATTCTCTGTCCATGAATTTGGTTTTACAATTGACATGCATCTTAAATCAGATCAGGTCACAAAAGCTGCTGAAAAAAATTCATTTTGCACAAAAATTCAGACCTTTTTTGACTACTGCATTGTTAGTCCAAGCCTGCATTGTTAGACCTCCAGCTTGAACGTTCAGGCCTCCACAGTTGATCTAAAACTAAGGAGCTTGACCTGTGTCCAACTCTGGTAATTCAATCTCCCTCTCTCACTCCATATTATTCAGCACTTCTGTACGGTGGAATGATCTTCTCAACTCTATCGACAATGCTGACATTTAGCATTTTTTAGAAACAAATCTCAAAACATCTCTTCCAGAAGAATGAAAATGAAAATAACAACAAAAGTGGTCGGGAAAATCTAGGCATTAAAACCAGATTGGTTTCAGGTTGATACAGCAGTTCAGCTTGTTCTTCCTTAACTTCAGACTTGAGTTAATAAAAGCAGCTGCTAAATGAGTCATTTTAAAATGATTAAATGTAAATGTAGATAACTAATGTTTTTTGGTCACAGGGATGAGGGGGGGGTTCCCATACCCATTCAGGGGAAAATTATTTGGGCGCTGGGCAAATATATCAAGGACAAGGCGCCAATTTATCACTGGGCACACACACACACATATATGCACACTATTCGGAACATATTAGAGCATTTCATTTACCTTGAATTCATGTTTTTAGACTGTGGGAAGAAACCGGAAAAAACCCACAAAACTTCACCCTGATTGGGATTCAAACATTTTTGTTTTGTTTTGTTTTATTTAGTTCTATAAATTGTGCCATCAGAGGGCAGAAGAGTTTTTTCATCCTGCTTTAGCTTCAATATTACATTATAGCATCATTTCAACCTGCATCTCTCTCTCACTCATGTTCCTTCTCGTTCTCTTTCTTTACCTTTATAATTCTTTTTCATTCAGACAGTTATTTTTTCATCTGTGCTTTTATTACACCCAATGGAGTTTTCTAATAAACTAATATGATGTAATAGATCTAGTACACTAATAGTAACTGCCACTTTACTTTTATCATTGTATTTTATTCTGTAATATTACTGCTGCATTTTCTTTTGCTTTTAGAAGCACTTATAATATGATGCTCTATTTTTAGTATAGACATTTATTGTCTTACACTTTATCCTTTATTTGGGTCGCTGGGGGGGGGGGGGAGTTCCCCATTACCATCCAGGGGAGAACGTTTTGGGCGCTGGGCAGATAACCCAGGACAGGGCACCAATCTATCGCTGGGCACAAACTCACCAAGACACAGACACAAACACACTCTATATGGGGCAATTTGGAGAATTCAATTGACTTGATCCATGTTTTTGGACTGTGGGAGGATATCAGAGAACCCGGAGGAAACCCACACGGACACGGGGAGAACATGGAAACTCCACCCAGATTGGGATTCAAACCGGGAATCCCTAGTGCTGAGAGGCGTACGTGGAAACCACTAAGTCACCGTGCCGACCGGTACAATGTACCTCTTCTGCAATTTAATTCACTACAATAAAGTATTCTGATTATGATGTGATATGATTCAGCTCAAGTAAAATAATGGGATACTACAGTGTGGTGCACCCATATTGTGTTAGATAGCATGCTATTTTGTACACTGCCACATGGTGTCACTTCTCAAGTAGAATGAAAGAAATAATAAATCAAGCATCTATACACTGTTCCAAAACCACTGATGTGTTTTTGTCACCTCCTCTGAGACGTTTGTGTCTTTAATAACATCACTATTTAAAACAATAGTTGTTAATTCTCAATAAGATGTTGCTATTGGACGTGAAGTTAATAAAATCCACTTTATTGCACACACACACATTCCATTCCCTCTTCAGCTGTGCTTTTATTTCACCCATAGGAGTTTTTTTAAAAACACTAATACTAATGTGATGGTGCACACATGAGCGCAATAACAATAAAAGACCGACTTAAGAGTGTTAATCGCAAAATAATGCAGATCTCCAGTCTGTTCTAACTTCGATTGCATTGCACTTAATGACCCATGTTTATAATATGGTTTGTTTTGTAGCAATCACAAAGAGAGAACGTTTTTGTTGTTCTTTACGGCCACTTGCTGAGTGGAACGCTGTGTCGTCTCAGGCACAGCTGGAACAAGAAACTGCGTTTCAGCTGGATGGCACAGCTCCAGCCCTAGGCCTCCGTACTCCCGATTTCCATGGATACAGGGGTTTGTTTTTGCAATTTAGGAAGAAAAATTTTATTAAGCAAAAGTTCACATCTGGAAACTTTTTCTGCAAACTCATCCAACACACTCACAAGTTTTGAAATGCTTACACACACACACTTGTCACGTAGATGTCAAACACAATGTCTGAATCAAACAGTCCAGATACCTCACCTTGATGACCGCAGTTAACGTTCATTATGAGAGGATGATTTTTTTAACCTCCATTTAATTTTAGCCCATTAATAATCTTGCTAAGACCCAGAGTATTAAATATTGGCAGAACTGACATGGTGTTAAATACAAGATAATGACACTTAATGAACTTAAGTGAATCTGCTAAATATCTGGTAATTTAAATGAGGTGTCAGTGAAAAAAAATACTTCACTTTTCTTTGGTACTGCTAAATATAAAAAAGGCTTCCAACGTCATCAAGGTGTTGTAGCTCAGTTTTTGAGAGTGTTAGGCTATCCCTCTAAGTATCAAAGTTTGCCATTTGAACCCTAAGTCCACCAAGTTGCCTATATTGGCCCTTGAGCGAGGCCCTTAACCCTCATTGATTTAGGGATTTTGTATCATGGCTGACTGTTCTTTGAACCCATTCACAATGTTGAAATTGTTGGATCCATTGTATCTCTGTCTGTTATTTCAGGCTGTGATGCAACAATTACGAACTAGATTACGCCGCAGAAGACCAATTTATTGCATATTTTGCTTCCAATAAACGCATTTATTAAATGTATTATTTTTTTATTCATTATCTTCCGCTTTATATTAGGGTCGCGGGGGGGGGGGGTGTTTCCCATGCCCATCCAGGGGAGAACGTTTCAGGCACTGGGCAGATAAACCCAGGACAGGGCACCAATCTATCGCTGGGCACACTCACTCACACATTCACTCACATAGACACACTCTATATGGGGTCAATTTGAAGAACTCAATTGACTTGATCCATGTTTTTGGACTGTGGGAGGAAACCGGAGAACCCGGAGGAAGCCCACGCGGACACAGGGAGAACAAGGAAACTCCACCCAGATGGGGATTCAAACTGGGAATCCCTAGTGCTGAGAGGCAAACGTGCTAACCACTAAGCCACCGTGCCGCCTATTACTCAAACTTCTTTTTTTTAATTATAGAATTATAGTGCGTTTGTAATAGTTTTATAAAAGTAATAAGGCATTCTAGGTTGCATATTATTGTGAATAAATCAGGGGAAAGAGATGGAACTGCACTCTGCTTGTTGTGCCTAACAACAATCATTTCCTGTGATTTATTCTTAATAATGCACATCCTTAAGTGCCTTATTGCATTAATATACATTAAATAGGCAATGCAAAATAAAATAGCTCCCCCAGTGAAATAAGCATTACTTCAGATTTATTATAACGTTTTTGGTAATGACTGTCCATTAGCACTGTGACATAATTACAATCCGCTCTGAAAACGGAATTCTTAAAACATGACGTGGCAGATGACAGGCGATTAGAGCGTTGTTATTATGTCAGTTAAATATTCAGGTCAAACTAGTTTGTTTCTGACTTTTTCTTACGGTGCTATTCAAGTAGCACACCTTGGCATGTGCCAAACCTTAAACCAGCTTCTAACTGTGAAGACGATTCTTAAACTACTGCCCTAAGCAAAATCACATAAAGAAACATCATGATTAGAATTTCCCATGAAATTCCCTTGAGGGAGAACTCAGTACTTTGCAATGTGCAGGTGTTCCCTGCTATTGGAGCTCAGGAATCATGCAATGCAGCTTTGGGTTGTGTGATTTGCATAAGATTGGATGTGTACTGAATTTATAGTTAAATAATTAATAGAAGTAGAACAAACATTAAAATGATATTGTATAATTGAGAGTTAAATTCATTAATTCATTAATTCATTTATTATCTTCCGCTTTATCCTCTATTAGGGTCGCGGTGGGGTTCCCCATGCCCATCCAGGGGAGAATGTTTCGAGCGCTGGGCAGATAGACCCAGGACAGGGCGCCAATCTATCGGTGGGCACACACTCACTCACTCACACAGACACGCATGTATACACACTCTATATGGGGCAATTTGGAGAACTCAATTGACTTGATCCATGTTTTTGGACTGTGGGAGGAAACCGGAGAACCTGGAGGAAACCCACGCAGACACGGGGAGAACATGGAAACTCTACCCAGATGGGGATTCGAACCGGGAATCCCTAGTGCTGAGAGGAGAACATGCTAACCACTAAGCCACCATGTTGCCCCACTTCATTACTCTTCTCTCTCCATTGGCTCCCTGTAGCTGCTCCCATTCACCACAAGGCACTGACTTTGGCCTACAGGACCATTTCTGGATCTGCCCCTCGTACCTTCACTCTCCAACTCGTTCACTTCACTTTAGTAATAAATGTCATCTGGTGATTCCACCTCACCAAGGTGCTATTTCTCACTCTGTAGTAGGGCTGCAACTAACGATTATTTTGATAATCAATTAATCAGTTGATTATTTTTTTCGATTAATTGATGAATCGGATAAATAAAATAAAAAATTCCATGTTTTACATTTACATTACATACATTAATAACTGATTTTTATCGATTTTATTGATTCATTGTTGCAGCCCTACTCTGTAGCATTTACCACTGCAAAATGGTGGCACCATCTTCCCAACTCTTCACTTAGCATCTTTAAAAAAACAACTTGAAAACTAGCTTTATCGCAAACACCTGATGTAAAAAAGGTGGGGGGTGTGGGGGTGCAGGATAAGATAATGATTAGGTTTGATAATTCTACAGTGTAGCCGGGTTTTTCCATAACTACTGACTGGATAAAAGCATCTGCTAAATGACTAAATGTAAAGGTATTATATACATACATTATATATCTCTCTATCCTTCTCTTTCCTGTAAGAACAGCACAATAATGAGTGCTCTTTTTTTTAAACTGCTTTCCTGAAAACAGAGCCATTCAAGATTCAAGATAGCAGGCTGTGATTTTCTGCTATAAAATGATCGAATGTAAAATAAAAACTGGAATGTGTTAGAGTATACATTATTATTGTTCTTAGTATTTTTTGTCTTTTTTTTGTAGTTCCACATAAGAAAACATTTTAAAATTGAGAACAGTGTAAAATGTTAGGGTTTAATTTTGGTATCTGGTTTCTCACCAATTAGAGTGTTAATTGCAGTGCTGCTCTTTAAGAGGCACAATAATTATAGAAGATTTTGGGCACCTACACAGACACACACACGGACACACAAACACACACTCGCACACACTGATAAGACCTGCTGAAAGAATAATTGTTGGTAAGTGAGTGAGCAAGTTCTTAACTTAAACACCAAAAATACATTTAAACTTGACTCCACTAAAAAGAAAGAACATAAGTGGGGCTTTAGAACAAAGTCAGTAGACAAATTATTACAAAATTAAAGTCCTTTTGACAATCGAGGCCCAACAACTACCGTATTTTCCGGACTATAAGGCGCACCTAAAAGCCTAAAATTTTCCCAGAAATCGGACGTGCGCCTTATAATCCAGTGCGCCTTATATGTGTGCTAAGTTCCAAAATCTATAAAAGTATTGTTGTGCGACCGAAAATTCATTCGCTTCCGGGAGGCAGCGGCGGGCGAGTTACACCACCGTCTGTGAATGGATTGTGGATGTCTGGGCTAAGGGTTCTGCTGTAACCGTTGTCTGAGCTTTTGCAAAAGCCAGCATCATTGCTGAACAGCCGCCTGGCGATAAGACTGACTCGGACACTGATGAGAGGGACCGGAGTGCAGCTTTTTAATTCAGACACAGGAGACGAGGACTTTGATGGATTTGTGGGAGAAGAGAGATTAAAATAATGTGTGTTTTTATCAAGTAGTAGAATAAACTTCAATTATAAATCAGCGATTTGCATCCTTTACTTTTCTTGTAGATCGTATGTTTTAGCAAGTTCCTTATAATACGGTGCTGTACAGAATAAATACCGTACAGAAATAGAGTCCGTAATTCAGACTGAGCCTTATAGTACGGTGCGCCTTATGGTCCGGAAAATACGGTACTTAAAAAAGAAAAATATAGCACATTATTAAAATGGGGTTGGAATACAGAAGTAATAATATAATAATACACTCAAAGGGAGGTGACTTTAAAAAGTCATTAAGCAGTTTTGGTTCTACATTTATTGGAGTTTAATCCTGTCCTCTTAAATCTGTATGTGTGGAATTCAGACAAATCTCTGATAATCAAATCACATCAAAGTTGACTCCCTTCTCCAATATCATGCACCCATCTGTTATCTTCTGCTTTATCCATTACTAGGGTTGCGGGGGGTTCCCCATGCCAGGGGAGATCGTTTCAGGCACTGGGCAGATACCGGGAATTTATAGTGCTGAGAGGCAAACGTGTGATAAACACTAAGCTACCATGCCACCCTTTTATTGTAATATATATCCATCCAATATCTTCCACTTTATCCTCTACTAGGGTCGTGGTGGGGTTCCCCATGCCCATCCAGGGGAGAATGTTTCGGGTGCTGGGAAGATACACCCAGGACAGGGCACCAATCTATCGCTGGGCACACTCACTTACACAGACACACTCTATATGGGGCAATTTGGAGAACTCATTTGACTTGATCCATGTTTTTGGAATGTGGGAGGAAACCGGAAAACCCGGCGGCAACCCACATGGACACGGAGAGAACATGGAAACTCCACCAAGTTTAGGATTTGAACTGGGAATCCCTAGCGCTGAGAGGCGAATGTGCTTAGCACTAAGCCATCATGCCGCCAATATCATGATATATAAGTTTGTAGTCCTGCCTCATTTCTAGAACCCTTTATAGTGTGAACTGAATAAAGCTGTTATAGAAAATAATATATTGCTGTGCCAGTTTAAATGAGTATTTAGTATATGATAACAGTAGCTTTTTGAATAGAGTTGGATGCAATGGCTTTAATCGCTTTCATGAAAAAGGATCATCATTTTGGTTGTATTTTCTTTGCTATATGGCAGACATACCCGGTTTATCTGATGATCACTGGGAACATTTAGTAAGATTTGAAACATTTTTAAACTTAACATGCTATTTATGCCATGTAATTTAGGGTGAATTACAGGAAGTGTGTACTGTGGATGATTTAAAGGCCAATAATTAAAAAAAATGCCACTTAAGTCCAATATGTTTTTCTTCATTTGTTCCAAATTGATAATGGAAAAATGGGTTAGTTGTGAATGTTGATATGTATTTAAACAGTGCCAGTCAGAAGTTTGGACACACCCCCAATTTTGCTCCATTACTATTTCTTCCACTTACCATATAGATGGACTTTGTAGTTCTACAATTCCAGACTGTAGAACATCTGCGGTCTTGATTTTTGTTAGTCCCCTCTTGGTTCTCTGTTCTCTGTTGGTCAGGAGCATCACAGAACAGGTATCATTTGGGTGGTGGATTGTTTATTGTCAGTTCTGCAGTGACACTGATGTGGTGAGGGGGTTTTAGTGCAGCAGTGCTGCTGTAGTTTCATTTCAATGAACCAACCAAATACTAGCTGCTCTGTGGTGGTGCTATTGTGGTTCCGACCATTAGAGAACAGAGTAAAGGGAATGTACACAGTATGTACTGTAGTCCACAAACAGATGGACTACAGTCTGGAATTGTAGAACTACAAAGTCCATCTTTACAGGAAGTGGAACTGAGAACATGGACAATAAGTGGAACAGAAAGGAGGCATGTCCAAACTTTTGACTGGTACTGTATGTGTATATATACTCATAAATATAGATAAAGATAGATAAAGGTATAGATTGATGTCATATAAAATGTCATGTTCAGTAGACGCACTTCTGGCATTTCCTGCACATTGTTTACCACCTTATTCTACTCCTGTCTCTTTCATCCTGCACCCTTCCCCCTGTTCCTCTGATGTTTTTCCTTCTCAGCAGTCCTGCGGTCTTTCTGTGTGAACACTAGACACAACTCTTCTTTTCATGTGTAAGCGCATGTGTGTGTGTGTGTGTGTGTGTGTGAGTGAGTATGTCAGTGTGTGTGTCTGTGTGTGTGTGTGTCAGTGTGTATGTGCACTGATGTTGCAGTGTGCTTGGTGGAATGTGGTTTTTGTCTGGCTCTTATTCATCCCACCATGACCCTTCACCTCTTCAAATCCGAAATACTTCAAACCTTGAGCTCATATGAGTCACTTACACACATAAACTGTACATTTAGTGAAACTGTCAACACCTTCCTGACACATCCTCAGCTGGGATTCTGTTATTGCAGCATTTAAAATCTTCCACGGCATTAAAATAATAAGTGTTGATGTCAAGTGACACATTAAAGTGAACAGGGCTCACGTAAGCATAAAACGTTGAATAACAAAAACATTTTTATTCAATACAAACGCACAGGCAATAAATAATGACAATGGTCTGAGGACGAAAGATTACAAAATACTAAATATAATCAGAATTAAATGACCAAGCCAAGAATGCAGAACTGAGTAAGGAAAGAAAGGAACTAGGGGCTGATTGAGAATCAAACAGAATGTAAACATATAAACTGGTGAGCATAGTGAACAGTGTGTAGACCTTGTTGTTTGTTGAGAGGACAACAGGATTAAAGGTAAAATGCATAGCACAGAACAGATATATATATATATATACATATACACACGTATCCATCCATTATCTTCCGCTTTATTCTCTATTAGTGTCGTGGTGGTGGGGGGGGTTCCCCATGCCCATCCAGGGAAGAACATCTCGGGCGCTGGGCAGATACACCCAGGACAGGGCGCCAACAGGATATATGTATGAGGAAGAGGGCAACACTTAACCCTGCAGTAAACTACTAGACTAAAAAGCTTACCTACTTCACTTAAATTTATTAGAAATTAAATTCATAACAACAAAATGCAACAAGGTTCTACTTTGTTGTCCCACGAAAATAAATCATTACAAAATAGACATGAGTGTGGTTGCTCAGTGGTTAAGGTGTTGGGCTAACAATCCAATAGTCATAGGTTCAAATCCCAAGTCCACTAAGGGTATGAATGTGGGTCCTTGAGCAAAGACCCTCAACCCTCATTGCTCTAGGTAACCATTGTAACCCTGTGTGTTTTGATCTCATACATTAAGTTGGAATATTTGTAAGTCACTTTGGATGAAAGCATGTGCTAAATGACCAAATGTAAATATTTTACAAAAATGTAAGGGGTGCACTTCCTTATGTGGTATTTTTTGTATTTTCTACTCAATGTATTTCGTCAGTATGTTTAATATATAACATCTTTGGATGGTGGTGAACGTGACTCAGTTTGTTTGTCACTAATCCAAACCACCAGGCTTTCTGGTGCCATTTCATCACAGGCTGCATATCTGATGTTGACAAGTTCAAACAATCTGTCTGGAATTCAGACAAACTGTATCTTCTTACCCAAGATACAATTATTTAAAATTGGAATGTAATTGCTGGTTATTTTCACTTCATTTTATTGTCATAGATTACAATCACACGTACATTACACACCACTTTTACAATTGTGCATGATAAGATAAATAGATACTTTATTTATCCTGTAGGAAATGTAGCAACCAGTAGCGGAAAAAAGTAATGATACAATAATCCATCCATCTATTATCTTCTGCTTTATCCTCTATTAGGGTCGCGGGGGGTTCCCCATGCCCACCCAGGGGAGAACGTTTCGGGCAGATACACCCAGGACAGGGTGCCAATCTATCACTGAACACACACTCACTCACACACACACACACTCTCTATATGGGGCAATTTGGAGAACTCAATTGACTTGATCCATGTTTTTGGACTGTGGGAGGAAACCGGAGAACCCAGAGGAAACCCACGCAGAATCCCCATCTGGGTGGAGTTTCCATGTTCTCCCCGTGGCTGCATGGGTTTCCTCCGGGTTCTCCGGTTTCCTCCCACAGTCCGAAAACATGGATCAAGTCAATTGAATTCTCAAAATTGCCCCATATAGAGTGTGTCTGTGTGAGTGTGTGCCCAGTGATAGATTGGTGCCCTGTCCTGGGTGTATCTGCCCAGCGCCCAAACCGTTCTCCCCTGGATGGGCATGGGGAACCCCACCGCATCCCTAATAGAGGATAAAAGCGGGAGATAATGAATTAATGAATGGATGAGCATGAGCTGCTGTGACGCGCTGCCACTCTCATGGCGCACACAGGAGATTATGCTGCATTATTTTAAAAAACAAACTTGAGTACACAAGTGGAAAAATAAGGTAGTACTGTGTGTATCAT
>JAFMOD010000250.1:613336-664469 GCA_019802435.1 Corydoras maculifer
CCTTTCTCAAGTGTCATCTTTCTCATAATTATAAAGCTGGTGCAGATTACACAGGATACGAACGCAACGGGAATTCATGTAGGTAAACTGCTCAGGCAGAAAGGAAATTGTAAAGATTCTTCGTCACATCCCTCTATTCTCTTTCACTCTCCCACTGATTTTAGAGTTTGTTGTTGTTGACTTTAACTTTCATACAGTTGGGTAACTAACTCAATTTACTGCAGCTGAAGAACTATACCTACACACATTTTTAGATATAAAATGTTATTTCAAAAGTTGTGTGTGTGTTCCGTGTACAAATCCATATTGTTGCTTTGATTAGGACCCTGCAGAGGTTTATATACTTATTACAAACCACCAAGAAGCACCTCAAGGGACTTGATTTTACTGATCTTTAGAGAGTCGGCAATCGTACACAATGCAGTTTGATTTAGGGTATGTCAATGTGTCTTTGCTATTGTGATGACGTGATTCTTAAGTGTGTTTTAAGGGTCATGTGCAATAAACCAATCAGCGTGTCACTTGCCGTTCCCTTTAAGAATCTGGTGAGGTTTGACTTTTGATAGATTTGTATTTTAAGTGCGCAAGGCAACCAAGTAAATATTTACACCGGGGCAAGTGGCTGGTAACTTAAAAATATCCCAAATATTTATCCAAACTAATTTACAAGTAAAAGGTTTTTGGAAACAACTAGTTCAATGGCTGTATTGTGTTGACCACTTATTAATATACGTGTGAGATTAGGTTAAAGGTGGTAGATTAAGAGTTATTTCTGTGTGCCAGAGTCGGAGCCGTATACTGACGGTGATCTAGTAGGTGCTAGAACAGGGCATTTTTTTTGATTGCCTTTTTAGCATATCAGACATCTACAATACACATCATTATACATACATATATAGACAATAGAACAAGATAAGATAATAAAAATACAAATATAGAACATACAAAGCACAGATTTTTACCAGAGAATAAGGTATATTTATATAACAGGGCAACTTTAATTTGCTTGGCTTTTCCCCTCTATGTTCATAAAAGCCTGCAGAGGTTTAAGTCGAAGGTAGTATTCGTTCATTCACGTTGTGATGTTGGGACTGCTATGTGAGCCGCTACTGTGACATCATCCACAGGAAAGGACAGGTAAAGCTGGTTGTCAAATAGCAGTAAGAGAAGAAGCTGTGGGTTTTAATGTCATGGCCCAGTGAACAGGTTTATAGAAGGAAGAGCAGTGGACCAAGCACTGAGCCCTGGGGCACTTCATTGTTAAATTGGTGGTGTTTAAATAAACACACATACATAATTTATCTTCACTTGATGTTGGGGTCCAGAGCAAAAGAATTTTTGGTCTGCTAAAATATTTGGTCTGCTATTAAAAATGACTTTATTTTTCAAATGAGTAGTGTTCTCTCATTTGTAAGTCACTTTGGATAAAAGCGTCTGCTAAATGATTAAATGTAATGTAAACGTAAAAATCTTAAAGGGCTCATTACCAGAAATAGAAACTAATTAAGAAAAGATAGATTGATCTGTGGCAGCACGGTGGCTTAGTGGTTAGCACATTCGCCTCAGCACATTTGCAGTGCTAGGGATTCCCGGTTCGAATCCCCATCTGGGTGGAGTTTCCATGTTCTCCCCGTGTCCGCGTGGGTTTCCTCTGGGTTCTCCGGTTTCCTCCCACAGTCCAAAAACATGGATCATGGTCAATTGAATTCTCCAAATTGCCCCATATAGAGTGTGTGTTTGTGTGAGTGAGTGTGTGCCCAGCGATGGATTGGCGCCCTGTTCTGGATGTATCTGCCCAGCGCTCGAAACGTTCTCCCCTGGATGGGCATGGGGAACCCCACCTAATATAGGATAAAGTGGAAGATAATGGATGGATGGATAGATTGATCTGCAGGACGGCACAGTAACTTGGCTGTTAGGCAGTTCGTTTCGGAAGGCTGGGGATTTATGTTTGAATTCCTATCTGAGTGGAGTTTCCATGGTCTCTCGCTTCCAGGTTTTCTCCAGTTTCCTCCCACATTTCAAAACCATGGATTGAACTTAAACTAGCTGCTCTCATTGCCCCATCTATATTGCCCAGTTTTTTGTGTCGCTTTCTGTTGCTGCTTGCATTCAGTGCAAGGCACTGACTGATCTACAGATGGATCTCTCTGGATCTATATTTCCAAAATGCACTCTAACTTATTCACTTTGCTCTGGTGATTCGATTAATTCTCACATCCTATCGTTCACCACTGCTAAATGGAGGAACGATCTCCTCAACTCTGTTCCTAAGCATCTTTAAAAATAACATCTCAAAACACCTCTCATCCACAATGAAACAAAAAAAGCCAGATTGGATAATGATCAGGTTTGATTATACTCCAGTGTAGCTGTATTTTCTTTAACTACTGACTGGTGGTGTTCTCTCATTTATAAGTCACTTTGGATAAACCTGTCTGCTAAATGACTAAATGTAAATGTGTGCAATAGATACCCTGTTCTATTGGGAACCACACTCCCCCCACGACCCTAATCCCTAGTATAGGATTAAGCAGAAGATGATGAGATGGTTGTTCTGCCGAGGCAGGATGTTATCTGCTGATGTTTTCAAACTTTGCTGTAAAGACCAGCGCAATCAGATCAATCATTTGCGATTAGAGAGGTAATGTGCAGACGTGGGCATTTCATGGCACTGATGCTCCTTCCAATCCATGGATGTCCCTGTCCGGCCCACATGAGGTTATTGGAAGGTAGATAGGCATATACTTATTTACATTTGATTTCTAACACATGGGCACACACACATTATTAAAAAAAATTATACGTCTCCTTTCATAATAAAAGCAAAGCAGTGGTATAGTGTGCATTCATTAATATGGCTTTTATTTTGCTTTTATTTAGGATTATTCTCAGCCTAATCAGTCCCAGTTTCTCATGTGGCCCTTGGAGATTAATTGCCCAGTCCGGAAATGGCGAGTAGGGTATTGAATGTACTGAACAGATTGTATGCATCCAGAAAGCTTTGTATCTTGGACTGAATGAAAAAGGTCCTGTTAGTTGAACTGTCTCTGGAGAAAATGCTGAGAGCAGACTGTTATTGTATTGCAACTTGGAGGGCAGTTCAGACGATGGCTTTATTTCTTTTAACTGACTGCAGGTTTATGCATTGTTCTTAAAGCAACACCGTGAACCAGGGACAATGGTTGGCTTGCCTGCTGATTTAGAGGAGAGCAAGCAGACGTGTCAAGACAGGCCATGAAGATGGATCAGTAAATGTGTTGCGATGACAGTGCTGATGAAACATGAGCATGGGCAGAAGTTCCAAAACAGGGTCAATTACATTCTACCCGGGAGAACTGCATGATGTAATGCAAAAGAGGTCAAAGGTAATACAGTATAGCTTAGGGTGACCAAACCTCCGTATTTCCTGGGACATATCCGCATTTCGCACGGTGGCTTACTGGTTAGCACGTTCTCCTCTCAGCGCTAGGGATTCCCAGTTCGAATCCCCATCTGGGTGGAGTTTCCTTGTTCTCCCCGTGTCTGCGTGGGTTTCCTCCGGGTTCTCCGGTTTCCTCCCACAGTCCAAAAACATGGATCAAGTCAATTGAGTTCTCCAAATTGCCCCATATAGAGTATGTCTGTGTGAGTGAGTGTGTGCCCAGCGATAGATTGGCGTCCTGTCCTGGGTGTATCTGCCCAACGCCCGAAACGTTCTCCCGGAGGAAACCCACGCGGACACGGGGAGAACATGGAAACTCCACCCAGATTGGGATTCGAAATGGGAATCCCTAGCGCTGAGAGGAGAACATGCTAACCACTAAGCCACCGTGCCGCCGCAGTGTAGGACAGCCATGAGTCAACAACAAATAATAACAAAATATGTTGTATCTAAGCAGAATGTACTTCCTGAAAATTACAATTGTCTAGCTTTATTTGTTTACTTGTTTCTTTCTCTGCTTATCTAATAAGTAAAATCATTCTAACCCAGTAAGAAACCATAAATTATTTTTGCTTAATTTGCTACTTGCCACTTATTTTTCAGAGCTTTGTACATAAAGGAAACCTATTCCATTCAGATCAGTCCATGCAAATATAAAGACAGGGTGGTTCTAAAGAGAACCAGATGGTTTTCTTATTAGGAAAAGACGAGGTCCAAACCCCGAGGGACACCCAGGGGCTTTTAAACAAAGATGGAAGTTACACAATACTCTCAACATGAACTTTACACATAAGATACACATGATACCACACACCCTCTCCTTAGAGTAAACTTCTCAATGCCTTGGTTTTATAGAAAAAAAGAAAAAGAAATGAGAATACAGTATAATAGAGTTTGACCATTGTCAATTTTATTTGTACTATCTGCACATACTGCAGCTAACATGTAGAAGAAAGAAAAAACGTTAACACTTTTAAATAAAAAAATTAAAAATAGGATTTTAAATGCGAGAACTACTGCTATTTCTAAATATGTGACAGAGTTTAGAGAGTTGCAGCGAAATGGGGCCTTGTAGACATGTGTAGATATTGCATGTATTGAATTAAACTGGGGCGGCACGGTGGCTTATTGGCGGCACGGTGGCCCACGCTGATTCCCACGCTGATTCCCGATTCGAATCCCAATCTGGGTGGAGTTTCCATGTTCTCCCCGTGTCCGCGTGGGTTTCCTCCGGGTTCTCTGGTTTCCTCCCACAGACCAAAAACATGGATGAAATCAATTGAGTTCTCCAAATTGCCCCATATAGAGTGTGTTTGTGTGAGTAAGTGAGTGAGTGTGTGCACAGCGATAGATTGGCGTCCTGTCCCGGGTGTGTAGAAAGTCTTATGCATTCATCCATTATCTTCCTTAATCCTCTACTAGGGTGGCGGGGGGGTAGTCCATACCAATCCAGGGGAGAACGTTTTAGGAAACCGGAGAACCCGGAGGAAACCTAAGCGGACACGGGGAGAACATGGAAACTCCACCCAGATTGGGATTCAAACCGGGAATCAATAGCGCTGAGAGGAGAACGTACTAACCACTAAGCTGTTCATATGTCTTATGTAAAAATGTCTGTAACCTCTTAAGATAATGACTGCTCATAAGTGACTAAAATAATGAACAGGTATTAACTTGAATATGCTCAATTTAGAAATTTGGAAAAAAAAGTCATAATATTGAAAGGAATGAACGTTTCAGTAAATGTTGCTGCGTCTTTTTTTTTAAAGGTTAGCAACTTAAACGGCAGTTATGGGTGTTGCCTTGATAAACACATTCAGTGATGAATGAGTCTGCCCCAATTGTCCGATTTTTCCTTCGCAAATATGTGCTTCAAACTCAATGACAAAATAGAAACAAAACCATGTGTGTTTGTCTGTGTCGGTTTATACATCTCATGAGGCATGCACAGGAAATGGGATTGGGTGTGGTGATAATGTAGGGTTTTAAGAAACAGAAAAAGCTTCAAATTCCCAAACTTTCCAACAAGCCAAAGGAACAATAAGCTCTCACTCTTTTTAAACAACTTAATGTAACCTTGTGATACATACTTAAATTTTCCTAGCCATCATTACATGTGTGTGTGTGTGTGTGTGTGTGTGCTACTCAGAATAGTTCCTCCTATATAACGTCAGCGTAAATGTAATTTGACTTTTTAAAAATCTTGAACCAGCTGATGTCATGAACAAACATTTTTAATATCTACATAGAATTTGAGTTTAAAACGTACAAACCTGGAATCTGAGCTTGCTTTTGTGTGAGTCAAATAAATGTGGGTATATATATATATATATAGTTATATATAGTTCATTTTAGTTGATTTTGCACTCCAGATACTTTTAAAATCTGCTAAAGAAATCTGAAATTTAAATATAGGGTGGCACAGTGGCTTAGTGGTTAGCATGTCTCTCAGCACTAGGGATTCCCGGTTCGAATCACAATCTGGATGTTCTCCCCGTGTCCGCGTGGGTTTCCTCCGTGTTCTCTGGTTTCCTCCCACAGTCCAAAAACATGGATCCAGGTCAATTGAATTCTCCAAATTGCCCCATATAGAGTGTGTTTGTGTGTGAGTGTGTGCCCAGTGATAGATTGGCGCCCTGTCCTGGGTGTTTCTGCCCAGCGCCCGAGATGTTCTCCCCTTGATGTGCATGGTGAACCCCACCGCGACCCTAATAGAGGATGAAGTGGAAGATAATATACATATATAGTGTGTGTGTGAGTAAGTGCCCAGTGATGCATTGGTGTAGTCGTGGGTGTATCTGCCCAGTGCTCAAACCATCCTTTACTGGATAAGCGTGATGACCACCCTCGTGACCCTAGACTCTTACTAAGGAGGGGCAGTAGTAGGCTTGTGGTTAAGGAACTAGCCTTGCCACCTGAAGGTCCCCGGTTTGATTCCCAGTCCCATCAAGTTCTATGGTTGAAGTAAAGTAAAGGTTCTCACTTCACCAGTGTGTGTTTGTGTGTGTTTCACTGACCTGAATGTTAAATGTGAAGGACTAATTCCTCTGTGTGTTTTAAAGACCATCGTGTTTCTTTTATGTTAACCTAAACACAGAAAAAGATCCGGAATCATGTTGCACAACATATAGATAATCATCATGGTTTATATAGACAGTATGTGTGTGTGTGTGTGTATGTGTGTCTGTATAATTAGTTTACT
The DNA here is from genome assembly GCA_019802435.1 of Corydoras maculifer. Lineage (NCBI taxonomy): Eukaryota > Metazoa > Chordata > Actinopteri > Siluriformes > Callichthyidae > Corydoras > Corydoras maculifer. The sequence continues at coordinate 619,963 of JAFMOD010000250.1, forward strand.
TTGGTTTCCTTTATCATCCCTGAAGACTAAAATTCTTTTATGTTTTAGTTTAGAAATATACAATGTTTAAAACGGTTTGCAAACTTTAAAAAAAACACTGTACATAATGGAGAGTTCATCAGTTGGTTGTACCGTTCAGTTTGGTATCGTGGATGGGTTTAATACTCCTATAAACCTACTCACTTTACCCATACACCGTGTGTGTGTGTGTGTGTGTGTGTGTGTGTATATGTATGTATGTGTGTGTGTGTGTGTGTGTATATGTATATATATCCATCCATCCATATGGGGGGTTCCCCATGCCCATCCAGGGGAGAAAGTTTCGGGCGCTGGGCAGATACACCCAGGACAGGGCACAAATCCATCGCTGGGCACATACTCACTCACACAGACATGCACACAAACACAAACACTCTTTATAGGGGGGGGGGGGGGGGGGGGGGGGGGGGGGGGGGGGGGGGGGGGGGGGGGGGGGGGGGGGGGGGGGGGGGGGGGGGGGGGGGGGGGGGGGGGGGGGGGGGTATATATATATATATATATATATATATATATATATATATATATATATATATATAATTTTTTTTTTTTTTTTTTTTTTTGCCCTATTATTTTTTGTGTGTGTGTGCTCAGTCATGAATTTGCTCCCTGTCCTGTGTATCTGCCGAACACACGGAACATTCTCCCCTGGATGGGCATTCACAATCGAAACATTCTCCCCCGTGTGTGTCATGATAGAAGCTCTATAAAGTGAAGTGAATTGATTTGTGGTAGCAGTAGGTCTGATGAGCAATGTAACTACTGTTTCAATAGTGGTGTCATGGAGGTTTTGAATTCTACATGTCTTAAATCAAATCTCAACTTGAAAACAACAGAGGAAATGCATAAAAGGATGTTGAGCTTAATTACTTAATGTACCCTACAGTCAGTTATGTACTAAGGTTTTGCTATAAACAATCAGATTGTTCATATTTATGATGATTTATTTGACTTAACATCTGACTCTTGCTCTGCTCACAGGGGGAAATTACTAAGGTGTAAAATATTCAGTGCGTCTTGTGAACTTGTTTATACATGTCCTGTCTTTCAAAACTCCTTTTCTCAATACATGCAATACACACACACACACACACACACGAGCATGTGTTTAGTCACACTAAAGGATAAAGCTTAGTGTACTATGAGTTTAGTCAGTGCCATTGCAACAAGATATAATATGCTCAGACTTGCCTGTGATGAGTTAGAAACCTGAAGGGCGTGTAAAAATGTGTGGTTACAGCCACACACACACACACACACACACACACACACACACACACACACACAGACAACATACACGCTCTGGCATTTTATTTCTGGGCTGTCAACATTTTCCCAAAACATCTATTTCCAGTTTTACTAGGTTTATTGAAGGTCTAAAGGATTTTCAGTATTTTGAGTTTTTAGTGCGTGTATATGTGTATGTCTACTACAAACCATGTCTGTATCTATCCCAACTAGGTGTAATTATGGTAATAACTGAGTAATCGGTTATTTTGTCTAACCTGGAAAGATACACATCTTTTATTTAAGACATTGTATTATAATGCATTGCGAGATACTATAATTACACTTTATTATGCAGACTGTTGCATCAGTGTGCACTGTGACATTAAGTGTAACACACTAAATAAACTTCTGTGGGATGTGAGGTTGTATTTGAATGAGTGGTTTGGAGCTTTGCAAAAGGGTACCCAAACATGTAGAACCAGATTGTTAGTGTTTTTAATTTCAGCCTGTACACCAACGGTTTTTAAATTCAATCTGATCTGTTAAAGTCCTGCATTAGTTTCTGATGGGACAGTGTCCAAGAAAAACAGAGGAAATAGAAATGGGAATGTTTTTAAACTGTATATGTTATTTTCATATTCAAACTCGGTTTCGGCAACTCATTATTTTATTGTTTAATAATTCATAGTTGGCGGCACGGTGGTTTAGTGGTTAGCATGTTCGCCTCTCAGCACTAGGGATTCCAGGTTCGAATCCCCATCTGGGTGGAGTTTCCATGTTCTCCCCGTGTCCGCGTGGGTTTCCTCCGGGTTTTCCGGTTTCCTCCCACAGTCCAAAAACATGGATCAAGTCAATTGTGTTCTCCAAATTGCCCCATATAGAGTGCGTGAGTGTGAGATTGGCGCCCTGTCCTGGGTGTATCTGCCCAGCGCCCGAAACGTTCTCCCCTGGATGGGCATGGGAAACCCCCCCGGGACCCTAATATAGGATAAAGCGGAATATAATGAATGAATGAATATTCATAGTTGTATACTATATTATATTTTATATTTTACATAGCAATATGTGTAATTTTCATTTCTTCTTCAAAATTTAAATTTAAAATTTAAAAATAAATAAATAAATTAATTAATTAAAATAACAGGGTAATCGGGGTCCGTGACCCATAATTTCGTTCCTATCTCATGTAACACATGTGATATTAATGATAATAAAATTTTCTTGAATCTTGAATCTTGAATCTGTTCAGAGTAAGTATAGCACTGCAGTTACGTGTGTGTGTGTGTGTGTGTGTGTGTGTGTGTGTGTGTGTGTGTGTGTGTGTGTGTGTGTGTGTGTGAGTATGTGTGTGTAAGAAATACCCTAGTGGGAGGCTGCACAGAGACAGATGTGATGTAATGCAGAGCCCTCAGGAAATTAGAGAAAAAGGATGATGCTTATGACGAAACTCTGACTGGACAGTCTGTGTACAGCACATGTAACATTTAAAATCTAACAAGGAATTGTTTAAGAAACTAATGTGAAAATCCATCCATTATCTCCAGCTTTATACTCTATTAGGGTCGCGGGGTTTTTTCCATGCCCATCCAGGGCAGAATGTTTTGGGCACTGGGCAGATAGACCCAGCACAGGGCGCCAATCTATTGCAGGGCTCACACTCACTCACACAGACACACACAAACACACTATATGGGGCAATTTGGAGAATTCAAATTACCTTAAACCATGTTTTTGGGCTGTGGGAGGAAACCGGAGAACCCGGAGGAAACCCACGCAGACACGGGGAGAACATGGAAACTCCACCCAGATTGGGATTCGAAAAGGAAATGTAGCGCTGAGAGGAGAACATGTTAACTACTAAGCCACCGTGCCGCCCATTTAAAAACTAAACACAGCTAAACTAAAAGAAACATATTTTATAGTACTTTAAATAAAATAAACTTTCTACAGAGGTTAATTTGAGGGAAAAAATATACACACTAATGGGTCAATTTATGTTGCACTTTGTAGTTGAATTACAGACTGTATTTTATCAGTTTATCTACATACTTTGTTTCTACATACTCCGTTTACAGTTCTTTAATTACTGGGATCCGCACAGTACCGACACAGATAGGGTATTATTAAGGTGGTGAATAATTTTTAACACTGTAATAACATTTATGTGGTGGTGGTGGTGTGTTGCTGATATACACAAACCACACACAGCACTGCTGCTGGACGTTTTTAATCACCTTACTCACACAGCTGGACTAAGAATAATTTTATTTATTTATTCATTAATTATCTTCTGTTAAATCCGGGGCACGGTAGCTCAGTGTTTAGGGCGTTGGGCTATCAATCTGAAGGGTTGGTGGTTCAAATCTCAGGTCCACTAAAGTTACCAATGTGGGTCCTTGAGCAAGACCCTTAACCCTCCTTGCTCCAGGGATGTTGTGATTAACCCTGTGTTCATCTTGTAAGTCGCTTTGGATAAAAGCGTCCAATAAATGACCAAATGTAATGTAATGTAATCCTCTACTAGGGTCGTGGGGAGGTTCCCCATGCCCGTCCAGGGAAGAACGTTTGGGGCGCTGGGCGGATACACCCAGGACAGGGTGCCAATCTATCACTGGGCATACTCACTCACACAGACACATACACAAACACACTGTATGGATCGAACCTGGATCCCCAGTGCTGAGAGGTGAACGTGTTAACCACTAAGCCACCGTGCTGCCCTGAAAATAAATGCACAGCAACAACTGAACCACTGGCTTTAAATTTAAATCTGCAGCATGAAGCATATATTTGGTTAGTGGTAGGAGGTGTACTAATGTGGCCAGTGAGTGGATATAGTAGACGTAACAGATGCAGCAGCAATGCTTATTTTCAACTGAAGAATGTTTTAATTAATGTAAGATGCTGATTTAAACAGTCTGTTCACTTTGTTGAACATTAACAACATAAAATATACTCACCGGCCATTTTATTGGGTCCACCTCCTAAGTTCTACACTCACTGTCTGTTTTTTTCAGTTCCACTGATCATATAGATGGACCTAATAGTTCTACAATTCCATTCTGTGGTCCATCTGTTTCTCTACATATTTTGTTAGTCTGCCTCATTATGTTCTCCTATGATTAGGACCCCCGCAGAAGAGGTATTAGTGGATACCTCGAGTGGATCAGACACAGCAGCGCTGCTGGACAGAGAACCAGCCAAAGACCAGAACCAGCTGGTTCAGAGACAGCTTCTGCCCCCGGGCAACCAGACTGTGGAACGACCAGTAGAACTGTGTACTGCCCAACTTATATAAACTCTGCACCTTGCACTTTTCACTTTTCTGCACTTTCACGGCACCCACAGACTTTTCCATAAATCCTCGAACATCCCCATATCCGATTCCATTTTACTTAATTCCATACCTTTCTTATATTTTAATTTTATATTTATATTTATATTTGGTCATTTATTGGACGCTTTTATCCAAAGCGTGTTACAAGGTGAGCACAGGGTTCATCACAACATCCCTGGAGCAATGAGGGTTAAGGGTCCTGCTCAAGGACCCACACTGGTAACTTCAGTGGACCTGGGATTTGAACCCCCAACCTTCAGATTGAAAACCCAATGCCCTAACCACTAAGCTACCTTGCCCTTTTTATACAATTTTATTGTATATTTTCTTTTATTCTTATAAATATTGCATTTTGCACCGTTGTGGGTACTTGCACATTAGCTTTTCACTCACCAGTACACCTGTACTGGGTGATGTGACAGTAAAAATCCTTGAATCCTTGAACAGTACACCAATCAGAACATACAGGTGTTTGATCCGCTCGTACCATCATCCACCACCCTAATAATGCCCCCACAGAGGAGCTACTAGGGAGGTGGATGATTCTCAATACTGCAGTGATACAGACATGGTGGTAGTTTTTTAGTGTGTTTGTTAAAGGTTTCTAATTCACTTGTACCATCATCCACCACCCTAATACAGTGCCAGCTCTGTGGGGGTTCTGATCATCAGTGAACAAAGTAAAGAGGACTGACAGAGTATGTAGAGATGCTGATGGACTACAGAATACAATTGTAGAGCTACAAAGTCCAACTATATGGAAAATAGTGAACTGTGTTATATCAATTTCAGCTTGTTTATCAATTTGTTCCATAACTTTGCATATTTTCCAAATTTGCCAACGTTCTTATGCCTTGAACCACTTTTACTCTACTGGGAGGTATTTGTAGCATCTGTGTTTTTCATGTCAAACATCTGCAGTTTTATTTGTCTGCTCCCATGCAGTAGTGCTGCTTTTAAAAGCGGGTTCCTTGAAAATAATCCAAGGGTCCATAAATATTTTGGGGTGGTATTAAAAGGTATTTATGCCTTGAAGAAAAACATCATTTAACTGTAAATAACTTATTAAAACACATTTTGCAGTGAGGTACCAATGGTAAAGACAACAGTTTAAAACAGACCAATGCTTTAGATAAACATTATAATAATATACTATAAAAATTGACCCTATGAACAGGTTCTTATTTGATACTTTTTCTTCTGTATCCTTCATCCTTGTTTTTAAACCTGATTTAAAATATGTTCTGTATGTATAATAAGTCCTATAGCTGGCCTGCTTGCTGGACTCTGTATCGAAACTCAAATACAAACTTGGCAAACATGTCAAATATTTACTTAAGATTCACCCCCAAATACAGATTGTAACCTTAGTGGGAACAATGTTTCTAAAGCATAAAAATAGCATAAAATAATCATCTAGCACAGCTGACTTGGGAATTATTTGCCCCATAATTGCTGCCATAACATTTCATTTTAATCATATTTTACACAGATTTAAGTCATGGTGCCATGATGCTGTCTTTAGAACGTTCATCTCATTCTTACATTCTTACATTCGTTATATATAGTTATATGTTTTATATACATTATCCATCCATCCATTCATTATCTTCCACTTTATCGTCTATTAGGGTCGCGTGGGAATTCCCCATGCCCATCCAGGGGAGAAAGTTTAGGGTGCTGGGCAGTTACACTCAGGACAGGGCGCCAATCTATCGCCAATGGTGTTACACATACACATACACACGTACACATTTTACCCTTATATAAAATATTTATCAAGTCATTATAACGTTGTCCGGGTTTAAATCCCAATGAGGGTGGAGTTTCCATGTTCTCCCTGTGTCCCCGTGGGTTTCCTCTGGGTTCTCTGGTTTTCTCCCACAGTCCAAAAACATGGATTCAAGGTAAATTAAATGCTCTGAATCGCCCCATATAGAGTGTGTCTTTGTGAGTGAGTGTGTGCCCAGTGATGGGTTGGCGCCCTAATAGAGAATAAAGCGGAAGATAATGGATGGATGGATGGATGGATGGATGGATGGATGGATGGATGGATGGATGTTGTAATGTGAACCATCCACCAACTCTTAATTATTTAAGCTGATTGTTCCTTTATTCTTTACCAGTTACTAATTTGTGCTAATAAGAAATAGCACCCACATGTTTTGAATGTCAAACATTACAGACAACATAGCCTATTTTAATCCTAAATAGGTCCAAAATAATTAAGATTTTCTATATTTAAAATATTACACTGAATGTATGTGCATGGTGCTATTTTGTTTTCAGAAAATTTTAGGGTTTTTTTCTTTTCATTTTATAATAAAGATAGAAAAAAATTCTGTAATGCAGTGCTGTAATAATGAACATTAACATATTTAATTAATGTCAAATATTTATCATGTTAAGAAAAATCAACACAATTAATGCAGCTGTGATTTGTGTACATCTTGCGGTCTGCACCAGGCAGGAGAAATCAGCACGCATCCCTCTTCTTAATGTGGCTATGCGCCAGCACACATTTACTGTGAGGGCCATGGAGGAGAAAGCGATTGCCACATAAAAGTAGATTAATAACATGAAATTGCCTGCCTAGTGCTCAAAAAATGAGCCAGAGGCAGCAAATCAAGACGCTAAGTGGATTACTCCTGTAAGTGCAGATTGTGTGACCGCAGTACAGTTTATAAATATGCAAAAAGTGATAAGCACAGAAAATTAGAAGAAGCCCAGGTACTAATTTACTCATAAAATTATTGCATGTTTATTATATACGTCGGCAGGGGGGATTTTCATGTCCATCATATGTGGGCTGCAGGAAAGAAATACATTTAAATAACAATTTCTTTCCCTATTGCTTCATGTGTAAGACCCTAGAACCGAAAGCTTTGATAAAAACGACATGGAGGACAGAAAAATGCAACTATAATTAAACATAGCACAGCGATTCAGCCTTATAGCAAAAGGGTTCGACTCCCAGATGGGGGCAAACACAGAACATTGCTGTCTAATTGGTAAATTGGAGATAATAAGTTGCCCATATGTTTCTATGAATTAAATTGTCCAAGCCATTAGGGGTGCATGTATCAGTGCACTGCACTTGTTGGGCTGGTTTCAGGTCTGAGTTAATGGGAGGACTGCTTTAGGAAGAGTATATCTGGTGTAAAGCTAAGCCAAATTATATATATATATATATATATATATATATCCATTATCCATCCATTATCTTCCGCTTTATCCTATATTAGGGTCAGGGGGTCCCCATGCCCATCCAGGGGAGAACGTTTTGGGCGCTGGGCAAGTACACCCAGGACAGGGCACCAAACTATCACTGGGCACACACTCACTCACACAGACACACTCTATATGGGACAATTTAGAGAACTCAATTGACTTGATCCATGTTCTTGGACTGTGACACGGGGAGAACATGGAAACTCCACCCAGATGGGATGGGGAATATTTAAACATTCCTCTTTATCTTTCATTGTCTTGTCCACTTACCATATAGATGAAGTTTGTAGTTTTACAATTACAGACTGTAGTCTATCTGTACTCTTTGTTTTTGTTAGTCTGTTGGTTCTTTGTTCTCTATTGGCCAGGACCAGCCCAGAACAGCTATAAATTGAATGATGCACTGTTTTTTGTCAGTTCTGCAGTAATACTGATGCGCTGAGGGAGTTTGCTGTGGTTTCATTTGACCACAAACAGATAGACTACAGCCAGTGATTGTAGAACTACAAAGTTCATCTTTACAGTAAGTAGAACTGAGAACATGGGCAATAAGTAGAGCATGGAGGTTAGGTCTTACTATTTAGTAACCTGATTATTATGTTAAGGCTCTCTGGTGCTGCTGAAGCCTATTCCCTGCACAAAAGAAAAAAGGATGGTAACCCTTACAGACACAGAGAGAACATGCAAAATTTACAAAGCAAGACACATGGACAAGCTTCCAAGCTTAGTATTAGTGATTTGCTCATAGGCATGTTTTCTATTCAAGTAAACAAAATGTTCTTAAAGAACTATCCATCCATCCATTATTTTCCGCTTTATCCTATATCAGGGTCGCGGGGGGGGGGGGTACCCCATGCCCATCCAGGGGAGAACGTTTCGGGCGCTGGGCAGATACACCCAGGACAGAACACCAATCTATCACTGGGCACACACTCACTCACACAGACACGCACACATACACACTCTATATGGGGCAATTTGGAGAACTCAATTGACTTGATCCATGTTTTTGGTCTGTGGAATGAAACCAGAGAACCCAGAGGAAAGCCACGCAGACACGAGGAGAACATGGAAACTCCACCCAGATGGGGATTCGAACCGGGAATCCCTAGTGCTGAGAGGAGAACATGCTAACCACTAAACCACCGTGCCACCCTCTTAAAGATCGATGTGATTTAAAATCTAGTATTCTCAGTGGGATATTTTAAAGTGGACTTATAGATAATGGTCATTCTGAGAAGAGTAAGTGTGTGAAGAGTACAATTTGAAACAGCAGCTGTGTAACCCTGAGTCAGGAAGCAAACACTTTCTGTAGCTGAAAAGCAAACTAACAGACAAATGAATTCAATGTGTGGATGTATGTACCTGTTATAAATGTTGTGTTTATTCATGAGTCGAGTCTTTGCTTCTGCCTGACAGGTTTATTATGCTGCGCTACACTTAAACAACATCGAAGGTCTTGGCCAAACAAATGTGTGATGAATGAGCTCATCATTCTTTAGGGATAGCTGCAGGGTTTTCAGTAACAGAGTAACTGAGCAGTATCTCCGCTTTTATTTGTTTTGCAATTTTGCATTCAGGCGGCACGGTGGCTTAGTGGTTAGCATGTTCTCCTCTCAGCACTAGGGATTCCCGGTTCGAATGCCCATCTGGGTGGAGTTTCCATGTTCTCCCCGTGTCCGCGTGGGTTTCCTCCGGGTTCTCCGGTTTCCTCCCACAGTCCAAAAACATGGATCAAGTCAATTGAATTCTTCAAATTGCCCCATATAGAGTGTGTCTGTGTGAGTGAGTGTGTGCCCAGCGATGGATTGGCGCCCTGTCCTGGGTCTATCTGCCCAGCGCCTGAAACATTCTCCCCTGGATGGTCATGGGGAATCCCACCGCGACCCTAATAGAGGATAAAGCGGGAGATAATGAATGAATAAATGAATTTTGCATACATCACTTTTATGTATTGGCCTGAATTTCTGTTTCTTTGCGTATGTATAAGCTCATCGTCCCACTTTGTTAAAGGGCAGCACATGCACTTTCACAGGGTTGTGACCTGGAATGGTCTCATTTAGCTTGTTTGTTTTTCATTAACCTGTTTTTTAACCCTCCCCAACACACTTATCCTCGGGGTGTAGATTCACTCCTTTACCATCTGTCCTTCATAGCGGTTGGGGACAGCTGTAGAGCACTGTTTGCTTGGGTACAGTAGAATTTGGATCTATGTGAGTCTGTGTGCGTGGGGTGGGGGGTGGGAGTGTTGTACAATGTATTGGCCAGGATATGAATTATTGCATCTTGCATATGCCACAGAGTGCAAGCAGGAGTAACCTTCCTTTGCCCTTGCATTTGTTTATTAATCTTGACTCTTTGCCCAGTTAACAATGGGAATTTTAACTCCCCCTCTAGCACCAGTGTGACCCAGTCATGTAATATTTATTGAAATACAGGGTGCAAGTATAATTTAAGATGCACTGTAAAGATACATTTGAATCTGGGCAGCATGACACAAACCAACACACTATATGCTATTATACACACTATATATATATATATATATATATATATATATATATATATATATATATATATATATATATATATATATATATATACATTCTATTAGGGGGTGGCTTAGTGGTTAGCATGTCCGCCTCTCAGCGCTGGGGATTCCCAGTTCGAGTTCCATGTTCTCCTCATGTCCGCATGGGTTTCCTCTGGGTTCTCCGGTTTCCTCACACAGTCCAAAAACATCAAGCTCAATTGAGTTCTCCAAATTACCCCATAGTGTGTGTTTGTGTGAGTGAGTGAATCTGCACAGCGACAGATTGGCGCCCTGTCCTGGGTGTATCTGCCCAGCGCACGAAACGTTCTCCCCTGGATGGGCATGAGGAACCCCACCGCGACCCTTATATAGGAGAAAACGGAAGATAATGGATGGATGGATGGGGTGGCACGGTCGCGTTATGTTTAGCACTTCCACGACTCAGTGCTGCGGATCCAGTTTTGAATCCCAATCTGGGAGGAACTTTCATGTTCTCCCCATTTGCGCGTGGGTTTCTTCAGGGTTTTCCGGTTTCCTCCCACAGTCCAAAAACATGGAATGGAAAATAGGTAAATTTAATGCTCTAAATTGCATCATATCCTTTGTGTCTGTGTGAGTGAGGGTCTCAAGCGATAGATTGGTGCCCTGTCTTGGGTGTATCTGCCAAGCACACAAAAGGTTCCCTCCCTGGATGGGCATGGGCAACCACCCACGCTACCCTAGTTGAGGATTAAACAGAAATGTATGAATGCATAATTCATTCCAGTAAAGTTTGGACAGACTTCAATTTATTGCTCCATTCTCTACTTCCTCCACTTACCATATAAATTGTAGATTTATACAATTACAGATTGTAGTCCATCTGTTGTCTTTGTTATTGTTAGTCCCCGGTTGGTTCTCTGTTCTTTATTGGTTAGGACCATCGCAGAATATGTATAGGGATAGGAATAATGCACCAACCAAATAATACATGCTCTGTGGTGGTACTGTTGGGGTCCTGATCATTAGAAAACAGAGTAAAGAGGATTAACACAGTAAAACCATCTGTTTGTGGAAAACAGTCTGGACTTTTCAGACTCACTGTCTATGTTTAAAGTAAGTGGAACTGATAAAGTTTACAAAAGGTTGAGCAAAACACAGGTGTGTGCAAACTCTTGACTTGTTACCTAACCCACAGAAGTTTTGTTCTAAGCCTCATCACCGGCAGCCACTCACCCCTACTCCCAAATGAGTGGATGGCCCCGTAGCACTGCACGTCATGGTCCTTTGCTATACTTTGAAATCAGATCCACATTTTTCTAGCAAGTCCACTCTATATACCACTGAAGCACTACAGAAAAATAAATAGTGCTTTAAGTCTTGGGTTGTACTTTAAAACAAAACTACTTTGTAAGGGAAAAAAAGCTTAAACATGTGCATTCTCGGCATTTTAAAGTGAACCCCAAGGTCAGCAAACAGACTTCAATAGAATCACTACGGATGGCCATTTAAGCAGTGTATTGATGTTTTAGCCTGTATTCATGAGTGTAGCACAACAGAGTCTGAGCTGTAATAAGCCTCTGCTAGTCACAGATAAGTGATCCTTAGGCCAGCAGTACCTTTGTTCATTCTTTCTGATGAACCAACATTCAGGCTACCACTGAAATGTCTTGCTCGCCCAGCTATACTATATGTTTTAATCATATAGCTGACCTGCAGCCAGTACCACAATCCGTTATTGTTGTATGATGTGTGAATAAATGCTAATATTATAATTATACTTAATATGATAAACATTTTAATAATGAAGTGTTTGGATTTTGGTGCCTGATTTAATTAAAAGTTGCACTGCGTTCGTTGTGCTGGTCCCAAGCGTGAAGTTGCAAACCTTTCTCCTACAGAACCTTTCCTGTAGGTTGGATTTAAATAAACTCCTTCCAGGTGATTAAAAAACTATGGCAGGAATTTAAATACTGCACCCAATCTATGCAGAGAGACAAATTTCTCTTTGTAGAAGTAGGCAAACTTGATTACATTACTTTATTTAACTTGAAATGTTAATCCACGGGCGGCACAGTGGCTTAGTGGTTAGCACGTTGGCCTCTCAGCACTAGGGATTCCCGGTTCGAATCCCAATCTGGGTGGTGTTTCCATGTTCTCTCCGTGTGGGTTTCCTCTGGGTTCTCCGGTTTCCTCCCACAGTCCAAAAACATGGATCAATATAAATTGAATTCTCAAAATTGCCCCATATAGAGTGTGTCTGTGTGGGTGAGTGTGTGCCTAGTGATGGATTGGCGTCCTGCCCTGGTTGTATCTGCCCAGCTCCCGAGACATTCTCCCCTGGATGGGCATAGGGAACCCCCCGCGACCCTTAAAGAGGATAAAGCGGAAGATAATGAATGGATGGATGAATGTTAATCCACTAGCTTTGCACAGCCAAAATAGACAATGGCCGGGCATTCTGTACATTTATTGCATAGGTGTCAAACTGAAGGCCCGCAGGCCATATCTGGCTCGTAATTCTATTATATCTGGTCCGCAAGATCATTTCACATTGATCTATTATTATTGTTATTAATGACCTGGCAATATGTTTTTTTGGACCATGCTCATATTTTAAATTTGTATAATGTTGACAGAAACATTTTTATGGAGAGCGGAAATATTCAAAGATATTTAAAGTTTATTTTTGTAACCTGGTCCAAGAACAAGGAAAATTAAAGTTTGTTCTTTTAACTTTTGTGCACAAACATCATTTTTATTTCATTTTTCATGTTTTTTGCAGCATGTTGTAACTTGTAATAGTAACTTGTAGTTGTAGTTGTAACTTGTAATTTTGAGAGATATTTTTATTGAAAGCAAAGTGCTTTAAGTTACATAAAGTTGAACTATATTCATTGTGGAATAATATTCCTGTTTTTTTCATTTTCATGTTCAGAAGACATTTACTTTTACTTTTTACATGCTCAAAACCATTATTTATTAGTGTTGTTTTTATTAGTAGTATATATTATCTGTTGTTTTAACTTCTCTGTACATATTAGTAGATTCTGTGAGTTTGTGGTGTGTCCACATACTTTTGTTCGTGTAAAAGTAACCTATAGTTTAATCATTTGGAGCGTAGGCCCATTTCATTTCGCACACATGCTGTTTGGAAGGTTAAAGAGTCGCTGCTGTTATTAAATTAGAGACTAAACTCATGTTATTTGCAGCATGTTCGTAGTTGTAACTTGTAATTTTGACAAAAGATATTTTTATAGAAAGCAAAGTACTTTAAGTTACATAAAGTTGAAGTATATTTATTGTGGAATAATATTCCTGTCTGGCAGCACGGTGGCTTAGTGGTTAGCACATTCGCCTCTCAGCGCTAGGGATTCCAGGGTTCGAATCCCAATCTGGGTGGAGTTTCCATGTTCTCCCTGTGTCTGCATGGGTTTCCTCCGGGTTTTGTGATTTTCTCCCACAGTCCAAAAACATTGCTCAAGGTCAAGTGTGTGGATCCAAATTGACTCATATATAATGTGTTTATGTGATCAAACGGAAGATAATGGATGGATGGAATATTCCTGTCTGTTTTTATTCCTTTCAATGTTCAGAAAACATTTACATTTAGTGTGTTTAAAAAATGTTCATCCTGTTGGGCCCAGTGTGCTTTACTATTTATTAATTAACTTCTCTGTACATATTATTAGATTCTGAGGGGGGGGGGGGGGGGGGGGGGGGGGGGGGGGGGGGGGGGGGGGGGGGGGGGGGGGGGGGGGGGGGGGGGGGGGGGGGGGGGGGGGGGGGGGGGGGGGGGTCCCCGTGGGTTTCCTCCCGGTTCTCCGGTTTCCTCCCACAGTCCAAAAACATGGATCAAGTCAATTAAGTTCTCCAAATTGCCCCATAAAGAGTGTGTATGTGAGTGAGTGTGTGCCCAGCGATGGATTGGCGCCCTGTCCTGGGTCTATCTGCCCAGCGACCGAAACGTTCTCCCCTGGATGGGCATGGGGAACCCCACCGCGACCCTAATAGAGGATAAAGCAGGAGATAACGCATGAAAGAATATTCCTGTCTGTTTCCTTTCAATGTACAGAAAACATTTACACTTAGTGTGTTTAATGAATGTTCATCCTGTTAGGCCCAGTGCGCTTTACTATTTAATAATTAACTGCTCTGTACATATTAGTAGATTCTGTGGCGTGTCCACATACTTTTGTTCGTAACCTATAGTTTAATCATTTGGAGGGTAGGCCCATTTCTTTTCGCACGCGTGCCGTTTGGAAGGTTAAAGAGTTGCTGCTGTTATTAAATTAGAGACTGGAGGTGCCCGTCCCAACTGAGTCATTCTGGCTGTTCACGGTGTTCCGCGCTCCCGCTGTTTGTGTAAGTTCAGGCGCCATGACTGACTGACTCCCCAAATCCGCCCTGCTCGCCCGCCGCGCCGCTCCGCTCGGGACGACTGGCATGACGAGCAGCCGTGGACGCTACCATCCGCATGGAACGGGGGTGGAATACAAACGATTCCTACGGGAAGACTAACTTTTCATCAACTGATTCATAAACACGTACCAGCGCTGCTATTCAAAGCCGGAACTGCATAAATAGTTGTACGCTTTCGTAATTAGATGTACCTTTTGCGTACATGTAACCCATTCAAGCAGACATGGCACATTCCGTCCACCACTTCCACATGTATCGTAAGTTGTAAACGGTCCAGAGCTGAACTGCGCCCTTCCCCGGTCCTGCTGCTACAGAAGGTCCTAACGGAGATTTCTTTTTTTTATCCATTGCGCTGGAATTATTAGGATTAATCTAATGTACGGAATCCGACCGCTCATCAGTACCGAGCAGGGTAAGTTGGGGTACTTTTGTGAGTAGCTGTAGTGTGCGGTGGCAGGGTTTCAGATGGAATGGTGAGGTGAGGGGGACTGTCCGAGCACAGCGACGCTGGAAACTATGTCCGAACATTCAACGTGCCAAAACCCCGAGACTTCACTGTTTACTTAACCCGTCTCTGTTACAATGTCCTCTCGGGAAAGTGGTGAGCATCTTTCTCTAGTCAATCCCAAACCTTATCAGCAACTTGTCATGTCTCTCGGATCCGGAGTCTATCCTTTAAATCTGCCCCCTTTTTTCAAACCGCACTGTCACCTCCTCCACAAACGAAATAATATATTAATCTGGTTTGTAAATTGATCCCCGGTTCGAATCCCCATCTGGGTGGAGTTTCCATGTTCTCCCCGTGTCCGCGTGGGTTTCCTCCGGGTTCTCCGGTTTCCTTCCACAGTCCGAAAACATGGATCAAGTTAATTGAGTTCTCCAAATTGCCCCACATAGAGTGCGTCTGTGTGAGGGAGTGTGTGCCCAGCGATGGATTGGCGCCCTGTCCTGGGTGTTTCTGCCCAGCGCCTGAGACGTTCTCCCCTGGATGGGCATGGGGAACCCCACCGCGACCCTAATAGAGGATAAAGCGGGTGATAATGAATAAATGAATGGCTTGTAAATCCCTCTACGTGCTTTGAAACATCCAGCTGAAAGTCTTATTGTTCATCTTTGTCAACAAAACCAGTTTGTCTTCCCCGGGAAACGTGAGAAGCCTGGTCTGAATGATCACAGCAAACATGTCTGATTCTGCGACACATTAACTTCTTAATGAATTAGTAATGTCCTCATTTGTAAATGATTGAATCCAGAAAGTGATCTTTATCTTCGATTTATCTCTTACTGTCTCAGTAAAGCAGTTCAGCTCAGAAGATTCCAGTTTGTTGCTTTTTTTGTTGCTTTTCACTTCATTAATGCTTTATTAATGCTGGCTCATTACATGGACTAGGTTAAAGTTAATGATATGGATGTTAATATAGAGGTTTAAATCCAGCATCGTGGCGCCAGACAGATCTTTTTTTGTCCTGGACAAGTGGCTCCAGGATCCAGGAATGTTCACCATTTCCTCCTGGAATCCCAACACCGACCATAAACAAACAAATCTCAGACTTTTCGAAGCTGTTTCCAGAACTGTAGGTTCACATGGTTTGTCTTCCCACTAGATGAATAGTCTTTATACACACGACATGTTTAAAAGTCTCTTTGAAAGAACTTTCTTCTGCACAAGCGTTTAGTAAATTTAACCATTGGGTTCTTAGTGTCTGCATCTAGTATGTCAGTCCCATTTTGAGCTCAGGATTTATTTTGATGGTTGGAAAATGTTGCCTGTATTCTCCAGCGTGGTTGGTGAATTTGTTAGGGCTTTTTCACCTTACAGAATCATGGTCCTAGGTTCAACTCCTGATTGTGTAGAACAATCCTCTGTGTGGATTCTGCATGTCCTCCTCATACCAGCGTGGTTTTACTCAAGGGATTCTGGTTTCCACCTACATTCCACAGACATGCCGATAGGTAAAATGGAGATACTAAGTTGCCCCCATGACTGTATAAGTTGTAACTGTTCCTGACGAGGGTGGGAGGGGGTCTATTGATGCTGTCCAGACCTCATACTCCAAAATAAACAAACAAACATTCGCTGACTCTGTAACACACCCCTGATTTACAGATTACTGATTATTTTATGGTGATAAATTGTATAGTAAACCTTTTCCCCCATAAATGGTACTCACACTGCAGCAGCGTGTTTAAAAAATGTAGGTTAATTGGGGTTTACATTTAATATTAATACATTATACAAAGGGTCCGTTATTTATATTTGCATAATTGTTCATTTAAAACCATTTCAAAATAAATATCCATATTTAAATTTATAGACTACAAGCCCTTTCTCGACCTGGGCTTGTGATGTTGTCTCCAGCAAATGGTGTAAATGTTAATTTATTCATCATTCTTGGCAGAGATTTTTTTTTTTTTTTGGAAAAACCACTTTATTCAACTAACTGAGAGGGGGAAAATAACACCAAACAAAGCAACATCCACATCAACTAAACACAAGTTTTCTTTGTGTACAATAGCACCAATCACTCACTCCACCAATCGCTGGTGTTGCCACTCAAATCTCGTAGAGATGGTGAGACGTCTTAAGCCCCTTTATGAGTATATAAAGCTAGAGTATATAAGCCCACACACAGACAATGGCTCAATGGCTATGTGCTTGCACAGACTTACCTTATGTATAAGGTATGGTATATTAAATTAAATTATTTTTCAACAGTCACAAAAATTAAATTAATTCCTTAGGATAAATGTAACAGTTCTGTATTTTGCATTTTGTTTACATCTGTTATTAGTTATTTTTCCTGATTTAGTTGAGGAAGCATCAATACAAATTTTTGCCAGCACAAGCACATGTACAGCTACTAACATCTGGATACATGCCAAGTATCTATATAAGTATTTATACAACCACATTACAACTAAAACCTTTATTTTTGTCAGATGTTCTTTGACTGTTTTGAATACATGTCGCCATAAACTGGTGCTTTTTTGGTACAAACTAATCTGTAAGTAATTTAAAGGATTTTAGTCAGACACAACAAACAGCTATAATAGAACAACTGAAATTAGAGCATAAAGTGGTATCAGGTTCCATTGTGTCTGAATAGTATTATAAGTAAAAATCCATGAGCACGGTATAGAAACGTAATCCGATACTGGCGCATCTCCAGTTGTGGAGATTCCCACCTATCTGGCTTCTCTTTCATCACAAGACTGCTAGCATGTCAATAGAAATGCCAGTGACCACATCTTTAGGAACTGCCTCTCATGCATTATCTGGGGCAGTGAGTGATAACCCCCTGTTAGAAAGCGTTTCTGCCCCTTCTCTGCACTTCAGCAGACAGATGCCTTTGATTGGCTTTTAGCACCGTAGTTGATAATAGAGCAAGCCATTCCTCACTTCATGAAAGTAAGGCCAATTTGTTCTCCTTGTTTTCCAGCCACAAGTGGTTGAGAAGTAGGGGAATCACGATATATTATTTAACCGTAATAATCACAATGTGCACATGCTTCAAGTTACAAGAACTCCCTGTTTTAACCTGAAGTAAACAGATTTTGTATGATGTAAAACTTACTAGACAAAAGGCTCATTGATTTACACATTTCATATGATATTATTTTTTATTTTATGATATTATATGAGATTAACTACAATACATTTTGGGAATATTATTGCCTTGACTAACTTAATAGAATAGTGTAATGCTGAGACACTGGTGATTTAAGGAGTCAGAATATTAAAATACACAATCTTTAATTTAAAAATCCTAAGTGGTGTAGTTGTCACAGCTCCCACCTGCTGTTGCGTTTGGTGAAATGAGACTATTATATAGCATTTAAATTTAAGAAATGTATGGTTTAAAGTCAATACAGTGTTCACCATGTTTTTATATATTTATGACTCATATTTTAGATTTATATACTTTAAAATGTTTAGTGTATATAATATACATTATATTTAATATATACGCACACAATACCAGTCAGAAATTTTGACGCACCCCATTCTTGCTCCATTGTCTTTTTTCTGCCGCTAAATATATAGATAGACTTTGTAGTTTTACAATTGCTGTCTGTCGTACATCTGTTTTCCTTGTTTTTGTTAGCCCCCTGTTGGTTCTTTGTTCTCTATTGGTCAGGAGCATCATAGATCTGGTATTAGTTGGGTGGTGGATTGTTTATTGTCAGTTCTGCAGTGACACTGATGTGGTGAGGGGTTTTAGTGCAGCAGTGCTGCTGTAGTTTCATTTCTCCACCTCAGTGACACTGCTGTGATGGGATTCATGCACCCACCATATAATACCTGCTCTGTGGTGGTTCTATTTGGGTCCTGATCATTAGAGAACGAGAACAGAGTGCACAATATGAACTGTAGTCCACAAACAGATAGACTTCAGTCTGGAATTTTGGAACCAAAGTCCATCTTTACAGAAAGTGGAACTGGGAACATGGACAATAAGTGGAGCAAAAAGGAGGTGTGTCCAAACTTGTGGAATGTGGAAGCATCTGGATTTCTGTGACCTTTTAATAAAAGTGTAAATGCGTTCTGCTTTTGTTACATTTAGTCATGTAGCGGATGCTTTTATCCAAAGCCACTTACAGATGAGAGAGCAACACAAGTCAGAAGTTATGGAAAAAGTATAATCAAATTATCAAACCTGTTAAGCACTTAATAAACCGTTATAGGACCATATTAATGAGGAGTTACATACTTACAAGGTTTTCAAGGACCTATGTATCTTTTAGAGGCTTTTAAAAATGTAGTATTTATTGAGTAGTCGGTGAAGTAATGCCAGGCAGTAAATAAATCAAATGTGCTCTATATGCTGTATCCACAATTTTCCTGTAATCCTTTTCCAGAGTCTGAATTTTCTTGCTGCTTAACATGGTAAAATGAGATAAAATGCCAGCAGTGGCATTTCTAATTCTAATGGACCTGTCCATCAATCACAATGTATTTCCAGTGTAGTTTTTTGCATTGACTGTTTTTGCATTTGATTGCATTTCTCTCATATTATCTGTTATTCATGTGAATTAAACTGTATACAGATTTTAAAGTGACTTTTGTGAGCTGTACAATGTCGGGACCAGTCCCCTTACACTTACACCACACATGGTATCTATCTGCAGAAAATGTATATATCCTGTAAAAGTTAAAAAAGGTCCTTCAAAGAGGAATAAGAAGAACTATATTTGTGCCTAGTTCATATAGTACAAACAAGCATACACTCAAATAAGGAGAAAGTACGTTCTATAAAAGTTCCTGTGGTATAAAAGTGCCTGCTAGAAACCAGGCTTTAAATATACTGCCAAGTGCTGGGACCATTCGAGAGCACATTTAAAGTGTGCCACAGCCCATGTTTTAAAATGAAATGGAAATTATTACGACTTAGAAATGTCTATATAAGTTCTCCGGAGATGAAACTAAATCGGTTTGGGAAACGTGAACTTGGTATATATATGTAGGCTTAGTGGTTAGCACGTTCGCCTCTTAGCACTAGGAATTCACGGTTCGAATCCCAATCTGGGTGGAGTTTCCATGTTCTCCCCGTGTTCGCATGGGTTTCCTCTGGGTTCTGCGGTTTCCTCCCACAGTCTAAAAACATGGATCAAGGTCAATTGAATTCTCCAAATTGCCCCATATAGAGTGTATTTGTGTGCATGTCTGTGTGAGTGGGTGTGTGCCCAGCGATGGATTGGTGCCCTGTCCTAGGTGAGAGGATAAAGTGGAAGATATATACATTGGGTGGCACAGTGGCTTAGTGGTTAGCATGTCCTCCTCTCAGCACTAGGGATTCCTGGTTCGAATCCCCATCAGGGTGGAGTTTCCATGTTCTCCACGTGTCCGCGTAGGTTTCCTCCGGGTTCTCCGGTTTTCTCCTACAGTCAAAAAACATGGATCCAGGTCAATTGAATTCTCCAAATTGCCCCATATAGAGTGTGTGTCTGTGTGAGTGAGTGTGTGCCCAGTGATGGATTTGCGCCCTGTCCTGGGTGTATCTGCCCAGCGCTCGAAACGTTCTCCCCTGGATGGGCATGGGGAACCCCACCGCGACCCTAATAGAGGATAAGCGGGAGATAATGAATGAATTAATATATATTTTTAAAAACTTTTTTATGGGAAATCTGAGGGTGCGTTGTGTCATATAAGGAAATATTAAAGAAGAAGTACAAGTTTTACTTTGGTAGTTTTAATTGGTTACAGAAGCAGCGTTGTGCCTGTCATTAAATGATTTTCATGGCCATGACTTTTTAATCATCATGTTAACCATCGTATTAAAATAATGTTTCACAGATCGGGTGACTGTTCTGACATCTGAACGACTGAACATAAAACATAAAGGCTACTAACCGACGAACATCTGTTTCTCTGCCTGACCTTGTTACTATCTTTTACTCTGGTTTCTAATGAACAGGGTCATCATAGTGCAGATATTAGTTAGATAATGATTCTCAGCATATCAGTGACACTGATGTGCCTGTGTGTGCGTTCCTGCATTCTGTTAGACACATCTCCCTTATTGCTTCATGTTGTGCGTGTAAAATCCGAAACATCAGCTTATTTACTGCAGCAGCGTTTCTGTTACATCCTGCAGGATGCTGCCTACAGGATGCCGGTGGTTGGACATTGTTGGTTAGTGAATTGTTTTCAGTCCCACAGTTTCACTTAGGTGTTTACAAATTCCATCAGGGGTGCTGTGTCTGAGTCACTCCTCATACCAGTGCAATGTATTTAAACAACACCGCTACAATCAGTATTGCTGCAGTGCTAAGAGTCACTGAGATGGTCCTTTGGGGGTCCTGATCTTTAAAGAATAGAGTTATGCGTGTGATCCGTATGTGTGTGCATATTGCATAGGCCACATCAGAATGTTGCTTTTCGTTGTAAAGGACTAACCACTGTGCATGAGGATTTGTGTTTTGTGTCTGATCAGCTGGTTTGCTTTTGTATAATTATGGTAGAATAATCGTTCACCACGGCAACATGGTGGAATGATCGTTCCAACTCTGTAAGTCACTTAAAATCTATAAGAAACAACTCTCTTCTACTAACACTTGATATAAAATGAAATAAATAAATAATTATAATAAAGGGCATGGTGGCTTAGTGGTTAGCACGTTTGCCTCTCAGCGCTAGGGATTCCCGGTTCGAATTCTCATCTGGGTGGAGTTTCCATGTTCTCCCCGTGTCTGCGTGGGTTTCCTCCGGGTTCTCCGGTTTCCTCCCACAGTCCAAAAAACATGGAACAAGTTAATTGAATTCTCAAAATTGCCCCATATAGAGTGTGTCTGTGTGAGTGAGTGTGTGCCCAGCGATGGATTGGCGCCCTGTCCTGGGTCTATCTGCCCAGCGCCCGAGACGTTCTCCCCTGGATGGGCATGGGGAACCCCACCGCGACCCTAATAGAGGAAAAGCGGGAGATAATGAATGAATGAATTATAATAAAGGCTGGATCAGATAATGTACAGATTTGAAGATTGTACAGTGTACCTAATTTTTCTGTAACTATTGACTCCTGTAGGTGGCACGGTGGCTTAGTGGTTAGCATATTATCCTCTCTGTGCTTGGGATTCCCGGTTCAAACCCCAATCTGGGTGGAGTTTCCATGTTCTTCCTGTGTCCGCGTGGGTTTCCTCTGGGTTCTCCGGTTTCTTCCCACAGTCAAAACATGGATCCCACACAAAAACATGGATCAAGTCAATTGAGTTCTCCAAATTGCCCCATGTAGAGTGTGTTTGTGGGAGTGAGTGAGTGCCCAGCGATAGATTGGCACCCTGTCCTGGGTGTATCTGCCCAGCGCCTGAAACTTTCTCCCCTGGATGGGCATGGGGATCCCCCCCCCCCATCCATTTGGATTTTGAAGCGTCTGCTAAATAACTAAATGTAAATGTCTAATTTTCTGAAGTAAAAAAAGGGTCATTTGGTCAAATACATTACATATACTACATAAGATCTATTAAGAGTAATGTTGGGTTGAGCACGTCAACATCACATGATGTCCATCTGCTTAAGACCACACAGGAAATGGGTCATTCCTTGTCCCTTTTCCTGTTTCCTTTACTTTTTCCCCCTTTCCATTGTTTAGCCGCAATGTTGTTTTTTCATCTCCTGCTGTGCTGTTTTCTGTATTTATGAAACTTATGTTGCCCATGATGTCCATACTACAGATTAGATTATAAAGCTCCTTTAGCCCATCAGTGTTTAAAAGAAACCAGTTGGTGGTTTGGACCAATCAGGTGACTCATGTGGGATGATGGCTGCATCTTAAATAAGTATAACGGACTGCTGTTTCAGACTGGATAAATATTATAATATCTATTTTCGTGTGTATTGTTTAAGCAGGCTGGTATATTTCTGTATGGAGGGTGTGAAGAGAAATAAATAAAGTTATAGGTTGAAGTTGTAATATGATATGGTAAAAATAATACTAAACAAACGCTAGAAAACTCATACATTCATGTCATAGAAGTGTATACTGTATCACTCCATTACTCCTCTCTATTTATTGGCTCCCTCTAGCTGCTCACATACAGGGCACTGACTCTGATCTACAGGACAATTTCTGGATCTGCCCCCTCTTACCCTCACTCTACATTTCCATACACTCCAACTTGTTCACTTCGCTCTAGTGATGAATGTTTCCTGATTATACAACCTCATCAAATGCTAATTCTCTTTCTGTATTGTTCACAAATGATAATTGGTGGAACCATCTTCCCAACTCTGACTGTAAGGCGGAGTCATCTTCAAGAAACGACTCAAAACACATCTCTTCCACAAACACTTGATATATAAAAGGCAGGATCAGATAATTATCCATCCATCCCTCCATTATCTTCCGCTTTATCCTTTACTAGGGTTGCGGGGGGGTTCCCCATGCCCATCCAGGGGAGCAGGTTTTGGGCGCTGGGCAGATACACCCAAGACAGGGTGCCAATCTATCACTGGGCACACACTCACTCACACAGACACACTCTATATGGGGAAATTTGGAGAATTCACTTGACCTTAATCCATGTTTTTTGGACTGTGGGACTCAGATTGGGATTCAAACCGGGAATCCCTAGCGCTGAGAGGCGAATGTGCTAACCACTAAGCCAACGTGCCGCCTCCTTCATAGTTCATGTCAAATAAAATATACAAAGTCTAAAACCATAACAGACATTGGACTGTTACTGAGAATAGATGATTTCCTGTCACAACAAATCCCATTGAAATACTTAAAAAAAAACCTGATTGCTAAAACGCCAAGGAAATTAGCTGTAATGACTGCAAAATGGATTCTTTGATGTGTGGAGACTTCAAATTAACAGAACGATTGTGTAAAGAAAAGGAATGATACTGGTTTACTTAAGTGCCTGATTATTTCAAATGATCAATGATTGTGATTTATTTAGGAAATAAATTTGCTTTATTATTATTTATTAATCTTAGTCGCTGGTGTATAATATCAACTTCGCACTTCTATTTCATGCAATTTAAAGAAGACTTAAGGAAAACTTGTATTTTCTGGTAAATTGTCCTTAAAAATATTTTTGATTATGCTATAAAAAAGTAATGACTCCACATCATACAGAATCTTTAGTACCAGAATCTGATGTACATTTGTGCTAATAATTTCTAAGCAGCTTAATGTTTAGTATAAGTGCACTATAATGAGGGTATGATTCAACTGATATCAATTCAGCTTTGTGATTACCTCCAATGCCAAATTATAGGTGAAACGAAAATGCCTCGGTTACACTTCTTAACTTAACTAAACCTACATTTTTATGAGTTAACGTGTGCACACTTAATCCTCCGCTCCTTAGATGTGAAATCAGACAGAACTAATCCATTGCTGAAGCACTGAACATGTACAGTAATCCCTATCACTGTGTTTATGTTCCCACGACATTTTAAACCTACAGAAATTTGGTATCATATGTAGCGCAAAATGCAGCAATATTTTCTCCAGTTCAAACAGCAAAAGAGAACTTTGACTTTTGAGAACAGACTCAAACTTGAGCTTGGTTTTATTCACAACATGCCGAGTAAATTTTGGTCTCAAAAGATTGGTCTCATAAATGGTTGATCTGTTAAAACTGAAATTAACTTAGATTCCAAACTCTGCTAAAGCATTGCTGCAAATAAAGGTTATAATTAATGGATTGCAATACAGTAAGGCTGAGAAATGTAATGAATAAGTATATACAGCATTTATATGCTGAAGTGGAGGACCCTGGTTTCGAGCATTTACAAAAATTGCTAGAGAATTTTAAAATCTGATGCTCCAGATACAGTATTTGCAAAAACCTCAGATTTACAGAAATGAATTTGCTGTAAAATACAGGCATTGTATCGAGTTATTCATTGTATGTGAATTTACATTTCAACTATTCAAAATGGGCGGTGCGGTGGCTTAGTAGTTAGCACGTTTTCCTCTCTGCACTAGGGATTCCCGGTTCGAATCCCAATCTGTGTGGAGTTTCCATGTTCTCCCCATGTCTGCATGGGTTTCCTCCGGGTTCTCTGGTTTTCTCCCACAGTCCAAAAACATGGATCAAGGTCAATTGAATTCTCAAAATTGCCCCATAAATAGTGTGTTTGTATGTGTGTTTGTGTGAGTGAGTGTGTGCCCAGTGATAGCTTGGCACCCTGTCCAGGGTGTATTTGCCCAGCGCCCAAGACATTCTCCCCTGGATGGGCATGGGGAACCCCCCCGCGTGCCTAATATAGGATAAAACGGAAGATAATGGTTGGTTGGAACTATTCCAAAAAAATTTTTTTTCTATTTATTTTTGTGTTTCATTAGCTCTTGAATTCATTGTTTTAACGACAACATAAAAAATATATAGAAAATGCATAGATACTGCAGCCTTCTTAACGATACAGGAATTACTTTAATAAGCTTACTTTTCATGGCGTCTTCGTTAGACTACACATCTGGGTTGCAGGTATTCACCTGTGTTGAATTAACTCACAGTAGTTTCTGTGCACATCTCACAGTGTGCCTGGTAGGCTGAGCTCTGGCATTATGGTTGGTAAAGCTTGTGTTTGCAATTGTGGCATTAGTTGCTACTAATTGCATGTCTGGCTTGTCTGAACCAAAGGCAAACAGGAAGTCTTAAGATCTTTTAACATGAAAAGGGGAAGACCTCTCGGTTCCCGGTGTCCTGTTTTCCTGATGCAGCATTGTATTTATACGTTCTTAAAACTGGAAACTAAAAGTCAACATACCCTGTATGGCCAACATTATTAGACACAAACGCATTACTTCTACAGTGACTTGTTTTAAATCCTATTCTTAGTTGGTCCCCATCTTGCAGCTGTAACAACTTTCATACATAAGGGAAGGCTTTCCACAAGATTTTGGAGTGGAAATTTTATCCAAAGACCATTTGTGAGGTCAGATGCATATGTTTAATAAGCTGGCCTGATTTACACTCTTTAATTTAGTTCACCCCAAAGGGTTTAAGGTCTGGGTTCTGTTCTTCCACCAAACCCACCCAACCATATCTTTATTTATTTTGCTTTGTGCACTGAAGCGCAGTCATGCTAGAATATATAACGGCCCATCCCCAATGGCAATGGGACTTAATAAAAGACCTGAATTCAATGATTAAAAGTTGGGGTGAGGGGCTTTGCAGGTGGTTTAGACTATTCCAATAGCATTGTAAACATTTACATTACATTACATTTAGCTATTTAGCAGACGCTTTTGTCCAAAGCGACTTACAAATGAGAACATCACAAGTCAGTAGTTATGAAGAAAACCAACTACACTGTAGAATTATCAAAACTGATTGTTATATGATGCGGGGTATGAAACATTGGGAGAAAAAAGTCATAATACCATAATACAAAGTGAATGGGAATTTTGGCTCGGAAAAACAAAAATATTTTGGAAATGGTTTGTCCAATTACTTAGCTGTATATAAGCACTCATCTCACCAATAAGCCTTATTGTTTTGCAAAGATAGTGTCAATAGATGGAAAATTGCGGGAGCAAAATCGGATAACAATAGCCGCTCAAGGAGGATGAGTCCTCCACTGAGACTTGGTCCTCCCTTCCTAAAAATAACAACATAACAGGGAGTTTTTTTCTTGCCACTGTCACTTCGGCTTGCTGTTTTGGGGGTTCAAAATCATATAAAACTGTAAAGAAGCTTTGTGACAATGTGCTATTGTAAAAAGCGCTAAATAAATTGATGGTGTGATTTGCCATATAAGGCAATCACACTAATTACATATGTGTACAAATAATTATAGTTTTAACATTTTGTGCATTTGTGCTGTATTCTCTCACCATCAGAAATAATAAAAACATCTTACATAAGGCATTAATGCATATATTAAAGCTGAACTTTTCAATATATTTAATTTTAGCTTATATTATCATTGTTCTAAATTCTTACAGAGGCTTTGCTTCTGTCTGTCTGATGGCATTTCACTAACCGTATAGGCCTCTAAACTCTGAAGCCTTAATCATGCACATAAGGATGATAAGGGCTGCAATTTGAGACTTGCACAGACCTGTATTTCTTGGAGCTCACCAACTGTATGAGCACCAGAAGCTGCACCCACTGTTGTTTTTAAAAGACTATTTTGTTATTGAAATGATAAAAATGGGAAACCATAACTTTCGTATTAATAACAGAGGGATTGACTTGTCTTGGTTTCCACCCTCAGTAATTCTATACCAAAGCACAGTCTTACATTTAAAGAGTCTGCATGAATAAGATTAATGTGTATAGAATCAGCTCAAATGCTTGTTTTTTTGTGTGTGTATTTTAATCTGACCACTTTATTTTCGAGGGGAATGAAATTGTCTCACATGTCTTCACAATAGACTCCCACCTTAAACTCTCTGATCATGTTATCAAAACCGCCCGTTCCTGTAGATTCCTTCTTTACAACATAAGGAAGATCAGACCTTTTTTGACTGAACATGCTACCCAACTGCTTGTTCAAGCCCTTGTCCTATCCCGGCTTGATTATTGTAATGCGCTACTTGCCGGTATCCCAGCTTCCACAATCAGACCTCTTCCACTAATTCAAAACTCTGCAGCCCGACTTGTGTTTAACCAGCCAAAGCGAACTCATGTCACTCCATTACTCATTTTCCTCCATTGGCTCCCTGTAGCTGCTGCATTCAGTACAAGTCACTGACTCTGGCCTACAGAACCATTTCTGGATCTCCCCCCTCCTACCTTGACTCTATCTTTTCAAAATATACTCCGACTTGTTCACTTCGCGCCACCGATAATTGCTTTCAGGTTGATAGCCCAACACCCTAACCACTGAGCTATCATTTGATTTGATTTTGACACATATTACAAAAAGTACATGGGGGGGGGGGGGGGGGGGGGGGGGGGGGGGGGGGGGGGGGGGGGGGGGGGGGGGGGGGGGGGGGGGGGGGGGGGGGGGGGGGGGGGGGGGGGGGGGGGGACGTTCCGACCCTCACCTATGGTCATGAGCTTTGGGTAATGACCGAAAGAACAAGATCGCGAATACAAGCGGCCGAAATGGGTTTTCTCCGCAGGGTGGCTGGGCTCTCCCTTAGAGATAGGGTGAGAAGCTCTGTCATTCGGGAGAGACTCGGAGTGGAGCCGCTACTCCTCCGCATTGAAAGGAGCCAGTTGAGGTGGTTCGGGCATCTGGTAAGGATGCCTCCTGGGCGCCTTCCTGGGGAGGTGTTCCAGGCAAGTCCGGCTGGAAGGAGACCCCGGGGAAGACCCAGGAAACGCTGGAGGGATTATATCTCTCAGCTGATCTGGGAACGCCTCGGGGTTCCCCCAGTCGAGCTGGTGGAGGTGGCTGGGGCGAGGGAGGTCTGGGTCTCCCTACTTCGGTTGCTGCCCCCGCGACCCGAACCCCGGACAAGCGGAAGATAATGGATGGATGGATGGATGGATTACAAAAAGTATTTTTGTTCCTAAGAAGTGTTGCTGCTAAATGACAATAAGAGAAAAAATTTGTTTCTATGTGGTCAGAACACGAATGAAACCTAAACCGTGCACCATTTTACACTTCTAAAGATAACATTAAATTATGCATAAGTTTAATCTTTTGTAATTAAGCTACCAAAAAACCACATGAACGGGAGAGAACATACAAACTCAGAATAGAACACATAGAATTGTCCTTGTCTGCCTGTCTGTAATTCAAACCTTGGACTATCTTGCTGTAAGGTGACAATGCAGCCACTGTTCTGCCTAATGTACCATGTGCTTGTAGAACTGTAATTAGAGTTTGTATCAGGGTGTAGCTTTTGGAGAGTTTAGCTTGTTTGTTCTCCGTTCCATTGATTTAAGTTTTGCTACATTTTAATGAAAAAGAGAAATGTTTACCAAATCGGCAATTTTGTGTGTGTTTATATAAAAAGACATCATCTGCTTAAAAGTGGAACAACAGTATGTCATTTTTGGCCTTCTCTCAATATTAAAGCATGTTGGGACATGTTGATGTGAGGTGCAAGTTATTTCCATTTTCATTCCTCCCTCCCCCTGTCCCGCACTCTTGACTGTTTTCTACTTCACATGGTTGCCAGATGTCTTCGTTTCAAGTAACATATTGCTCTATGCTTGGTAGCAGACGTGTAGAAGGCTGAGATTGGGATGCTCAGAGTAGGTAGCCCCCGTCCTTTCGTGCTGTTGGTTTCCCAGTGTGTTATTTGTGGTTTGTTTTCAACAACTATATTTAGTCTAGTTTTCAATCCGTAATCTAACAGCCATGTATAAATAACCGAAGCAAAATATTTGCATTTTGAATTTTATTACTTTTAAGGCACTTGTTGAAAAAACTGCCACAAATTTGTATGAAGGAATTACTAGAACAGATTTCTTCTTTGAATTTATAGTTGGGTATCTGCTGTGCTTACTTTTCTTTTTCACATAAGACACTTCTTGAGAAAATTACAAGGATGTTGTGTTTACACCATCAGTACAGTGTGTCCTAATAATTGCTTCATTGCTGTCTTTCATAATAACATCCATATTATTTGTTATGGGTAATAATTCCCTTGACTCTCTGTACCAATACTAAATCCCTTCATATTTGGCTATGGCTGCACAGTATAAGACAGATTAACTCAGGGAGACTCTGCTGAAATCTGTCACAGCATTACTGAAGTTAAAAACACACGTTCCCAGCCACACTGCTGCACTATCACATGCTGCACTATCACTATGCATTCCTTTTCTTCTTGGTACTTTCTTATTTAGAAATGGGAGCATAAAGCTTTGCAAAACCATATTGGTGTGCCAAGAATAGATCTTAAACTGTCACTGTTATCCATCCATCATCTTCCGCTTTATCCTCTTTTAGGGTCGCGGGGGGGGGGGGTGTGTTCCCCATTACCATGCCCATGCCCATCCAGGGGAGAACGTCTCGGGCGCTGGGCAGATACACCCAGGACAGGACGCCAATCTATCGCTGGGCACACACTCACTCACACAAACACACTCCATATGGGGCAATTTGAAAAACTCAATTGACTTCCATTCATCTATCCATTATCTTCCGCTTTATCCAATATTAGGGTAGCGGGCGGGGGGGGGGGGTTCCCCATGCCCATCCAGGGGAGAACGTTTCGGGCGCTGGGCAGATACACCCAGGACAGGACGCCAATCTATTGCTGGGCACACACTCACTTACTCACACAGACACATACACACTCTATATGGGGCAATTTGGAGAACTCAATTTTCCATCCATGTTTTTGGACTGTGGGAGGAAACCGGAGAACCCGGAGGAAACCCACACGGACACGGGGAGAAAATGGAAACTCCACCCAGATTGGGATTTGAACTGGGAATCCCTAGTGCTGAGAGGAGAACGTGCTAACCACTAAGCCACCATGCTGCCGTCACTGTTATTATATATAATAATACTACACTCTTGTCAAATAATGTTTATCATAGTAGCAATTGGTTTAAGGTAAAGAGAGAGAAATGTGTATTTTCATGATTTACTTTAAAACAAGAGAAACCCACTGGTGGCATTACAGAACCTGACTCACTCAGGACGAGAGCTCAGTTGTGTTAGGAGGATTAAATATTTTCTTCACTGAAGTCATGAGTTTTTTTTAAACAAGTGTCAGGAATCGCTGAACCTCATCATGTCTCATTTCAGTCGCAAAAATCAAATGCCTGAACATCAGAGCTCCGGAGCAGTGGTGCTTCACTGTAAACAGCTGAACTATTCTCCCTTTTTTAAATGAATTACGCTTGCAGAGTGAATGTGATGTCCACGAGCTTGTCATAGTTCAGACACATCATGGTTTTGTTGCTTTATACAGTACAAGTCAGAACTCTGAACACACCTCCTTTTTGCTCCACTTATTTTTCATCTGAAACTACTACTATTGCGGCACGGTGGCATTTTCGCCTCTCAGCACTAGGGATTCCCGGTTCGAATCCCCAGCTGGGTGGAGTTTTCATGTTCTCCCCGTGTCCGCGTGGGTTTCCTCCGGGTTCTCCGGTTTCCTCCCACAGTCCAAAAACATGGATCAAGTCAATTGAGTTTTCCAAATTGCACACACAATAGCGTGTGTTTGAGTGAGTGAGTTTGTACCCAGCGATGGATTGGCGCCCTGTCCTGGGTGTACCTGCCCAGCGCCCGAGATGTTCTCCCCTGGATGGGCATTGGGAACCCCACCGCGACCCTAATAGAGGATAAAGTGGGTGATAATGAATGAATGAATGAATCTCTAATTGGCAATCATAGCTATTTCCCTTCAAAACCAATACAATCATACAGAATTAAGCAATTTAATATCTTCAATTTACTTACCAGCATGAATTTGGAATGTGACCCCACACAGGCACTGGGAGAACATGCTCATTTCATTTCAGGATCTTTGGTGGATTCGCGTTTCCAATCAGGAACTGAGCACAGGACTGTCGGGTGGCAGTGCGATACCGCCGTCAGTTGTATTTGAGGTCCATTAAAATATCCTTCTATTTGTATACACCTCCTGTCTGACATTGTTAACATTTAATGACAGATTGTCAAATATATCTAATGTATTTTTAAGAAAAGAATGAAAACGTCACAGCAAAATACCAGATGGTCGCTTCAGATGATAAGGTTATTTATTTGTAGCTTTGGTCATCATACTGTCTGCCAGCAGACATGCAGCTGTGCTTGAAAATAGTATGAGGAGACTGTCATGATGACTGATTTGTGTCATTGGTGCTAGACTGTGCACAAGATTTTTAAATACTTAATGGATTAAAACGCTTCTCATAGACTAAACTTTGGTTTTACATTAGAGGTCTTGTTTAATGTAGTAATTTATTTATACCTACAGTATTATACATTAATATCTGCAGATTGAATCGTTTACCATTTCTTTTGCTTTACATTTGAAATCTTAACTCTCATGTTCCCTCCACAGTATTTTTTATCCATTGTATTTGAATGTGAGGTCATTTTGTTTGATCACTCAAGCCTTTTATTCCCGTGTTGTGACAGGGCTCGAACAGTCACATAGCTGGAGCAAGTTACTTTGGTGTCAGATGTTATTTATACCAAAAGATGTCTGAAATCTCTATACTAACTATGTGGTGTACTTTTCATGTCCACTGCATTGTTACCTACAATGCACCACAAATCAAGTGTACAGCTGATGTACCCTTTCTGAGCTCACACAATGAAAAACACAATGCAGCGCGGTTTTCTTTGGACCAATATAGAGACGTATTAACATATGGTGGTGCATGTTTAATGCTAAACTAAAATAAACATGTTATTAATGAATAGATGACCAAAAATGTCATTTTTAAACAACTTTGTAAAAGCGACTGGTTTGTAGCATTTTAAGGTCATTTGGAAAGGTGTTTAAACACATCTCTAAATAGTACTTATATACATGTGTTTGTATACGTATATATATATTTATATTTATGTGTGTGGATGTTATTCATATACATATGTGTGCATTTTTTTTTCTTTTATGCCAATCGGAATTTCACAGTATAAAACTTTAGGAGGCTTAGTGGTTAGCACGTTCGCCTCTCAGCGCTGGGGATTCCCGGTTCGAATCGAGTTTCCATGTTCTCCCCGTGCCTGCGTGGGTTTCCTCCGGGTTCTCCGGTTTCCTCCCACAGTCCAAAAACATGGATCAAATCAACTGAGTTCTCTATTTGCCCCCTATAGAGTGTGTCTGTGTGAGTGAGTGTGTGCCCAGCGATGGATTGGCGCCCTGTCCTGGGTCTATCTGCCCAGCGCCCGAGACGTTCTCCCCTGGATGGGCATGGGGAACCCCACCGCGACCCTAATAGAGGATAAGCGGGAGATAATGAATGAATGAATGAATAAAACTTTAGGAGATTAATATCTAATTGGCAACCATGGCTATTTCCCTACAAAAACAATATAATCATACAGATATAAGCAATTTAATATCTCCAATTTACTTACCAGCATGAATTTGGAATGTGACCAAAAACCCACACAGGCACTGGGAGAACATGCTCATTTCATGCAGGATCTTTGGTGGATTTGCGTTTCTAATCAGGAACTGAGCACAGGACTGTTGGGTGGCAGTAGTAACTGCTGCTTCACTGTCCCACCCAAAAATCACTCAAGTCAGATTGTGTTTGTCTTACTCTTTGTAATTGTGTTACTCGGATAAAAAATAGTGACCAAGACTAAATGCTGTTCTGGTTCAGTCGTCATGTCAAGCCAATTTTATTTATAAAGTGTTTTAAACAATGGCCACTGCCACAAAGCAGCTTAACAAAAGACTGAGTCAATGCCCACGTTAGGAGGCCAGGGGTGAAAGTGGAAAAGAAAACTGAGCTCAAAAGGGAAGCCTCCTGTGGATGTGGGTCAGTCAGAGTCAATCATTTTTATTTATCTATATTTTTGGGAATTAATCAGGCAATGACCTGTGTCCTGACCAATAGAGAACAGAAAACCAGCAGGGTACTAACAAAAACAAGAAAATAGATGGACTACAGTTTGTAATTGTAAAACTACAAAGTCCATCCATATGGTAATTGGAGGAAATGGACAACGGAGAAAGAAAGGGGCGTGTCCAAAGGTTTAAGGTAATGGTTTTCATTTCTTTGAAAAAAAAAAAACTTAAGAGCAGCACGGTGGCTTAGTGGTTAACATGTTAGCCTCTCAGCGCTAGGGATTCCCGGTTCGAATCCCCATCTGGGTGGAGTTTCCATGTTCTCCCCGTGTCCGTGTTGGTTTCTTCCAGGTTCTCCGGTTTCCTCCCACAGTCCAAAAACATGGATCAAATCAACTGAGTTCTCCAATTTGCCCCATATAGAGTGTGTCTGTGTGAGTGAGTGTGTGCCTAGTGATAGATTGGCGCCCTGTCCTGGGTGTATCTGCCAAGCGCCCAAAACATTCTTCCCTGGATAGGCATGGGGAACCCCCCCACGATCCTAATATGGGATAACGCGGAAGATAATGGATGAAAAAAAACTTAAAGGTGAAACTAACCTGTATTTGCTCTATTGCTATGCTACTATTAGCAGTTCTTTAAATTGCATTTCGTTGACTTGTTCTTGAACTGTGTATAGACAATAGTGTTGAGTTCTCTCTCTATTTGTCTGTCAGTTGTTTTAACGTGGTGGCTTTTAGAACACCTTGCTCTAAGTGCACATGCATTCCCTGTTCTGTTCACTCGAGATTGAGCGAGTGCTGAGAGTGCACCGTCTTCAGAGCTGGATTGTGCAGCTCAACTTGTCGTCATGGATTACTTTAGCTTAATTTCAGTATGATGTCATCTTACTGTCATCTTGCTACGTTCGAGGTTCAAATTCATTCACAGCAGTGCAGCACTTTGCGGGGGGGGGGGGGGGGGGGGGGGGGGGGGGGGGGGGGGGGGGGGGGGGGGGGGGGGGGGGGGGGGGGGGGGGGGGGGGGGGGGGGGGGGGGGGGGGGGGGATATATATATATATATATATATATATATATATATATATATATATATATATTTTTTTTTAAATATACTGTATATACATATTTATATCTGTAGTTGTATATTATATATATTATATATATTCATGGCACGATGGCTTAGTGGTTAGCATGTTCTCCTCTCAGCGCTAGGGATTCCCGGTTCGAATCCCCATCTGGGTGGAGTTTCCATGTTCTCCCTGTGTCTGCGTGGGTTTTCTCCGGGTTCTCCGGTTTTCTCCCACAGTCCGAAAACATGGATCAAGTCAATTGAATTCTCAAAATTGCCCCGTTTAGAGTGTGTTTGTGTGAGTGAGTGTGTGCCCAGCGATGGATTGGCGCCCTAAAATTATAACTTTATAAAGAACAGGGTAATCGGGGTCCGTGACCCATAATTTCGTTCTTATCTAATGTACTACATGTGATATTAATGATAATAATATTTTCTTGAATCATCTTGAATCTTTATGTAGAAGTAATTTTAAACCCGTTTTTAATAATATGTTTTAAACCCGTTTTTAATAATCAATCTTAAACTTTAGTGGTGACTTTAATTTGTATAGTAGTTAAAGGCAGCACTTTGCCTTTAACATTTACTATACAAGCGGTTGTGCATGTTGTGTGTCCAGAATCAAAGGCATCCATTGTTTGAATGAGAAGCAGATGTTTGGTTGGAATTCTCCTGACTTAAGCAATTCTGGCTCATTAGGTTTCATTCTGTGTTTCCAACTTTCCACCATTTAGCCCCTAAGAAATGTATACAAATTTTATTTTTTTCATCTTTTAATCACTCTTTAGTTCTTTAATTGAAATTACACTGTTTTTATATCTTAACCTCTTATGAAATACAGTATGCTATGTTTTAGTTGTTGTTTTTTTGTGCTCCAGTATTCTGATACACTTTTCTAAGCCATGTATTTTTTTTCATGAACTATTTGAATATGTGGATAATTTGCTTGTCAAACTTGAAAAAGAGTTTTGTGTGTGTGTGTGTGTGTGTGTGTATTCTGCCACGTTGTCAGAATGGCTGAATGGTGGGAAATGACTCAGGCTCAGTCCAGTTTAGTGTTGCTGCCCCTGTCTCCTTGTTTTTCTAAACTTTTTAATTTTAATTTGCATTATGTGACATTTTATTCATTTTGGGATTTTATGTGTTGGTTTTCTGTGGGTTCTCCTGTTTCCTTCCACATTACAAAAACATAGATTCAGGGTGAAATTTTTACTATATAGTTTGTATGTCTGTGTGGGTAAGTGGGTGCCCAGCGATGGATTGGCATTCTGTCCTGGGTCTATCTGCCCAGTGCCCAAAACATTCTCTCCTGGATGGGCATGGGGACCTACCCTGCGACTTTAGTAGAGGATAAAGCGGAAGATAATGAATGAATGAAAGTTCTCCGGAGTGAATTAGATGTGGAATAACAACATAAGTCTAGTAAGAAAGTTAGGGAGCCACAAGCTGAACTGCAGTACTTGCAGACATGGGTGCATCATGCATTTTTTTCTAAAAATACAGAAAAAAATAACAACAATAATATGGTGATTATTTCCCCAAAGCAGTAATGGAAGATACTGAGAGTTAATTGGTTGTCAAGTTAAGGCAGATGCACTTGGCGGCAATCACCATTAAAGCTCAATAAGTCCTTATATATATTTGAAAAGAGAATTAGATCCAGTGATTGTCCTGCAATAATGTGTAAAACAAACAAGGATCCCATACCAAACTGTTCTGAATACAGCCAGGTTGAATATCATTTTAGTGAACAGATGTAGTTTTTAGTGTAGAGTATTTTCATTCCTGTAATTTGATTGTTCAGCTAAAACGTTGATTTAGCATTTTACTCTTAGTTTAACATTTTTTAACATATTCCGGGACAAATCCGAATGCACCAAAATGTGTCACAGCAAACCATCTGAAAATGTGCTCTTAAAGTTTGGCTAAACTTGTCTGATGCAGGAGAAGGAAATTGAATACAGATGGAAGTGGACTTGTGCATATTCCTGTGCTTTTTAAAAAAAATTAAACTAATATATAGTTGTATCACATCACTGTTGTTACAATCATGTATCCGCTGTCCATTCATTATCTTCCACTTTATTATTTATACTCTATTAGGGTCGCTGGGGGGGGCAGATACACCAGGACAGGGCGCCAATCTATCGCTGGGCACACACTCACAATAAGTTTACCTCAAATTGTTTTTTATCCTTTACACATGGTTTTCAAAGCTGCAAAATGACCTGGCCATTCTTATTAAAAGGGAGGAATTGGAAGCAATAATGATGGTAACAGTGTGCTATAGGGTTCCAGCAAGAGAAGTAGCCACAGTGCTGAATCAACGTCTGTGTAAAGGGGTTAGTCTGCACCCTGTTGTGTTACGTCGCACCCCATGGTCTCACCTTTTATTCGAGGCAGTTTGCTATGTAAAATCACACACCCATGTAGAGCTGTTCCTTCTCTGCTTGGCTTTGTATAAACAGGGAAGGTGGCGTGATGATGGGTCTGCTTTACACCTTCATTGTGCAATCTCTGTGTTTAAACGGCTACTGTTTTACACCAAGTCAAAAACATTTTGTAAATTTGAGAGTAAAAAGAAAGTGAGGATGTGTGATTTGTTTTGTCAGCTTGGGGCCTTTAAAATGCTTTGTGTTGTATTTTGCACATGTTGACTTAACCTAAGATAAGTCTTTATTGGTCCCACAATAGGGAATTTCACAAAATTCACTACATTAGGCACTCTGGTATGTTAGGGTTGGGCCAAGTACAATTTGTGAGAAAGATCAACACGTTTAGCATATATAGTCTTTAAATTTGTAACCTGTCTAAATACATATTCCTCCCTTTGCAACTGCATCTTCTGTGTGCGTGTGATAAAACGTGTATGCTTTAATCTGAAGGTTTGTGAGCATGTACAAATATTTTGCAGTTGCGAAAATGCATCGTGTCTTTGTGAAAAGGTTTGGTGTTCAGAGAATATTTCTATAAATTTTGCTCTTTTATGAGTATGTGGATTTTGTACAGATTCATATTCAGCAGTGAATTTTCTCGAAGGCGTGATACAAACACGCTCTGTGTGCGTGATACTTTCTAAATATAAGCACTCGACCGACCGACCCTGTTTTCCTTACTGCGCTGATTCGAAATACACCACAGTCCACATGACCTGGTCAAACACCACTTTGCCCACTTTATGGCACGTGATTTTTATTTTTATTTTTTAAATGAGTAGCATAAGGAAGAGGCACAATTCCCTTGGAGGCGAGAAATTTAAACATATTGAATTTGCTTCATGTGTTTAACAGAGAGATACAGAGAGGGTAACATAGTATATTACACAACATCAGAAAATATCCTTCATATTAAACAATTTCTATATGTAAGTGTCAGTGCTGGCTTACTTATTTTGTCTTGTGTTAGATTGCTTTACTATTTTTTTTAATTTATAACCTATTTAGCAAATATATGGGACCCTGGCTTCTTGTCTGTGAACAATGATAAATGGTCCAGCACCAGAGGCTTTCCCATTTGCACAGGCATAGCAGCTCTTTGTAAAAAAGAACTGGACCTATTTAAGGAGACTTGGTATTAAAAGTACACTCACTAAGTGCCTTTAAACTGGGACAGGGTGATTTGGCCTAATAATAAAATATTAAATAAAAAGTGGATATCTAATGAGAATAATAACCATTAAATATTTTATAATAAGTACTAGTCAGTTTTCTGATGTCACTGCAACATAGGCTTGTGGTTAAGGAACCAGTCTTGTGACCTAAAGGTCCCTGGTTTGATTTCCGGACCCACCAAATACTATCGCTGAAGTGTCCTTGGGCAAGTCCCTAATTGCTCTCTGGGTGCCGTGTACTGGGCTGCCCACCACTCCGGGCACATGTGCTCACTTTACCAGTATATGTGTGTGTTTCACTGTAGGGATGGGTTAAATGTGGAGCAACAATATCTCTGTGTTTAAGTACAGTAGGCAAAAATGGATTGCCACTTTATCACTATTTCTAACTGCAAATAAATAACTAACATCATATATCATATTAATGTTTATGAATATAGAATGTGATAAAAGCTCCTGTAGGTGTCCCTGTACCTCTGTCTTTGGTAAATAACTTGCCTGAATCAAACCGGTATAATCTAAAAATGACAATATAGTAATCGTAATAGATTAATAGAAAGATAAATATGTAACCAAGACAATAAAAGATTTCTGTTCTGTAAAGTTTACATATCAGACCTTTACTCTGTGTGGAAACAGATGTTTAGATTGTCCCCATCAAGTGAAACATTTTTTGATGATGAGATCAGAGAGAGAGAGAGAGAGAGAGTGTGTGTGTGTGTGTGTGTGTGTGTGTGTGTGTGTGTGAGTCACAGTTTGACTCGGTCTATATTTAATGTCTATTGCTGCTTCTGCAACGCTATGATCTGTCACAAAAGCTTTATACACTGCCTGGTCGAAAAAAGGGTAAAACAATCTAATATCTCATAGTACTTTGAATATGGGGTGTATTTGCCATCATTAATATTTAAAATGAATTGCATTCAATATAGCTGACAGGAGAGTTAAACCACTGAGTAAAAACTCCAGCCTTTTACAAAATATTCTTTTAGCTTATTTCAAAGACTTGAAAATGTCAGAACCAGTAATAAACATTAAATATGTAAAACTTTGACCTCATACTCCACTTTACTCCACTCTGTAATTAACATATAATACAAGTCACTAGGAAGAAAATATTGATGGAAACTCCGCCCTCCCTTTTTATTGCATCACAACATGAGTTCTGACCTAAACAGCGAATGCAACCCTAGATCACAAAGTCATTTTTCATGACAGGTGTGTGTGTGTGTGTGTGTGTGTGCGCGTGTGTGTGCACACTGTTCCACTTCTACAGTTACATTTGTTCTTTTTACATACTCTACAATTCTCCTTTACTGTTTTCTTTGGATTAACCTTTGTTTTTGCTCATGAATTATGTTCAGTTTGTTAGTGTGGATTGATACAAGTGGACATTAGTATTACTTCTGTAATTACAATATTTCATCTAAAATTCCATCAATCTAAATGTCTCACCACCTACATCTTATGAGCACTGATAAAACATTAGTGGATGTGTAACGCAAACTGTGCACTAATAAGCAACCTTCGCAGAATGTACAACTTGGAGGTTGGAGCAACAAAGTGAATGTGTCTAATAAAGTGAAATGTAAGTGAACAGCACTGCTGTGTTTGATCCACTCACACCAGTGCAACACTAACCCACTGTCAGTGCAGTGCTGAGAATCATCCATCACTGAAATAATACCTGATCTGTTTACCAGGAACATTATTCAACATGTGCTGTCAGCTCAGCGCGCAAAAAGCTTTGCCTTTGCAATTTTATGGTTTTCTAGTCTTGCTGCAGTGTTTGAACTTTTCTGTGCCTCCAGCACTGACACTGAAAATGAAGGATTGCCTGGTGCAGCATCATAAATTGTAGAAAAAAGAGGAACCATCTAACAACAAAGGGAGCTGAGATTCTTATTTATTCAGTGATGTATTTGCAAGTGGTAAAAGGCTACTGTTAACACCATATTTTTATTAAGCCTCTATAGTTTTGAGTTTTTGTATGTTTTACTACATGTTATGTTAAAACAAATTAATAATAATGTAATTTCTATATAAATTTAAGTCTTGGGTGGCACTGTGGCTTAGTGATTAGCACGTTCTCCTCTCAGCACTAGGGATTCCCGGTTCGAATCCCCATCAGGGTGTTTCCATGTCATCCCCGTGTCCGTGTGGGTTTCCTCCGGGTTCTCCGGTTTCCTCCCACAGTCCAAAAACATGGATCAAGTCAATTGAGTTCTCCAAATTGCCCCATGTACAGTGTGTGTGTGTGTGTGAGTGAGTGTGTGCCCAGCGATAGGTTGGCGTCCTGTCTTGGGTGTATCTGCCCAGCACCCGAAACGTTCTCCCCTGGATGGGCACCGCAACCCCACCGCAACCCTAATATAGGATAAAGCGGAAGATAATAAATGAATGAATTTAAGTCTTAAAGTTTCCTTCAAATGCTTTTTACAAAAAGTTTTTACAACCTGACTGAAAAGTCTACACTAAATCATATTACTGTAGTGAGACCAGCAGTGCTTAGAGACTGAGACAAAAGGCAGGAGATTGAGTTTATTAGAGGGAGAGTAAAGGTAGGACATTTGAAAACGAGGTTAGAGAGACATGATTTAGGTGGTTTTGGCATTTGCAGAAGAGTTAAATTGATTATATTGTCGAAAGGATGCTGAGGGTGGAGCTATCAGGCAGCAGAAGGATAGAAAGCCTAATAGGAGGTTTAGGGATGTTGAGAGTGAGAACACACGTGTTGTTGAGATGACAGGAGAATGCTTTAAGGATGGGGGGAGTTGAAGTATAACGATCTGTTGTGGTGACACCAAATGGGAACATTCAAAAGAAGAAGTTTATTAAGGAAACATAAAAATCTAGTAACTGTAATGATAATTTAACAAATAAATTTTAGATTATGATTGAGATCTAAGGCCCTTAAATATCCTGTTAGAGATGTGACTTGTTTTTTTGTCATTGTTGTTAAAGACCAGATTATGAACATCATCACAACTATGAACTACTGTTTGTTCAAATCCCAAGTCCAAAGCTGTCAATGCGGGCTCTCGTTGGTTCAGGGGTGCTGTATGGTGAACCTTGTTTTCTGACCCCAACCATTAAACTCGCTTTGGATAAAAAAAAAATTTAAGAAAATTGTGAGAGACATTTTAACAAAGTAAAACACTTTGTTACCTCCAACACATTTTCAGAATGCTTTGGCATAATCATTATTGCACTTTTTAACTGCCACGAGCACAGAGCTGACGTTCATTAAAGAGTCATAACAGGAAGGAGGTCCAAGGAGGTCCATCCATCCATTATCTTCCGCTTTATCCTCTACTAGGGTCACGGGGGTGTTCTCCAAGCCCATCCATGGGAAAACGTTTGGGGAGCTGGGCAGATACACCCAGGACAGGACGCCAATCTATTGCTGGGCTCACTCACTCACACAGACACACACATTAACACACTCTATATGGGGCAATTTAGAGACATCAGTTGAACTTAATCCATGTTTTTGGACTTTGGGAGGAAACCGGAGAACCAAGAAAAAAAAAAACATGTGGACACGGAGAGAACATGCACCAAAGAGGTGATTTGGAAAAAATATGTAGACATGTACACTGCATTTTGGAAATTCAAATAGAACTTTATGACCACAATAAGCAAAACAAAAGGTACCAGTGTATGGACAAAAGTATTAAGACACCTACGCGTTACACCTACAAGGGTTTTAAACCATTCCCTTCAAAGTTGGTTCCCTCTTTGCAGCTATAAATACTTTCACTGTTCTGGAAAGTCTTTCTACTTCATTTTGGGGGTTGAGGTCAGGGCTCTGTAAAGAACTTGCACATCAATCTTATCCAGCATGCCTTTATGAGACACAATTTCACACAACTATAACCAAATGACTGAAT
Source organism: Corydoras maculifer (assembly GCA_019802435.1). Lineage (NCBI taxonomy): Eukaryota > Metazoa > Chordata > Actinopteri > Siluriformes > Callichthyidae > Corydoras > Corydoras maculifer. The sequence goes on from JAFMOD010000250.1 coordinate 662,150, forward strand.
AAAATGCGAAGTAAGGTTTGTCCTTTTACACGACTATAGTCTAACTGTCTCTTAATATAAACATATGGACCACAAAAGATCTATACACAAAATACGCAAAAATAACCCGAATCAGAATTCTTTATTAATCCAGAAGGATTAAACCACTGATGTTACAGTTGTTCGAGAGGCATCCATCCATCCATCCATTCATCCACCCATTATCTTCCACTTTATCCCCTATTAGATTCGCGGGGGGGGGAGGGGGGGGGGTTTCTTATGGACATCCAGGGGAGAACGTTTCGGACACTGGGCAGATACACCCAGGACAGGACGCCAATCCATCGCCGGGCACACACAGACACATACACACTCTATATGGGGCAATTTGGAGAATTCAATTGACCTTGATCCATGTTTTTGGACTGTGGGAGGAAACTGGAAAACCCAGAGGAAACCCACGCAGACACAGGGAGAACGTGTAAACTCCACGCAGATTGGGATTCGAACCAGGAATCCCCAGCGCTGAGAGGAGAACGTGCTAACCACTAAACCACTAGACCCTGCCGTTCTTGCTCAAGAGGTACAATGTACAAAAGTATATATGCAAAGAATAGAGCATAATGAAGCACTTATTAAAGCAAAAATGCAGCACTAGAATTAAAATAATTAAATACAACAATAAAGGTAAAGTGGCAGTGGTGAACTACTATATTGCACAAGTTCACCATATGATAAATTTGGTTTATTGCAGGTATTTTTTATTGCACATATAAAACTATATACATTTATATTTAGTCATTTGGCCGACATTTTATCCAAAATGACTTAAAAATCAGAGAACAAAACAAGTCAGTAGTTTAACCACTAACACTGTAGAAATATTAAACCTGATCATTATATATGGAATAAAATCTCCGAAACAAGAATTAAGACACTAAGTTCAAAAATATATAATAATAATTGTTAATGACATTGTACTGACCATCCAGGATCTTCAGACTCAGCTATTTAAAGTAACCAATTATATTCTGTTGTTCCTAAACATTTGTCGTTGTGCTTCAGGCTTAATGCTCCCTGAAACGTTAAATGTTATACACAGTGCATAAAGCATTGCAGTTTTTTTAAATGTAAACCAACATACTAAATATATCTATTTCTCCCCTTCTTTGTTTTACCCCAACCTCCTCTCATCCCTGCCCCTCTACTCCTGTCTGTCTCCACAGGTATTGGCCCTGTTATAAACCATTGAGACAATCTGTGGGTGAGGAGTTACTGGTATCAATACATTTGCATATATGTGAGTTTACTGGTTCCATTGCAAAAGTGAGGGTCTAAACCAGTAAGCAAGGGAGCTCTTAGGAGCAGAGCTCCACTAAGGGGCAGAGTTCTCAGAAGGAGGCCGGACAAACATGAACAAATTGACGTTCCACAACAACAAGACCATGCAGGATCGCCGTTGTGTGTGCGTGTTTCTCCCCAATGACGAAACACTCAATGTCATTGTCAGTGTGAGTATTAAAACTTTCGGTTTTTAATATATACATAGATAAAATGTATATTCATTTAAATGTTTACCATGATCACCATAGCTTTAAGTTGCCTGTGATGGTTAAATATAAATATTATGCACAGTGTCAAACACGAATATTATCTAATTTTTGTTAATTTCTTGGGATCATAATATAAAATAATCAAAAAGTTTGTAGGTTTATATGTTTATTTGTCCAGCATTTTACTGCAGACCATTTTAAACTGTATATCAAACCATTGATACAACAATATGCACTTTAACTTGTAATACATATTTACTTTTACCTTACCGTTCAGCTCAGAGACCCACAGTAATTCATGTTTCCAAAAATATGTTCGGATGTAAATTAAACATTTAAAAAATTCCCACAGGAGTGAAAAAGTTTATGAATGGGCACGGTCTTTGGGCAACCACATCCAGTTCTAAAGCTGGAAAATGAGAATGGTTGCCAGAATATTGCTCCATTTTATAAAAAGTCATTTATAAATTGCAAAGTAATAAAATAATAGTGAAACAAAAAGATATATAAACATATTCACAAGATAAAATAAGAAAGACAATAAAATAAATAGCGGCACGGTGGCTTAGTGGTTAGCACATTCGCCTCTCAGCGCTAGGGATTCCCGGTTCGAATCCCCATCTGGGTGGAGTTTCCATGTTCTCCCCGTGTCTGCGTGGGTTTCCTCCGGGTTCTCCGGTTTCCTCCCACAGTCCAAAAACATGGATCAAGTTAATTGAATTCTCAAAATTGCCCAATTTAGAGTGTGTATGTGTGAGTGAGTGTGTGCCCAGCGATGGATTGGCGCC
>JAFMOD010000250.1:670800-807444 GCA_019802435.1 Corydoras maculifer
TCTTCCCACAGTCCAAAAACATGGATCAAGTTAATTGAATTCTCAAAAATTGCCCAATTTAGAGTGTGTATGTGTGAGTGAGTGTGTGCCCAGCGATGGATTGGCGCCCTGTCCTGGGTCTATCTGCCCAGCGCCCGAGACGTTCTCCCCTGGATGGGCATGGGGAACCCCACCGCGACCCTAATAGAGGATAAGCGGAAGATAATGAATGAATGAATATTTTTTATTGCTGTTGCAGAATGTGGGCAGTGTCCGTCAGCTCCTGTATGATTTTCCTTGGACCAACGTTGGAAAACTTGTGTTTGTGGTCAGTAGTTTATCATCAAATATTACCTTCATCACAGTCAGCAGCAAAAAAAATATGTTCAGAACCTGATCCATTTTGATCTATGGGTGTTTTTTCCTATACATCACTTAATTATCTGGATTATGATGTTGTTTATGAGCCTTAATACTAATATTGCTACATGAAAGCTGTTGGATGTCAGTAAACTACATGAAGAATGGTTGCTATGGTGTTGTATCACTGTTATTTTTCTTTAATAATTAAATGAGTAATATTTACGACAACAAAGCTCGTATCTAGCAATATCAGGATAATGACTTCTGATCCATCTCATAATTCAGTGAATTAATTGATGTACACAAAAAATGTATTGGGTTCTTGCCATTTAATTCACCGCGAAATGTAATGAGATGATTGTTGTTTAAAACTATAATTGTTTGTATTAAACGTTGCACTAAGACTAATGAGTGACACATTAATTCCGTGTCTCAGACAGATCAGATCCCTGTACTTACTTGTTTAATAATACTTTAATTGAAAAGTTCTGTTATAAGCTCTTGTGAGTGTGTGTTTATTTGTTTGTGCTTTTAAAGGGAAAGAGATTTGAGATTTTGCCTGATGGCTTGCCGTCTGCCAGAAAGCTTATGTACTTCACTGGATGTCCTCAGCGTTCCCGCCATTTACTACAGTTGCTTAGCAACAGCCATCGTCTTTACATGAACCTTCAACCTGTGCTTAAACAAGTCCGCCGCCTCGAGGAAAACGAAGGTACTGCAGTGTTGATATGTCCTCAAATGTGTAGTTTTTGTGTCTTAGATGATTTGAATTAAAATCCATAACCAGGTAATACGACTTTTACTGTATTCCAAGTTTTTATTATTATTATTATTGTTATTATAGTATGTGATACTAATTAGATTAGATAAGATAATTATAGGGTGGCACGGTGGCTTAGTGGTTAAGCACGTTCGCCTCTCAGCGCTAGGGATTTCCGTTTCGAATCCCTATCTGGGTGGAGTTCTCCCCGTGTCCGTGTGGGTTTACTCCGGGTTTTCCGTTTTTCTTCCACAGTCCTAAAACATGGATCAAGTCAATTGAATTCTCAAAATTGCCCCATATAGAGTGTGTCTGTGTGAGTGAGTGTGTGCCCAGCGATGGATTGGCGCCCTGTCCTGGGTCTATCTGCCCAGCGCCCGAAACGTTCTCCCCTGTATGGGCATGGGGAACCCCACCGCGACCCTGCTAGAGGATAAAGCGGGAGATAATGAATGAATGAAGATAATTACATAAATACTTCACATGTAATTAAAAGCCTTCATAGTATACACTGTTGAAAAGAACTAAAGTAAACAAAATATTTTTTAAACATTTTAAAGGCTAGCTTATTATAATTTAACTATTATTTATATACCAAAAAATGCAAAAATAAAACAATTTAAACATCTGCATTTGAGTTCAGAACACAGCGTTAAGGGCCTTTTATCCAAAGCGACTTACAAGGTGAACACAGGGTTAATCACAACATCCCTGGAGCAATGAGGGTTAAGGGCCTTGCTCAAGGACCCACATTGGTAATCGCAGTGGACCCGGGATTTGAACCGCCAACCTTGAGCTTGATAGACAAATGCCCTAACCACTGAGCAACCTTAAAATTTGAATTCAGACATTAATAGCCAAACATCCTAACCACTGACTACCACACAAACATGTTACGGTGTGTTATATTGCATCAAGAAAATTACTGTCTGAATGAGGTGACTATGGTGGAATGTGTATCTTTATATATATTATATTTATTAAATCTTCAAAAATCTAAATTAAATTCAATTAAATATTCAAAATCTATTTTGAATATTTGGGACAAAGTAATTCAATTAAAGTTGGGACAGTGGTAGAATAAGGACTAACAGCTTTGCAGTCCTGGCAGGATGGCCTCACTGTTTTTCTTATTTTGTGAAATGGACACCTGATCATTATACAATCTGTACAGTCCTTCTAATCCTACCATACATCAAAAACTATGGCCAACAGAATAGACTGCACAAACCAGAAAAAATGTCAAAAACAAACCATGGCCTGAGCATAGAATAGACCAGGTCACCATCTCTAGATGCCATATCAGACACACCAGACTCACCCATTCACACCTAATAAACATTGACACACTACTGGATTACCACAGACACTGAGAGATGCTCTGAAACCTACAAACTTAAAGATCACTGGGCCAAAACCTCAAATATAGACACTTAATTAAAGCCAAAACACATAACTGCCCTGTGTATACGTGGCGTTAAACAAATAATCTGCTCATGGGTGTCCTGCACTGTTGATGCTGCCCAACCGCTTAAGAAGATTGAGTCTTGATCTCCAAAAGTTTCTTTATTAAAACATTACCATGGAGTTTTTTGTTCTTGACACTGCCACTTTAGAAACAAGTGTTGTATTTAGTATAAAATGGGTCAAACCTACAACAATTAGTATTTAAATTGAATTTAAGTACTAAATAATTTTACTGTGGTTTTAGAAAATTTTTGGTTTTATTTCTTTTACTGTTTTCTCACTCATATTGTTTTGTTCGTAAGTCTTGTATTATGAGCAACACTGTATAGCACTTTGTTGCAGCCTTGTTTTGTTTGTTTTTAAAGTGCTGTATAAAATTGAGTGAAGTTGAGGCAATGAAAAGTGATAATTAAAAGAAAATGTGATGTTGCAATCTTTTAAAGTTTTAATAGATAAGTATCTATGTGCATTTGTAGAAAAGAAGCAGTATAGAGAGTCATACATCAGTGACTCACTGGAATTGGACATGGAGCAGCTGGAGCAGAGATCCCGTGCCAGCGGCAGCAGTGCTGGCAGTGTTTCACGCCACAAGCGTTTCTCGCGTCACTCCACAACCAGTCATAGCAGCTCACATACGTCAGGCATCGACACCGGCAGTTTCCGCACCCCGGTGCACTCATCGCATCGGCCACTTCGCACACACTCTTCCTCAAACACCAGTCATGCCAGCACACGCACATCTGGCATTGAGAGCAGCGTTAAGGAGCGAGGCCTGGATGATGAAGGTATGATTCACTCTCACATGTGACTCATTATAGAGATTTTGTTTGAAATGAAGCGCTGATGGTCTCAGAATGTGTAGAAACATAAATATATATATCCATCCATCCATTATCTTCCGCTTTAGCCTATACTAGGGTCACGGGGGGGTGGGGGGGTATATATGTGTGTAAAAGGGTGGCATGGTGGTTTAGTGGTTAGCATGTTCGCCTCTGGAGTTTCCATGTTCTCCCCGTTTCCGCGTGGGTTTCCACCGGGTTCTCCGGTTTCCTCCCACAGTCCAAAAAAATGTATCAAGGTCAACTGAATTCTCCAAATTGCCCCATATAGGGTTTGTTTGTGTGAGTGTGTGCCCAGTGATAGATTGGCGTCCTGTCCTGGGTGTATCTGTCCCGTCCCCCCGACCCTAGTATAGGATAAAGCGGAAGATAATGGATGGATGGAAAATAAAAATATAAGTCTTACATGAAAAGTCTCACTAGGGTAAAAGAACCAGAGCTCCTGGTTTGAATCTTCCGAGTGACATTGTCTAATGGATGCTTAGAGTTTTTTTAATATATATATATATATATATATATATATATATGTGTGTGTGTATTTATATGTATATCATACTCAACATACTCAATATGTAACATACTCAAAATCTTTGATTTCCTCTCATTTGGTGTTAAGGTCTCTAAGTGAATTGTGGGTTAAAAAAACAAGTAGTGGATCTACACAAGCCACAAATAATTGTAAATTCAACAGCAAGCAAAACAAAAGTAACTAACGAGGAATAAACCATAAGAAGATTAACTTTAAACTAAAGTTTAGTCAAAAATACATCGATCAGTCAGAGGGATGAGCAAATACAAACGCACAAGTTTTATAGATTGAAACAGTGCCTGTATCTAAATAAGAAGCATTGAAGCTCATTTTTAAGCTGAATGAGACTTGTAGCCACTGAACGTTTGATAAGATTAGGTTAGAATGTTTAAATGTTTTGGTTATTGTCAAAACTGTTAAAAGGCTTTAGAGATGAATGATGTTATTGACCAGCATGTCCTGTCCTGTCTGAATTACAGTAATGGTAGCTTGGAATTGGAGTTGTCACAGATTCTCTGATAATACTAATTTTTTGAGTTATGTTTTGTCATAAACTTTTGTTTCTTGTTCTATTTTCTTTGCTGATTAGAGATTGAGATGTTGGTCGATGACCCTAAAGACTATGAGGAGCTCCATGAGTTAGCACTGGAGCTCAGTCAAGACCTCTGCATTCACATTACTGAGGACATGCTAACATCTGCACAAAACAATGGGTTCTCAGGTACTGAATTACATGCAGTCAAGCTAATCAGTATTTTATATTCACCTTTATGCACTCAATAGTTCTTCTAATACTGGTTTATGGTGTGTTCAAGGTTTGGTTGTGAAGGAAGTGAGCTCATCATCGAGTTCATCTGAGACAGTGGTGAAAATGAAAGGCCAAAGCATTGAATCACTTCCTCAGGTCAGAAACACACACACACACACACACACACATACACACAAAGTTTACATTTAATACATTCATTCATTCATTCATTATCTCCCGCTTATCCTCTATTAGGGTCGCGGTGGGGTTCCCCATGCCCATCCAGGGGAGAACGTCTCGGGCGCTGGGCAGATAGACCCAGGACAGGGCGCCAAGCCATTGCTGGGCACACACTCACTCACACAGACACACTCTAAACGGGGCAATTTTGAGAATTCAATTAACTTGATCCATGTTTTTGGACTGTGGGAGGAAACCGGAGAACCCGGAGGAAACCCACGCAGACACGGGGAGAACATGGAAACTCCACCCAGATGGGGATTCGAACCGGGAATCCCTAGCATTTAATACATAGATTCCCAATTATTTTGTAGACTCACCTGAACTCATAAATACTACTATTCAAACATTAACAATAACTGTACCCTATCCACAATTCTATGGGCGGCACAGTGGCTTAGTGGTTAGCATGTTCTCCTCTCAGCACTAGGGATTCCTGGTTCGAATCCCAATCTGGGTGGAGTTTCCATGTTCTTCCTGTGTCCGCGTGGGTTTCCTCCGGGTTCTCTGGTTTCCTCCCACAGTCCAAAAACATTGATCAAGTCAAGTGAGTGTGTGCCCATTGATAGATTGGCGCCCTGTCCTGGGTGTATGTGCCCAGCGCCCGAGACGTTCCCCCCTATAAAGCGGAAGATAATGGATGGATGTATGAGTTACATTATGAGAACCAAACGCTAGTCCCCACATAAAAGTGTCTAAACAGATTGTATATCGATGCAAGTGTTAAATACATAGTTCTCTAATATTTCATAATATTTTATTTTATATCTAATATTTAAATGTAAAATTTACTTTAGTAGAAATGGCTTCGGTTGAAACTGGGTCTGTGAGCCACAATTTCATTTTCATTTCATGTACCACACGTGATGCAACTGACAATAAAGTCTCTTTTAATCCTGAACATAAAGGAGGTAAAGTTACAGTTAGGGATTTCCATGTTTAAGTAAGACCTACATAAAGGGGTGAACTAACTTTGTTTTGATTGTAGAATGAAGCCATATGGCTCTTGTAGTAAGAGGATTAATACTCACTTTATCATAACATGTGATAAAAAATGATATGAGTCATAAAAGCCTGAAAATTGAAACAATTTTTCCTAATTCTGCAGAAATTTACCAGCTATGCAACACATTAGCTTGCACACACACACACAAGAAAAAAAACTATTTAGATTAGATTTGTTAATCAAACTTCTGTTAGCAATATATTGGAATATGATATGTCCCTTTATAAACAGTTTTAATGTTTGCGTATCCATCATTATTTAATTAGAGGCCAGAAAAATAAATTGAAAACATAATAAAAATATACAGACCGTATAGTATCTATACAATCATTATGGGTGGAGGGATAGCTGAGTTAAATGTAATAAAAAAAATAAAAAGCTGCTTAAATATTCAGTCAATTTCAGTGTTATTTTGAAATGCCATTAGTTTAGTGTTTCTTAAATGTAATTTGTGCCCTGTTTACGTTTCAGACTGGATCAGGCAGGAAGTCTCAAAATTCCACCGACCGGCACAGTCAATCACTAGATGATGTTCGTCTATACCAGAAGAATTGTCAAGAATGGACAAAGCGCTGTCAGGACTCCGCCCACAGTTATACATTTGGCTGTGTGGAGGAGCTAAATAATGGGTACCAGGGACTGGCTGAACAGCAGGCTGGCATCCGTGACAACCAGCATCCATTTCCCATCAAAAGAACCAACAAGTACTTCTCCCTGGACTTGACAGCTGAGGAGGTTCCGGAGTTTGTTGTGTGACTGGGAAGGATGATGTTAATGAAATACAAAGATTTAAACAATGACTGAAGTGAGTGAGTAATGTTTGTCATAATGTGATGGAACCCTAAGGTGAGAAAAGAGAACCATGCCTTTCTCGGCTGCTCAAAAGAAAACAAAAAAACCCAACAAAGACTTAAACAACTTTTAAAAAGTGTACATTTTGCTTTGACAGAAATAAGAAAGCAAAGCCTTGCCCTGAGGTTGTATGAGTGTGTTAACGTGTGTTTATGTAGGTGTTTCTGAATCACACGGCTAAAAACCAAAGACGGACAGCCTTTAGTTTATTTGAAATAAATCTATAAAACAAGCCATATTATGAAATCAAAGAGAAGTATCTAACTGTGTGTTGTTTGCTGTTGGTTGCTCATTGTAAACCACTTGTGCCTTTGCTGCACTATGCAAGTTTAAGACGAATCAATAACACCGGGAGACGCTCAGCTTCCGGACCACTTTTCAAAGTATTCCGAGCTCCCACAGTATTCACAGCTTAAACCAATATCTATCTTTTTTTAGTGTTTAACCAAACAGAATTATCCAAAACACCATACCAGTTTTGCCCTACCAGCTCAGAATAATATTGCCACACCGAGGTCTGTGCTAGAAAACATTTTAACATTAAAGGAAACAGTGTGACAGCTCTGTGTGATGAACTATAAAACTATAAATCAAACCCAGTGGATATGTAATTCTAATACTTCCTTTAATTTTTATATTAATCTTATATTTAACTTTAGAAGCAAAGTGGACATGAAATGTGCAAATAGACCAGGATTTGTAATTAAATTGGGATTGGTTAGGAGAAAATCATACTTTTGCTGGTGCAGCAGATGTAATTGGTGAGATCACCATTATGCACTATTTAGACAAGTGTGAACAAGTGTGATAAAAAGTCATAAAAGACTAAAAATTGTCAGTTGAAACAATTTTTCCTTATTCTGCAGCAAATTCCCAGCTATGCAACACATTGGCTTGCACACACACACAAGAAAAAAAACTATTTAGATTATATTTGTTGATCAAACTTCGGTTAGCAATATATTGGAATATGATATGTCCCTTTATAAACAGTTTTAATATTTGTGCATCATTACTTCATTAGAGGCCAGAAAAATAAATTGAAAACATAAAAATAAAAATATACAGACCGTATAGTATATATACAATCATTACGTAAAGGTGGTGCAGCAGTTGGCACAAAGAAGTTCCGTTCAGTATGTAGTCTGCATGTCCTCCCTGTGCCAAAGGGGTTTTACTCCTGGGATCTAGTTTTCACCTATAATCCAAAGACATGCTAAAAGGTAAAATGGAGATCCCTTTTGTTTAATGACTGTATCACTCAGAATCATTCATGTCCATTGATGTCCAGATGTTGAGCTTCTAAACAAACAGCAGATAACTGAATTAAATAGCATGTGTAATGCAGTGGACGTGTTAACATTTTCACTTATAAAATCAGTATTGCACGGTGGCTTAGTGGTTAGCACGTTCGCCTCTCAGCGCTAGGGGTTCCCGGTTCGAATCCCCATCTGGGTGGAGTTTCCATGTTCTCCCCGTGTCCGTGTGGGTTTCCTCCGGGTTCTCCAGTTTTCTCCCACAGTCCAAAAACATGAATCAAGTCAATTGAATTCTCAAAATTACCCCATATAGAGTGTGTTTGTGTGAGTGAGTGTGTGCCCAGAGATGGATTGGCGCCCTGTCCTGGGTGTATCTGCCCAGCACCAGAAACGTTCTCCCCACCGCGACTCTAATAGAGGATAAAGTAGAAGATAATGCATGAATGAAAATCAGTATTTGAGAATGAAGCCCACAGATCTGGCACACCCACTCAATCCAGTCTAAAGATCCATGAAAAAACAAACTAAAAGATAAAACCAGACTTCTTATGTACTGCAGTTTCTCCTGTTGGCCGATGTGATTGATGTGAATAACAAGCACACAAGACTGAGGGTGGAATAAATCAACACAGAACGTCTTAAACTTTAATAAGCAAAAAAAACACAAAAAAACTGGTTAATATTATTATTGTCTTTCATTGAGATAAAAACGAAAATAACTTCACACTTATACATTATATGGAGCCCCCACTTCCTCACCTCACCTTAATTTAGGTTCCCTTCAGAACGTTGGATTGAGCAATGCTTTTCTGTATTTTTAATGTTGTATTGTTGCAAACTGCTGATCAATTTGTGTTTGCGTCGTGTTTTTTTTTTTTTTTTACAACTGGAACTTACGTTTTTATTTTTGGTACTTTGTTGATTGGGGAAGCAGTTTATAAAGTGGGAGCCATTTACTTGTCTGTTTTGGTGTGACATGTCAGTATTATCCTTAAACAGAGGTCAGTATTAGAAATCCCAGGTGTTAACCTTTGTCTGTGTTTATACATTAATATAAATTGATCAGTTAACATATAGTCAACAATGTATCAATTATTAATGAAGAGTTTTCCATACCGCTGTAGAATTTGTGTTTTATGTGTTATCGTAAAGCTCTGGTGTGTTTCTTAAACAAAAGCATGCTCCTTTTTTCCCACTGGTTCATCAGCAGCACTTCTAAATTGCACCCCCACATGCAGAAGATCATTTTAGGTCCATGTTTATCGTTCTTCTTGATATTGCAACCACTGTGCTAGACTCCATCACATCTCTGCTTTTTCACATTCATACTTTTTTGCTATAGGGTAGCAGTATGTTGTGTTGTTGTCTGTTTGTACGGAGTTATTTCAGCGTTTAACAACAGAAATGTCTTGGTAATATGTGCTTTTTTTGTTCCAACTGCAGTCAATAACAGAATTCTTAAGCAACACGTAGATTTGCAACCGGTTCCACTGATAAACAGATTTTTTGTTTTTTGTTGTGGTGTGAGATTTTAATGAATTGAAATAGGCTCGTACCTGCCACTAATTTCTATGTCAACTCATAGCTGATCTGTCTGCAGTTGTTTACTGTCCTTTCTGTGAAAGGAAAGCCCCGAAATTTTTAAAACATTTTTTTCCATATTCCTATTGTAAGCCCTGTAGATATACTGTTGTCTTGTTATGAAGAATGGTGTGTGCCTTGCAGGTACTAATGTCCTCAAATGTATGCAATAAAAGGTACCGTTACTTCACAAAAACAGCTGTGCGCTCCATCATTTTATGTAATACTTTCCTCATATCTTATTAAATCATCCTAACCAAACTACACATCTTACATAAGAGTTTTGGACAGACCCCCTTCTTGCTCCATTATCTATTTTCTCTACTTACCATATAGATGGATTGGATCTCACCTTGGAGTGGAAGAACAGACACCTCGAAAAAGTGTAATCTTAGTAGAGACTATTATTTATATATATATTATATAAATTTATTGATATATATATATATATATATATATATATATATATATATATACACACTGTATATACATATGTGTGTGTGTGTGTGTGTTTTTACAAAACAGAAACACAATGTAATGGGAAAAAAACAAGGTTTTGGTTTTCTGTGATGTAAATTAGTCCAGTTTTTTTAAGTAACGTAATTCACACTTACCAAACCACAAACGCTCTGTAATAATTTTCACATTAAGCCAAATTTTTATAATGGGTTTGAATGAGAGAAAAAAAGACTTAAAATGAAAATGATTACGTTCCTTTTGAAGTACAGGTTCAGTTCACAAGTTCAGTATCAGAGGCTAAAGAGTGAAATAAATTTATGAAGAAAGTTATGAACTTTCTAGGGTACATGAAGCATTTTGGACAAATATGAAGTTTAATATTTTAGCACCTCAGACTAATCACCTGAAACTGCACTTATCAGTCTGGAGTATATTTTTACATTTACATTTGACCTGCTAACACGTTCTTTTCACTCAGATCATGTTGCTTCTAAATCCGAATATCATTCATTTACATTAACAGTTTAAAAATGCTAAAGCTCACGCTTTATTAAAACAATGTGTGTTGTCCTTCACAAGATGTATAAGTGACTCTCGTTCAGAAATCAGTTATCGAATATCGATTACTGTGGCTGTTTAAATTCTGCGTGCACGTGCAGGACCGTCGATTACTATATATATATTCATGAGTGTATTTATCTATTTTTTAAACTGGTGTTACATTAATATTGTTTGATCGTTCATTAGATTCATTCATTCATTATCTCCCGCTTATTCTCTATTAGGGTCGCGGTGGGGTTCCCCATGCCCATCCAGGGGAGAACGTCTCGGGCGCTGGGCAGATAGACCCAGGACAGGGCGCCAATCCATCGCTGGGCACACACTCACTCACACAGACACACTCTATAGGGGGCAATTTTTTTTTTTTTAAGAATTCAATTAACTTGATCCATGTTTTTGGACTGTGTGAGGAAACCGGAGAACCCGGAGGAAACCCACGCAGACACGGGGAGAACATGGAAACTCCACCCAGATGGGGATTCGAACCGGGAATCCCTAGCGCTGAGAGGCGAACGTGCTAACCACTAAGCCACCGTGCCGTCGTTCATTAGATATATTGGATAATATTAAATTACATATGTAATATGTCTTTCAGCACATGAGCTTCGGCAGAAAAGCATGAATCCGTTTTACGAGTCCGTCGCAGATGAGAGTTTTAACAAGGGTTTGCTTTGAAATACTGTAACTTTGTGACAGTTTGCGCCTTCAGAAAAATTCTGACGGTTTCTAAAAGCTGAGATGCTGCTCTTTACAGCCAACATACAGTTATTACGGTAACTTTACTCCTGCAACTGGCAAAAAAAAAAATCTGTCGCCCTTATACACACACAGAGTTTGGAAGCACAAACAGCTGACTGTGACTCCATCGTTCGGTCCCGCTGCTGGAGGAGAGGCTGCAGAGAAAGCTGCTCTCATTTTTTCGGGGCTACTGACAAAACAACCAGGACTATAGCCCCGAAAGCCCAGGTCTAACGACGCCCCTGCTGGAGGAAACCCACGGGGAGAACATGGAAACTCCACCCAGATTGGGATTCAAACTGGGACTCACTAGTATATTATATACTAGTAACTATATATATATATATATATATATACACATACATGGCGGCACAGTGGCTTAGTGGTTAGCCGTGCCACCGTTCTCCCCGTGTCCGCGTGGGTTTCCTCCGGGTTCTCCGGTTTCCTCCCACAGTCCAAAAAAACATGGATCAAGTCAATGGAGTTCTACAAATTGCCCCTATAGAGTGTGTATGTGTGAGTGAATGTGTGCCCAGCGATAGATTGGTGCCCTGTCCTGGGTGTATCTGCCCAGCGCCCATAATCGCTAATAAAAGCATAATTGCTAATAAACTGGCCTTTTGCGACATAATCTAGTCTGGTTTATAAAGCGAACACTGATCGCTGATTGACAGGTATATCTTTTAAAATGCCCCCCCCCCCCCATCCTATTATTGTTATCATTATTATTACAATAATTACTGGACACACACTCACACATACACACTCTATATGGGGCAATTTTCGAGAACTCAATTGACTTCATCCATGTTTTTGGACTGTATGAGGAAGCCGGAGAACCCGGAGGAAACCCACGCAGACACGGGGAGAACATGGAAACTCCATCCAGATGGCGCTGAGAGGCGAACGTGCTAACCACTAAGCCACCGTGCCTGATTTTATTATGCTACCTTTACTAAATGAAGGTAGCTCAACTCGACAGAGTTTATACACTTTTGTTATGGAACAACCCGTTATATATGTATAACTGTATATAGTTACACGTATCTTGTTAATGTTTAATTTTAACAACATATAACAGAATGAGGCACGGTGGCTTAGTGGTTAGCACGTTCGCCTCTCAGCCCCCCCCCCCCCCCCCCCCCCCCCCCCCCCCCCCCCCCCCCCCCCCCCCCCCCCCCCCCCCCCCCCCCCCCCCCCCCCCCCCCCCCCCCCCCCCCCCCCCTGGGAGGAGGATAAGCGGGAGATAATGAATGAATGAATATAACAGAATGTTTGTTTACAGCGTAGAGTTTTATCGTATGCTTCACGATTAAACAAATAGGGTAAACAGACCTGACAACGTAAAGGTAGAACAAACTGTGCAGCTGCGTCATCGAAACAAATTTTATTCTGAGAGTTAAACTTCTCTGAGAAAAACATTTTGCTCCTGCATTTTGAAAACACTGTCGTCAGTTGCCGCCAATTTTTATAAGGGGGTGGGCTGGTTGGGGAAATGACGTCATACGCACGTTGTCTTTCGGTTTGACCAAACACTACGCACCTACTTCTACTACTAATAATAATAAAACGGCATAATGCCCTAGAATTACTAATATTAATTAAATAACTAAATACGACCAAACAATCAAACAACATAAATGTTTAAAGTCTAGAACGCTCTATTTATGTGTAGGTTCACAATCTGATGTATTAAATGTTTTCCCGTCCCTTCGATAGCTCAGTTGGTAGAGCGGAGGACTGTAGAGGTTACACGGTGATCCTTAGGTCGCTGGTTCGAATCCGGCTCGAAGGAGTACAAGTTTTTTTTATTTTTTTGACTAAATGTTATTAAAACTGACGTAATCTTAAACACGTGTATATTTTATTGATATGCTTGCACTGATTATTAATATTGTATCGCTGTCTGATTAACATTTAGTCAGAAATACATGAAACCGAGAATGTTACATCAGATACTACATTAAAATATTTATTTTTTAAACAATACATTTGCAATCGATAGCTATTTAAATAGCGAGACATGATTATATGTATCTTTATAAATGTCGCATTGACCAAGAAAATGAGACGTCAGCGTTTGAATATCTAGACCATGAAGCAGCTTTCAAATTCCCTTCGATAGCTCAGTTGGTAGAGCGGAGGACTGTAGTGGCAAATTGTCAGTGATCCTTAGGTCGCTGGTTCGAATCCGGCTCGAAGGATACTTTTGTTTGCCTCTTATTATTCAAACTTAAAATCTCCCTTTTGAAAGGGGCGACATTGTAAGCTAGCTTCTCACAGTTAGCACCTGCAATAGCTCGTGTTCAGACTTCAAATATCAATAAACAAATATTACTGTTAAAGAAACTTTTTTACACTTTACTACCCTTGTATTTCTACAAAAAGATTATATGACAATATTGTTATACTGATAATACTGTTTTCGTTAAAGATAAAATAAAATAAAAAACGAAGACATAACAAAACGACCGTTCCCTGACCGGGAATCGAACCCGGGCCGCGGCGGTGAGAGCGCCGAATCCTAACCACTAGACCACCAGGGAGAGGTAAGAACCAACTTCGAATTTTACGTTCACGTAGCTTCAAAAAATATCAAAATTAATTGAAGAAATAAGCTGAGTGTAACTTTTGAACGGACGGGGCAATAATAAATGTAGAACCAATATTAAAAACGCTATTATACAACATAGGCACTAACAAAAAGAAACCAACGCCCAACGTGGGGCTCGAACCCACGACCCTGAGATTAAGAGTCTCATGCTCTACCGACTGAGCTAGCCGGGCATGCTAATAGGAAAAAAAACTCTACTAATTACTCGACTGTTGACAACTGTATCTTCTATTTTAGTTAAATTAATGAAATAAATTAATAATACATTTACTTATATTATTTAATTTACAATTCCTTGACCACTGATCATTTTTATACATTTTATACATATAAAATACATATAAGGGAATTGTATACATATAAGGGCAGGTACCTGCTCCACTGAAGTTACCAGTGTGGGTCCTTGAGCAAGACCCTTAGCCGTCATTGCTCCAGGGATGTTGTGATGAACCCTGTGCTCACCTTGTAAGTCGCTTTGGATAAAAGCGTCTGCTAAATGTCCAAATGTAATGTAAATGTAACCTGAAATAAAATCTTAGATGTGTGTGTTTGCACCTCGTGTTGTCGTCTTTTCCCCTGGCTCATCCCTTAAGGTCCGAAGGATTCTCTTTCACCTCGCTGTGTCCATAAACCTCTTTGGCCTTTGTCTTTCCTGTCCTCAGCATTCTATTTTTTAAACCGTATTGCACCTTCGTACATGTCCAAACTACCTTAATCTTGCCTTCTTGACATTGTTGCCATACTGTTTAAATTGAGCCATCACTCCAATAAGTATCATTTTGCAGACATTTATTTTTTTTCAAAAGTGACTTGATAGGGTCAGAACACAGGGTCTCACCTGGAACAAAGAGGGTCAATGGCCTTACTCAGCACTTTCTGTTCTGTCTGAATAACCATAAAACAATTCACTGATTAGGTAATGGATGTTGGGAGAAGAGTAAACAGCAACATTTTAATTATAGCGAAACTTTAGGATCAACAATAAAAAACACTGTAAAACAAATACTTTAAAAGAATGCTTTACACCCAACGTGGGGCTCAGATGGCCCTGAGAGTCTCCAACTGAGTTAGCCAGGCTTGACAAGCAAGACCTCCATTGACCTGTTACATTAGAGTACTATGAAAGCTAGGACAAACATTGGAAACTATTTCATAAATTAAGTAATTTCTGTGTATATCGCCATCTCAAAAAGTTATTATTTATCTTTGCCTTGCTTCCATCCCAGATCCCGTCATCCACAAACATAACTTACAAGCCCTTTCTCTTATAATGTAGCTTATAATGAAGTTTTCTGGAAATGGTGTTAGGAATATTTTATGAGTAATTTACAAATTTGGTCACTTCTTGTAGGGGAAAAAATTAAAATCATTTAACTGACAAAGAGGTGGAAAAAAAACAACTAACAAAACCACTTACACATCAACCTAAATCTAAGTTTCTCCATGCACAATAATACTATTCACTCTCTCCATCAATCACTGGTGTTGTTGCTTGAACTATGGAGACATTTTGAGACCACTACCATCTTTTTATTGGCTGTGGAGAGTATCTAAACCTCACTTGGAGCCTAAAGAGTAAGAAAGTCTAATGTTGTGGTATTAGAAGCAACAGTGTGGATTATTATTTAAAAAAAATAGCAGGATAAAGATCAGATAATGACCATTTAATAATTCTACAGTTTTTGGTTTTTCCTGAACTACTGACTAGTGGTATCTCTTTTGTAATTCGCTTTGGATAAAAGCATTTGCTAAATGCAGATGTAATGTAACACACACACACTCAAGAATAAAGAAGCTGCACCTCAATGTTGAGCAAAATGAAAACTGTGCCTTGTGAAAAAAACATCCAAAGTTCAAAATCAGAAAAACACGTGGCTGGTACTTAAAAATAATGACCACACTATATGATCACATAAAATTATGATCACACTCTTTTATTTATCACTTCACAGAATTCAGATCTTTTATTTACATTCTTCAGGTATTATTTACATGTATTTTGCCATATTTATTTTGCATTCCCCTAAAACATTTCAAAGCCAACTCCATATTCCTCCACTTTAAAAAAAAAAAGCACAGAAATGGGTTTAAACCTCCACCTTTTTAATCCAGGTGTTTTGTTCATTATTAAAGTCAACCCTGGCTAAAGTGTCCAGCTTATATGGGTGCTAATAAAAGGAGGACGCCGTCTCCTCTGCAAGAACAGGCCACAATACACACTCAGAATTCAACTACTTTCGTATTCTTTTCACAAAGAAAATACACTGACATAAATGACAGAAATCTTTCTGTACACTTTAGAAAAACTGGCTAAATCTCCAACATACAACCTTATATAAAAAAGTGTCAGAGCCTAAAACATTTAACTTGAAATAGGAAATTTAAGCAAAGGACTAACCTCCTAGATATGCACCGAGATGACAAAAGAAAATTAAAAAAACATGCAAATTAATAACATAATTGTACCTTAAATTAATTAGGTCAAGAGAAGACTTACTATCACAAAGAGATGCGTACAGTTTCTGCATGGATTTAAAACATGCATGTTTTTACTCTAGGAAAAAAAATATGCCAAAACATTGGCACACAATGAAGGTCAAATACAGGAGGACCCATCAGATACCATCCCTAACCAAACATGACTTGGATAAAAGAGACATGAGGATAACAGGAGAGCAGTTTTATAGGAAAGTCACGGAAGTCATACTTACTTTAACTCTCCAACCAATATTGAGGAAAGGGGGTAATTAAACATAAAAATGTAACTAATGTAATTGATAATTTTAATGTGTAAATTCTAGCAGCTACATGATTTGCCATGTAATATGTTGGAATGTAACCTGTTTTTTGTATAAGACTCATTTTACTTTAGAAACACAATGTACACTATATGGACAAAAGTACTGGAACGTGGAACATACACAAATCACCCACAGTATCTTTAATGACATCCCATTTAAAATTGGTTCTTCCCAAAAATCAACACCCCCACCGCACATTACATTAGGTCATTTTGCAAACACTTTTACCTGAAGAAACTTAACCTTGGGGTTTGCGTCAGAGCAGATAAACATGCTACATGCTCAGAGAAATAAGAGTTGAAAATTTGCTTAATGGTCCACATTGGCTACAAATGGTTCCCAACCTGCAGTTAGGAATGGCTTTTGCTCTCCTGGTTGGATTTGAAGTGAAGTCAGACTAAACTCACCCAATCATGCCTTTAAGGACCTAGCTCTGTGTACAGTGATAAAGTGATCTATTTTGTCTACTGTGTGTACACACTGAGAAATGTGTCTCTACATTTAAGTCATCCGTGCAGTAAAACACACACATATACACACACACACAAACTGAGTAAAGTAAACACACGTGCTGGGCAGTCCTATATACGGCACCTAGGGAGAAATTGGGGTTAGGCTCCTTGCCCAAAAGGGTACTTCTGCCATAGTACTTGGTGGAAATAGGTATTAAACCAGGGACCTTTAAGTTCACAAGTCTGGTTCTTTAACTGTTTACATAAAGTCTTAAGAACACAGTTGTCCAAATCATACAGCTATGTGCTAAATTCATGTGACGCATTGACATATGACTTTTGAACTGAATAAAAGTAATACATTTAATTATAAAAGTTGACTCCAAATTCTTTTATCTATATAGTGTATATTCATGTTTTCCAAATTCCATTATGTCGGATTATAAAGAACTTGTGTCCATCAACATTGTGACCATGAACAGCAAGAACGTTGCTTTTTGTTTTACGATGTGATTTGGGGAAAACTAGGACTGAATACAACCATTTATTAAAGTATTATAATTAATAAAATAGTAATTAAAATATCTGCAATCACACTACACGTTCTGCTCTACAGAAATTACACCAAAGGTGTTCACAACTGTCTGAAAGGCTTTCCACCAGAAAAGAGGATTCACCATCTCAGCAAATAGAGCCACACCCACATATTACCTACGCTCTTTAAATACAGTGAACTCTTAGTTTAACAAATTAACATGGAATGGTTTGCCATGACACATGATACAAAAAGAAACACATCTTATTATAAGTCATAACAAGGAATGATTCTGAAGAAAACCAGGATATGAACACCATCTTAGGATCATATCCTTGGGGTAAAAAAAAAATGCATTTTTCTTTTTGTGCAGAGCCAAATAAAAGTAGTCACACCCATGCATGGTTTCACAAACAACATGTAGCAATACTGAGATCAGATGCATGATCATGGATAGTGACGGTACACCACCGTATCAGCCTTTAGTGTAATGTTTAAATCTTACACAGACCTTGATTCATCTCTGTGGCAACATCTGCTATTGGCTTCTAAATGGAAACAACCAATGCCCCTTATTTCATTTTTAGAACTTTTACACAGAACCGCAAAGTGTAATAATGGTGCAATAGTCCCACTCAAGGCTGTGTAACATTGATTTCGCTTTCTCGCACATAAGAACATGCACAAGCACGCACGAAAACAGTCGCACACATACACACTCTCAAGCACACACTCACAGGCAAACACACACACGCATGCATGCGTACACACACACACACAATACTCATATTTTATTTATTAAAAATTCAAAAACTACTTTCTTTGGTCCTTCTTTCCTCTTTCTTAAAAATCGCTCCACAATAAGTTTATGGATTTTCGTTCTTTGCCATTATAAACTCTCAGCATACCTGCTTTTCCTTCTTCCAATGACCCGTTTAGTTATTTCTCTCCATTCAAAACTCCATGTGCCTAGCTACACTAATGACGGTATTCCTGCTGTAGTGCCTATTTATTTATACATACTTTGTAGGGTGTGGTGTCCATAACCACTCCAAAGCACAACTGTATGTTTGTAGTACTTAGTAAAGGTGTAGATGACAGATTTATCCTAAATCTAACACACCCATTTCAGGATTATCCGGCATTTCAAGTGTGTATGAACATTCCAGCCAGTTGTTGGAAATGAGATATATGGGAAAATATTTCTGGGTAAAGATTAAGGCACTTTAGTCAGGCTGCATTCACAATGCATTTAAAAAAAAAAGCCTGATAAGAGTGTTGCATGTGACACAGACTTGCATTTTATTAACTGTGAGAAGGAATGGTGTGTGTATAGGGGGGGGGTGTCACACAATCTTATACAATCTTACCGACCACCTTATTAGATAAACCTTGTTGTAATGACCAGGGCCCCCACAGACCGCCAAAAATGTCATGCCACTAGCATCTTGTATGCATCGCCCTAAGAACACTGACAGAGATAACACATCACCACCAAGTCAGTGTCATGGTCAGGCTGAGATTCAACCACCACCCAAGTAATACTTGCTCTGTGGTGGTTTGATCATCAGACAACAGAGTAAAGTGGACTAACAAAGTATGTAAAGAAACAGAATGATTACAGTATGTAATTGCAAAACACAAAGTGCATCTATATTCTAGAATTGATGAAACAGGTAATAAGTGTAGAAACAAGGGCGTGTCTATTAAGGTGGTTGGTAAGTGTATACCAGTCAGTTAGGGACTTCGTAACCTTTCATGTATGAGGGTTAATTGCAAATTATAACAATAACCTGGAACTGATCACACATTAGTCTGAATGTTACATTACATTTACATAAAAAACAGCAAATGGCACTTTTATCCCTCTTCAATCATTCATTCAGTTCCATAATGTCTCTCTTGCTCACTGGATCTCCATCACACATGCACACTTTTGTTTTGTGCATCACTATTTATTTCACTCAGAAACCAGTTACTGGCTCTAAACTCATTTTCTCTCTCCTTTTTAAGTCTGTTTGTTTCAACTAAATTTAAAATTAATTTTCCAGTTCTTATCCGGTTTCTCACAGTTGCTGTCCATCATCCTCTGTGATTCCTTGGGCCTTTAGCTCCTCAAGTACATTATCCAGGTAGCCAGAATCAGGGTACCCATGACCTGTGAGATTTGAGCCAAACTCTGTTTTATGGTGTATTTCATTCCAGATGACCGTGTCTGATTCGCCTGTGGTGCTGGATGTACCAACAGAAAAGATCAGTCTTCGGTCCCAAGCCACCAACAAAAGCCTTAAAACCTACAGGACAGGACAAAAACAACCATGATGAAATATTTTAGTAAAAGTAATTCTAGTTTGGGAATAATTTAGCATTTGTTTTAAGACACAGTGTTAAATGTTAAAGTCCATGACCAATAACGCTTGGCTCTGAAGATTTAAGCCATTTTTAAGTGCTCACATAATTAAACCAGTAGAAGAGCTACCTTGCGTCCTTTCTCACTGTCTGGAAGATAGCAGTGCCGTGGAAACCCTCTTGCGGTGAAAGACTTCCCTGGGTTTGGATGCTCAGGGCCCTTAGGCAAAAATATATCAATACATTTATTTTCAATTATTAACCTAAAATGGAATTTGTTTATACAGAAGCCACATGGCACACGAATGATTGTTACCTGTAAGCCAGGTGGAATGTTATATATTATGCGGATGGTTTTGCAGTCTGGGTGTCCTGGAAGTGAATGTGGAATGACGTGGTACTCCATTTTACCGGGAGGCTGGTTGCCAGTCTTCACGCCATAGATGGTCTTGCAGGTTGGACACTGCAAGCTACCGTCTTTATTACCGTTGTTGTACATGGCCACCAGGCACTGCAAGTGGTACTGATGACCACATTGTGCTAATCGACCCACTGACTCGGCTCGTGAAACACCACCCACACCCGGGCCTTTGTAGCCTGATGGGCCTGCTAAAGGCTCCATACAGATAGTGCAGTCCTAAAAGGAATAACAAAGATATAGGATTACCGATACAGTGGACAATGTATTACATTTAGTCATTTATCAGACACCTTTGTCCAAAATGACTTAGAATGATAGAACACTACAAGTCAGCAGTAAAGGAAAGAACAGCAACAATGTAGCATTATCAAACCTGATCCTTATCCACTCTGGCTTTAGTGCCTCGATTTACCCTCCCATGTTAATTTTTTTTATAGCAAGTCTTTCTGGAAAAGAAACGCCTAATGTCTCAGATTTGGGGAGAACATTCCTCCATTTAACACATTATAACACTATATTACAATACTTGTACAATACTTTGGATACAGTCTACCACACACATCCATATCCAGATGTTCTCCCACCAGTGACTATGTTCTCCATATTTATATTTATATCTATTTAACTCAGTCTGCACTGTCTTTTACTGCTGCACTAGCACCTTATTTTCAAATACACAATTATGCACATGTTAGATTTACAGGTGTGTCTGTGTGTGGGAGTGTGCCTTAGTTATACATTTTTGTTTTGTTCAGCACTGGGGATCCAGGTCCAAATCAGGGTAGAGTTTCCATGTTCTCCCCATGTCCACGTTGGTTTCCTCTGGGTTCTCTGGTTTCCTCCCACACTCCAAAAGAATGGATTCAAGGTGAATTGGCTGCTCTAAACTGCCTCCATATAGTGTATGTGTGTACGTCGGTGTGCGTGTGCGCACCCAGCGATGGATTGGCGCCCTGTCCTGGGTGTATCTGCCCAGTGCTGAAAATGTTTTTCCCCTGGATAGGCATGGGGAGTCTCCACCCCATGACCCTAGTCCCAAGTATAGGGTTAAGCAGACGATAATGATGTGAGAAGGGCATTTGCACTCAGTTGAAGAGAAAGCACTGCAGGTAGAGGTTTCATGACTTTATTCAGTCATGAAGCAAAAATGGAGCTCTGACTTAGTTTGAATGGGGTGGAAATACAAACACCTGGGATCTGGAAGCTTAAAGATGTTCTGCAGCGTAGGGTTTCCAAGGGTTTCATAAAAATGCCAAAGGTGTGAACTGGGTAATAATGAATTTTTTTTTTTTTAATTGTATGTGACTCTTACTCATATGTAGAGTTGCACCTTTACAACTGCATTGTAATTGAATCATAAATAACTGAGCCTCTTGTGATTCCTTAAATTTGTCAGATGAATTTGGCCGAGTCAGCTTTACACACAGTGGAGTTTCTGAGTTTTATCCCTTATTAAACCTTTTAATCGGTCTCCTTTATCCTTCTTTTTTAAGCTCTAACGTTAAGTTCAGATGTGGTGGTTTGGTTCTGCACCTTTTATGAACGCTATAAATTCTCACAACAATTACTGGCTCAGTTGCAATGTGAGTTTAGTTAGTGTAAAGTCTGTTTAAAATGCCTTGTATGTGCTCAGAATATTTTTATTCTTACATACAATATAGGGTCTAAATAACATCAGGGATGCGATGCATGTGCAAACGAGGATGAACAATTAGGTTTGACAAGGATTTAAAAAAAAAGGATTATTCCCCGTTTATTACAGGCAACCAATCGACAGATTTCATATTAATAAAAACATCCATGATAGTGCAATGCTTTCTTTTTTAAGTAACTGATCTTTTTGTTACATATAACCCATATATTTGAATGTTTGAATAATGTTTATTTATCTTATATTATTAAGTATATGCCAACATAGCAATACATTGACAGAAAAACAACAATTAAAAATACAAAAAAATGGGTCTTGTACCTCTTCAGGAGGATTCCGAACTTTTTGTAAGTACCTCTTCACTACCTCCTCAGGGGTCTTGCCTGAAACATATGATTTGGGTTAATACTAAATTCATTGATAGCATTTCGGTTGGATAATAATAACGCAGGCGTGCCCAATACGACCAATCGATTGCACAGTGCATGTTGGTAGATCGCCATGGATCACGTCACAAGTTTGAGGGAAAAAAAGGACGTCAACTTATCAGCGCTTTTAATACAGAACTGGAAGCATACAGTATTGGAAGCACTTATACACATACACATTCAGATTGTTGTACATTTGTGCTGCATGCTGTGTGTGTCCTTGAGCCAAAGGATGTACTAAAATCAAGTTCTCTCTATGATATTGGCTGGAGCGTGTTTAATAAAAGAGCAATTTCTGTGAAATAGGCAACCCTAAGCTGAGTCTTTTCTATGCTGAATCCACAATATTAACATGATGGGTGTAAACAGGTTTCAAGATTAAAGCTTATAAAAAAAAGATAAATCGTGATAGATCACAATGACCACACAGTGGAAAAAAGAAGATTTTGGTCCAGAAAATTGTGGGCACACCTGTGATAATGCATCACAGAAATAAATTCATAAATATATTTTTTATGAATGGACATGAAAACCCTTTAAAAATGTAAAAAGACACTTTATTAGGTACACTTCCATGTTTCTACATTCTTTTCATATTAATAAACATTGTAGTTTTACTGTTACAGCGAATAAACCCTCTGTTTCTCCACATACTTTGATACTACATGATGGTGGTGTGTTAGTGTGCGTTTCACTGATCAAACACAGCAGTGCAGATTAAAATTTTAATCCACCCGCCAAAAATGTACCCTGTAGACAGCCTCCTATGAGAACTGGTGATGGATTAGAGCAGAGGTAATTAAACTTTTTCCTTCTGAGACTCCCCCGTCAGTTTTGGAAGAATGTCACGCTAAGGGAGGCAACCCTCTGGATTAGAGAATAACCAACACGAACTGCAGAAGCGAATAGATCGCTTATAATTATAATTCTTCATATTGGAGAAGTAATGCAGATGTGTCTAATAGAGAGCACAGTGAGTTGACACGATGTTCAAAAACTATTACAGCAGCAGGGCTGTAACTGATCCAATCATACCAGGGAAAGACACACACCTCCACCACCATAAAGTATCTAGTGTGTGCAACTTAACAGCTTTACTTCTATATTACTGCTCACCTTTACGGGCTTGTTTTTTGGTTGTCTTGCGGCAGCAGTGCCCAAGGCCAGGGATGGGTTTTATATCACTCTTGCTAACAGGAGGAGGGTGCAAGACGAGTTTGGGAGGACGAGTCAGACACACAGGAAGACCTGCTGCGCTCATCAAAATTCCAGTGATTCCTAAAAAAAAAACATGATGAATCAATTACTTCTGCATTAAAATGAACTTGATCAGTACTTTGTGGTTTATGAACAAACCTGATATCAGAAGCTGTTTTTCCTTTTTTAATGCGGTAAAAAAAAATATGCATTTACTGTAGTGGATCTAATTGCGCCACTGTCTACAGTGGCAACGATGTGGTTTAGGAAATTTATTGCCTTTTAGGATAAAAACTTTGATTAACCTATTTTAAAAAAAGCAGGACAGTGAATTACATACAAACACATATCCACACACACTTTAATGGCATGGCACTTACATTACATACATTAACATGTAGCAGACACTTTTCCAAAGTGACTTACAAATGAGAGGTCACCACAAGTCAGTAGGTAAGGGAAAAACTAGCTACACTGTAGAATTATTAAAACGTGATCATTATCCGATCCTGCTTTTTATTATTATTATTTATCCATCCATTATCTTCCACTTAATTCTCTACTAGGGTCGGGGTGGGGTTCCCCATGCCATTCCAAGGGAGAACATTTCGAGGGCTGGGCAGATACACACAAGACAGGGCGCCAAACTATCGCTGGGCACACACTCACTCCCACAGACAGACAAACACACAAACACACTCTATATGGGGCAATTTGGAGCATTCAATTTACCTTCATCCATGTTTTTGGATTAAGGGAGGAAACCAGAGAACCTGGGGGAAACCCATGCAGGTTGGGATTCAAGAAGAAAACATGGAAACTCCACCCAGATAGGGATTCAAACCGGGAACCTAGTGCTAAGATGCAAACTAAGCCAGAATGATGCCCTATTATTATTATAATTTTTTTTGTAAGTGTTTGTTGAAAAGAAGTTTGAGTTGTTTCTTGAAGATGCTAAGTATGTATCTCCAGCTTACAGACAGAGATGGGAAGATGGTTCCACCATTGATTAGTGGTGAACGCTACATAGTGAGAATTATCACCATGGTGAGGTGCAATCACCAGGCGACAGTCATCAGTAGAGCAAAGTGAACGTGTTTGAGTGTATTTTGAAAACGCAGAGTGAAGGTAAGAGGGGGCAGATCCAGAGATTGTCCTGTAGATCAGGGTCAGTGTCTTGTACTGAATGCAGAAGCCACAGGGTGCCAATGGAGAGAGAGGAGAGGTGGAGTCACATAAGTTCACTTGGGCTGGTTGAACACAAATCGGGCTACAGAGTTTTGAATCACCTGTAGAGGCCTGATTGTGCAAACTGGGAGCCTGGCAAGCAATGCCTTACTGTAATCAAGCCAGGATAGGATGAGGGCACATATCCACCTGAAATATGATATTTCCAGAATATGTCTCTATAAAATTCCAGTGTATGTCACTATATATATATATATATATATATATATATATATATATATATATATATATATTCATTCAATCATTCATTATCTCCCGCTTATCCTCTATTAGGGTCGCGGTGGGGTTTCCCATGCCCATCCAGGGGAGAACGTCTCGGGCGCTGGGCAGATAGACCCAGGACAGGGCGCCACTCCATCGCTGGGCACACACTCACACAGACACACTCTATATGGGGCAATTTTCCCCCCCCCCCCCCCCCCCCCCCCCCCCCCCCCCCCCCCCCCCCCCCCCCCCCCCCCCCCCCCCCCCCCCCCCCCCCCCCCCCCCCCCCCCCCCCCCCCCTAGAGATTCGGCTCAGAGAACTTGGCAGCAGATCTACACAAAACCCATGTATGGCTTTTTTTTTTTTTTTTCGCATAACAGATGTTCAGGTTTCAAAATGCAGTGGTTGACTTTCATTGCTTTTAAAAGTTTTCCCAACTTTTCAATGTTTGATGTTTTGAATCAATTTTTATAACTTTTGAATGCTTAAATCAAGGCTTTTCTCTCCCAACTGTATAAAGTTTCAAATCATTCCAATAGATGGCATAGCTGCAGTATAATGACAAAATGGTTGCAAATTGAATTGAACAGTATTTTCTTATTCATCATACAGCTCACATCCTCCCCCTTAGACGGTTCATTTTTTGGGGGTCTTTTAAAGATGCTTTGCATGGGACCGTTTTGGAAAGGACAGCAGTAATTCATGCAGTGAGAACATGGTTACATAATTTTTGGCACAAAATGAGAAGCCATGACCCATATTTCCTCACAGAGAGCCTGAGACTTTGATCGATCGTCCTTTTAAATTAAAACATAACATCATCATCTTTTACTAATGTTGCCAAATGTTTCAAAATGGTGTAACTAAAGCATTCTAAGATTTATTTTTTGTTTCTTTTAGATATGCTAAATTATACATGATTAGATTTACAAAATACAATCAAGTTGGTCTGAAAACCTTTTGCAATTTTCAAAATGTACCAAATGTTTACAAAATGTACTTATTATTATATTACACCAAACATATATTGTGCCTGCATTATAAGTTTTAAGAGTGTTGGGAGTGTATTGTGACACAATCATACCTGCTAACGCTGGATGGATGGGACTGGAGCCGTTAAGGTTCTTCACAGGCACAGTTGGTACACTACAAACAAACAAAGTCTTTTTAAAATTCTATCCTGGGTTGAAAAAAAAAACATGTGAACAAGCACTTTGGCAAAGAATTTAACAGCAGACGACCTTGTCAGTATCTAAATGCTTGTGCGAAAGGAGGATGATAAGCACAAGAGGTAATCCATCTGCTGACTGACTCAACTCCACACAAGCATCAGGTCTCCAACAGCTTGCACGTCACTAGCTAATGTTCATTCATTGTGTTTAAACATGGTACAGAAAAAACAAACATATGTACCATGTCTAAACCTTTAGAACAGCATCTAATCTATTTTTTTTATCCATCATCCAATAAATGTTGTTTACAACAACTGCATTTGTAATGTAGTGAAAGTGAAACATAAGTGACAATGACCTTAACAAGTCACTGCTAGTTGGACTGTGTATTACTTCACATACAATAAGAATTGGTTTAATTAGCCATTCTGTCAGTCTCCTACACGTTACTCGCCACAGATCAGGTATTATTTGGGTGGTGGATGATTCTCAGCAGTGTCAATTATATGGTGGTGGTAGTGTGTGTGGGTTGTGCTGATAGGAATAGATCAGTCACAGATGTGTAGATAAAATTAAAAATTATATGAGTGACACTGATATATGAATGATTCACAGCTAAAAATGTCAAGCCACTGACATCCTGCAGTAAACTGTAAGCAGAATGCAAAATGATGAACAGAAACTGTGCAGCAACAAGTAAGATAGCGTCTCTGATTTTCTATGCACACACTGATCTTCAAGAGCAACATGCTAAATGTGTCCCCAACTGCACTACTGTATCTGATCCCCTTGTACCAGTGCACCATTCACCACCAAGGCAAATGTCACTGCAGTGATGAAAATCTGATAACACTTAGATATATCTGCTCTGTGATAGCCCTGCACATGTCCTGACAAATAAGGAACAAAATAAAGGCATTAAACATGTGGTGAAACAAATAGACTGCCGCCCGTAAGCATAGGATTTTAATGTGCATCCTAATGTAGGGCTGACAAAACAAATACAAAACATTTCTCTGCAACGTCACAATCTATGGTAAAAAATGATGTTAATAAAACGAAGTTTCTTGTAATCTTTAATCACATATGTAACCGAGTCATCTTGAATGATATCAGACAGAGCAGTACAACAGGGTAATCACTGGGCTCTAAACAGTATGATTATGTATAATAAAAGGCAACGCATTAACTAACTGACTCAGTTAGGGTGTTAAATACCCATGTATCAACACCACAGACACCACACTTCTCAACCAAATCATCGGTGTGAGGTCAAGACTAACTTATATAGTGACTAACATTTCATACAAATTAATAATTCACACACTATAAAAATTTTTAAGTCTGTTTCATAGCAACTTCTCAGTTTTTGTGTTTGGGGATCCAGGCAATCAAATGTTCCCACCCTTCTCAAGATACAAGTTTAAATTTCATCTTTGTCCTGGATTGTTTTTCGAGGCATATGTACATGACGGATCGCCTCACATTGTCTCAAGGTCTCCTGGACCTCTTTCACTCACAGCTCAAGCTAGACGGGCAAAGTACAATGCAACAATGATGGCACATTTGCCCCTTCACACACACATGCAGCGAAGAAGCTTTGTGTTGCTAATGCTGACTAGGCTCTGCTATACCAACAAAGGTTACCATAGAAACCCCCAAAAAGACACAATAGTAAAGGGGGTGTGTGGAGTAAACAACTAAGAAGTAGGCACCAATGTGAGG
Organism: Corydoras maculifer; assembly: GCA_019802435.1. Classification (NCBI taxonomy): domain Eukaryota; kingdom Metazoa; phylum Chordata; class Actinopteri; order Siluriformes; family Callichthyidae; genus Corydoras; species Corydoras maculifer. Next base: position 698,980 of record JAFMOD010000250.1, read on the forward strand.
TGGCTCGCTAATGAGTTGAGGAGCCAGAGGGAAAGACTTTCCCGTCCTCCCCCAGATACTAAAACTATTTCCAGTTCCTCCCTTCTTTTTTGTCCCTTAAAAATTCACTCACTTTAGCCCAATTCCTTCACTGTATAAATACTCAGATCTGTCCCCAGATGGTCATCAAACAGATTTGTTGGAAGGTTTTGCAATGAGAAACACATTCCCCCACACTTTATGTGCACATGAACCACAAACAAAAGCATTCCCATACACACACACCCCTATTTCTGATTGGTCTATCACAGCATTCAGCACTCATGTCTTTCTTCGAAACAGATTTCTCAGTATAAAATTTCACCAGCCCTTGATTCTATACTTATCATCCATATTATTTCACCTAACTTATAGATGGACTTTGAAGTTCTACAGATGCAAACTGTATGCCATCTGTTTCTCTATGTACTTTATTAGTCTTATTTACTCTGTTATCTAAAAGGCATTAATGTTGTGGTGGTGATGTGTTACACTGTGAGTTATGGTGGTACACATGGATTACACAGCAGTTTCTAAAATCTGTAAACACCTAACATTTCAATTAAGTCATTTAACAGATGCTTTAATCCAAAGCCACTTACAACTGAAAGAACAACACAAATCAGTAGTTAAGGAAAAAAACAGCTACAGTAGCATAATCAACCTGATTATTATCCAATCTGGCTTTTTTAATATCAAGTGTTTGTGGAAGAGATGTGTTTTGAGTTGTTTTTTAAAGACGCTTAGTGACTCAGACTTACAGACAGAGTTGGAAAGATGGTTCCACCATTTTGCAGTGGTGAATGCCACAGAGTTAGAATTTGCACCACAGTGAAGTTAAATCCCTGGATGACATTCATCACTAAAGGGAAGTGAATTAGTTGGAGTGTATTTTGTAGGTAAATTGAAGGTAAGAGGGAGCAGATCCAGAGATATGAATGTCAATCAGTGCCTTGTACTGCCAGAAACACTCAAGTACACTATTTTATTTGATTTCAAGTTTATATTTATGACAACACATTTACATTTGGTCATTTTTTGGACACTTTTATCCAAAGTGATTTACAAGGTGAGCACAGGGTTAATCACAACACCCCTGAAGCATTGAGGGTTAAGGGCCTTGCTCAAGGACCCACATTGGTAACTTCAGTGGACCTGGGATTTGAACCCATAACCTTCAGATTGATAGCCCAACGCCCTAACCACTGAGCTACCACACCCTTAACACTTGCACTAAGAAATCTTCATTGTACATCTTGTGCTTGGCAAAATAAATATTCTGATTATCAAACCTGATCATTATCCAATCTGGCTTCTAGATTTTTTTTCCTTTTATTATAAAGTGTTTGTGGAAGAGATGTGTAAGTGATGATGTGAGTTCTTACTTGAGGATGCTGAATGACTCATCTTTACGGAGAGAGTTGGAAAGATGGTTCCACTATTTTGCAGGGTGGTGAACTATACGGAGTGAGAATTAGCACCACGGTGAGATTGAATCACCAGGTGACATTAATCACTAGAGCGAAGTGAATGAGTTGGAGTGTATTTTGGAAATATAGATTGAATGTAAGTGGGGCAGATTCAGAGATTGTCCTGTAGATCAGAGTCAGTGGCTTGTGCCAACTGCGAGCAGCTACAGGAAGCCAGTTGATCAGACACAGCAATGCTGCTAAAATTCTTCTCACTGTTCTGTATTGTCTGGACAATAGATGATGCACAGCTATGCAGTGACTATAACAAGGTGGTGCACTAGTGTATGAGGATGAGTGCATGAGGAGCAGTTTGCAGTTTGCTATTCCCAACAAAATATCCATCCTCCTGTGTAAACTAAAAGTATTTGAAGATGATGATGATGAACACAAACTACGCAAAAAAAAAAAAAAATCTATCGTCTCTGATTTTACATTTTTACGATGGAAAAAAAGTAAGATTGATGTATACAGTAGAGTGCATAGTGTCTGGAAATTTCAGAAGCACTGCTTTGGTTGGACCACTTAAGAAAATGCAACACCATGTCAATATCCTTTCAGTGCTCATCAGTAAGAATCATCCAGCTGAATACAATCTACTCTGTGGTGGTCCTATAAGGTTTCATTAAAGAACACAGTAAACAGAACCAAAGTATGACAAATGATCATGGCAACATTAACCCAAGCACAAATTACTCCAAAGTTTTTACACCACTTTTTGACCTTATGGGGTGTGATTTAGGGATGAGAATCTCTCAGTGTCTGGCAATTTGATTCGATTTTTGATGCAGAAACGATTTTTCAGTTCAAATGGTCTTGAAATTTTGTTTAAATGATGTGATTGACGAGATGAAACGACGATGTAAATCAATAGAACATTTACTTAAAACAATCCTTTCAGGCTCCGTCCTGTATCAATCTTTTTGCATCATTTTATATTTATACAAAAATAGGATTGTGCTAAATTAAAATGAGCAGTATTAGGTTAGCTTAGCTGCCTTAACTTTAAATTATATATATTTTTCAACTTTTCAACTCAGGGCGATGTCTCGCCAAACGGGCTCGCACATTTGTTGTATTTCCAAATGACCTCGATTTCATTTTACACTCATAGCAAACAGTTGGGCTAATGACAAGCTCTATCTCTCTCTCTCTCTCTTCCTGGCTTTAAAAGCCAAACTCTGGCTTTTAACGAATATTGGGGGGAGGGGGGGAATAATGCCGCTCCCCCTGCTCCATGCTTCTCAACAGGAGCTGGTTAACACTTGCTGTATGGTGGCCGAGCGGATATGTGATGTGATATGCAGTACGCTCGGAAGGGGGCGGCAAAAAATAAAACTTAAACGCATATTTTTTAAAATCGATTCTTGGGCATTTTGAATCCATTCAGAATCGCCAGGACTACGAATTGCAATTCTTTGAAGAATAGATTTTTTTTCAGCACCCCTAGTGTGATTCCTTGCTTAAGTAAGCCCAGTAGCTTTATTATCAACATACTGTACATTAACACAGCTTTACATGTGATCAGGATTTCTAATTGTGACACATGATTATAAATTAGTGTCAGAAAATTTGCCGCCTGGGCTGCATTTGACATTTACCTTAGCAGACAGTCCTACTGAACCTAGCAAACAGTTTTTCCCAAGAGAAATGATTGTGTCCTCCAGTTCACTTTGCTCATCAACATATTGCTTACTTTGCATTTGATTAAAATGCAGCTTAAGTTGAATTGGTACAGCCAAAACCAGTCTGATCCTCAGTTTTACTGCTTACCAACTATATTAGCAATGGCTGGATTTGACGACTACACACCGACTGCAGAACCTCAACTAAATACCACTTAACTATGAAGTTTATAAGAAGTTTGTCACAAGCCTAGACGCAAGGACGAGCTGAGCCAGTATGTGCCTGAACCAAAAATCAGTTACACATAACACAAAGTTCGGCATTTGGCTGTCATTTCGTGGTAGTCATGGTAGCTCAGTGGTCAGGATGTTGGGCTATCAATGTGAAGGTTGTGGGTTTAAATCTAAGGTCCACTAAAGTTACCAATAGGGGACCTTGAGCAAGGCCATTAACCCTCATTGCTACAGGGCTGCTGTGGCCAACTATGAGCCTATTTTTATGACGCTTTGAATAAAACCGTCTGCTAAATGACCAAATTTAAATATAATATTGTATGAACCAGCAGAAATATAAATAACAGGCAACAAACTTTTGCTGAATTCATATCCGCATTAGCGTTCACTGTGGGAGGAACCCAGGGAACTTCACGTAGTCCAAAAACATGTAGTTAAGGTAAATCGGCTGCTCTAAACTGCCCACATCTAAATTTCCCCATATAGTCCCATACAGAGTTAGGGTGCAATGGACTAGCGTCCTGTCCTGGATGCCCCTGCCCAGTATCAAAACATTCTCCCCTGGATGGTCATGGAGAATTGTCTCATTAAATGAATTTTAATTGAAACAAATTGCACACTATTGCTTAATGCAAGACTGTTATACTTGATGCAGCAATAAAATGTATTAGCAACAATGAGCACATGTGGCTATTTTTAATCGTGGTAGCATGCAAAATTTGCATGCAGTGCAATCTATGGACTTAAGTATTTTGTAGATTATCCTGTGGTTTCTGGGCTTGTAGTAAACAAACATTTTTACAGATTCCTGTATTTTTGCATTATCGTGTATTTAACCACCAACTGCATGACCATGACCATGAAGACTGATATTAAATGTAATTGAAATATATATTTAAACACAACTGTCCTAAAATCCCTCAATGTTTTCCAAAGCTAGATTTATATTGTGTCCTGATATCGTACACGGACTAATAATAAATGATATAAATATGAGAGCGTTGCAGTAGAGTTTATTTTCAGTGAGTAGCTTTTGTGGTTAAACTTTTGATTACACTGTGAGGAATGAAATTAATGTACCGCAAATAGCAAATGTTTCTTACCCAGAGGCAATAAGCGCCCGTGATTGTGCCATGGCAATTCTTTGCAGTGCTGGCCGGCTTAGCCCAGCCAGACTGGAACGTGGAGGCAGGGGAGCTGTACAGGCTGCCGAACGCTGAGGAGGAACCATCGCTGAAGGCAGTGAAGATGAACATGAGCTGCTTGTGGCCACAGTGATAAGCGTTGCAGTGGGCACTGACAGAGAGGACGGGGATGAGGTGCTGTTCATCAGGACTGAAGATTGTTGGCTGGTAGTTGATGGAGGAGGTGGAGGAGGCAACTGTGGAGGAGGTGGACGATTTGAGGACAATGAAAGAGTGGCAGTGTTCGAAGTGAGCATGGACAACGAATGCGCAAATGCGGCATCATTCTTCTGCTCCTGTGAAAGAGACCTCTTTAAGGACAGCCCATGAGGAAGCGTTTGGGAAAAAGAATTAGGTACGGATGTGGTCGTAGAGGAGTATGGAAGTGTGCCTCGACTGGAATTTGGAATTGGACCCTTCATAGCAGGAGGTCTACGTCCCAGCGTTTGTGATGCCACAGCATTTGCTTTAACGCTTAACACCAGCAGACACTGTTGGCACGCACACTGTTGTGTTAAAGAAGAAAGAGACGTCGTCGACGGAGTTCCGCTTGGATACGTAACGGCACCGTTACTGTTTGAGCTGGAACTAGAGACCCCAACACCAAGAAGTGTTCCAGCTGAACCTGCTCCTGATGTTCTTCCACCAGCCGCTCCACCTGGCCCACTGCCACCAGCTTGGATGGCTTTTGGCCCAGAGACCAGTGGGTAGGCCATATCGAGGCGCCTCTGAATGCGCCTGCGTCTCTGTGTTTGCTGGTTGATCTGAGTCATGGTCTGAAAATCCACAAGGTAACAGAAACCGAGTGGTGCCAAATCCATCCAAGGCTGCTGACGAGCCCATGCTGCCTGCAGTGCAACACATACATCCATGTCGTATGAAGTCCAGGAACCGGTATCATTTTCCCACTCCCACAGCCAGCCCTGACCTGGCGCTGATGCAGAGTCATAGAAATTTCTACGTACCGGCCTTAAAGTACCTGTGGAAGAAAAACAAAAGATCACATGGTATTAGGTACAACAAGTATTTTATACTGTTCCTCAAGCTGAGTACAAATAAAAAAAAAAAATTGGACATTTTGCAAAGTCATTGTCATTATTTATGTCATTGCCAATACAGGTACAAAATTACATTTCCAATGTTTTTACTAAAGTATAACCAAATATAGAATTTGCTGCATGCATCACACATTTTTTACATTTCACTTTGTCATCCATATATTTGGAGCAAATGATTTGCAAGTGGCACGGTGGATTAGATCCTGATCTGGGTGGAGTTCCCATATTTTGGCATTGGGGGCAAAACAAGAAAAGGGCTGAATGTGTTACTAAACGCACTAAAACTATGTGCCAGAACCAAACAAGAGTGGGTTATAGCTAACACAAAGTTCTGCATTTGGCCGTCATGTGAAACTGCATAAATATATAAATATATATAAATGCTCTTTTGCTGAATCCGTGTCCGCATTTGCCTTTTCTATGGGAGGAAACCAGGAAACCACACATAGTCCGAAAACAAGGATTCAAGGTAAATTGGCTGCTCTAAACTGGCTTTATCTAAATTGCCCCAGATAGTTGCCCAAAAAAAGGGGAGGCAGCATCAAATAACAATCAGGTTTGATGATTTTACAGTGTAGTTGGTTTTATTCATAACTTCTGACTTGCAATGTTCTTATTTGTAAGTCACTTTGGATAAAAGTGTCTGCTAAATGACTAAATGTAAATGTAAATGTATAGTGTGTCTGTGTGTGTGATTGTGCCCAGCAGCAATGGACTGGCTCCCTGTACAGAATGCATCCACCCAGTGGCAAAACATTCTCATGGTCATATATTTGGTCATTTTAAGAGACGCTTTTATCCAAAGCGACTTATAAGGTGAGCACAGGGTTAATCACAACATCCCTGGAGCAATGAGGATTAAGGGTCTTGCTCAAGGACCCACATTGGTAACTTCAGTATACCTGGTATTTGAACCGGCAACCTTCAGATTGATAGCCCAACGCCCTAACCATCGGTGGTAATAGGGAACCGCCCGTGTCCCTAGTAAATACATTTTTTGCACATTCCTAATGCAGCAAAAAACTGTATTAGCAACGATGAGCAAATGTGGCTATTTTTAATCATGGTAGCATGCAGGATTCTCATGCAGTGAGATCTGAGGCCCTAAGTGTTGCAGATTTACCCGTGGTTTCTGGTATTGTAATGAACAAACATTTTTTTCCAGAGTCCTGTATATCAGGAACACATTATAAAAATTGAGCTTTAAGAATATACCATCAACTCTAAGCATCCATTAGACGAGGTCACTCGGAAGATTCAAACCAGGACCTCTGGTTCTTTTACCCTAGTAAGACTTTTCATGTAGGACTTTTATTCATATTTTCCATCCATCCATTATCTTCCACTTTATCCTATATTGGGGTCGCGGGGGGGGGGGGGGGGTTCCCCATGCCCATCCAGGGGAGAACGTTTCAGGCGCTGGGCAGATACACCCAGGACAGGACGCCAATCTATTGCTGGGCACACACTCACACATACACACTCTATATGGGGCAATTTGGAGAACTCAATTGACTTGATCCATGTTTTTGGACTGTGGGAGGAAACCGGAGAACCCGGAGGAAACACATGCGGACACGGGGAGAAACATGGAAACTCCACCCAGATGGGGATTCAAACCGGGAATCCCTAGCGCTGAGAGGCGAATGTGCTAATCACAAAGCCACCGTGCCGCTGTTTATTTACATTTTACATAATAAAAAATATATATATATATCACATGGTTAACTGCAATATACTATATGTCACCAATGCCCTTTATTGTTGCATTTTGTTCCATACATTTTAGTGCTGCATTTTATTTTCTTTAAAAAGCATCTATAAAATGAAACCCTGTTCTGAATACATATGTTTTGTACATTATACCTCTTAAGCAATTGTAGGATGTACAATTTCCCCCTTTGGGATTAATAAAGTATTCTGATGCTTTAAAAGATGACACAGAAACCCACATTGCGTTTGTACTTGGCTGGGCACAAAAGATCAAAGAAATGTGTGATTGAATAATGCCACACAGATCAAACAACATCAAACAGGTGGTTAGGTGCAATTTGTCAGACAGATCAGTGCGACCATATCACTGAATAAACAGAGCTTCTGATTTTTCCTTTATTAATGCTGCATCTTCTATGCCTTCCATGTATATTTGATGAAAATGTATCATTTGTACCTAATGGTCTGAATATGATGCACGTTTAAGGGTTCTACAAAGAATCTTTAAATATCATGCAAACAAGTATCATCCTATTAACTACAACAAACACGTGAGGATGCAGACAAAAGCAAGACAATGAGAAAGCACACATTGGCATTACTGAATAGAGGGAGGAACACACAAACAAGGGCTTTAAGAAGGTCAATGTTTGCTTTGGGCAGGCAGTGCCGAGATACATACACAAGCTAACAGCCTTTACTATTAAGGCAAGCAGTCAAGAAAAAAAAGGAAGAGGGTAATTAATTCTTTTTACAGGTTTTAAACTGAGGAGATACCATGAGCAGAGAGCGAGTGTATTATTTAATTCTCTTCATGTGTTTTACATTCATCTCACTGACTTTAAGTCTAGACTTTAATCACTTCCTGCCAGCCCCTTTTCACATTTCTCTGCACTGGTCTTTGTGTTTGGGGAGAACCATGATTTCTTTCACTAACAGATGAATAGGACAGTATTCCCTTGGTCTTATTTGCCATTTCTTTTGCTCCCCATGAGTCAGTGCCACTGGGGAAACAGAGTGTCTTGTGACTGATCAAACATGAACTAAAAGAGTGTGTTCCCAAATCTGAACTTGCATAACTTTCACACATTTGTTTAAAAACCCTTCATGTTCAAAGGCTAGGATATAACACATATAGAACTCTGAAGTTTTAAAAGGTCTATTCTGATTCATAGTTTGAAAAGTTCACATAAAACTAGGGCTGCAACTAACAATTATTTTGATAATTGATTAATCGGTCAATTATTTTCTCGATTAATCGATGAATCGGATTTTAAAAAAAAGAAAAGAAAATCACTAAATGTCTTTATTAAATAGGTATATAAATGTCTGGTTTTATTTACAGTATGAGTTTAAGGCATCCAAGTAGCCCAAAAAGCAATTAAACACAAATCTTACACACACTGACACATATTGTACCATTGTGTGTAAAGAAAAAAAAAAAAAAGCTACACAAATTTGAGTCTCTAATATGTTACCTAATCCCCATCTAAATGCAATTCATCCTACCTCACTCCCATAGAGTGCCATGTCTTTACTCATACTTAATACGTGAAGCTTGATCATTAATTACCACCATTGTGTACAAGTTGTATGTATTTATTAAGCACATTTAAACCCTGCTTCAGCTAATTAAATGTAAATAAAAAGTAACATGTTCTCCATCACTGTTATTGTCCAGTTAACAACCAAAAATAGCATGAAGCATGCTCTGGTTCTCATAGTGCGAGTGCACCGTTACGTTGATTCACTTCAAAACTAAAGAAACTCAAGATATTGTAGTGATTTACTCTGCTGTTCTGCTCCTTCATCCTCATCGATGACTCCAACATTTCAGGTGGTGTATCATCACTGTGATGCTCCATGCAGGTCAATTCATTTTCAAAGAGCTCGCATGTTACACGTTCTTTAATTGTGTGAAGCAGAAAGTGCTCCCACACTTTTGATGATTTAAGCTGAAGCTTTTTTTCTTCGTCGGTCATGTTTCATTTGCAGAATTTATTTATTAATTTATTTGTAAAACTTGTTTTGCAGATTCCACCTCTGCTCCGCTATGTTCCATTCAACCCGCTCTTATTATCATTTTTAGTGCTGCGGGTGAAGTAAGCAGTTCCTACATTGCGAGTAGCACGTAAATCGTGCTTCACAACGAATCAATAATGAAATTTGTTGATGAAACTTTTCATAATCGATTTTTATCGATTTGTTGTTGCAGCCCTACATAAAACTATGACTCAAAACACAACTGATGGTTTTATTCATTTACATGGACAGTTTCTCATGCTGAACATTTTTAATACAGAATTGTAACCAATTCCCAAATTCCACGGGTTAAAAACATTGAAGATGTTTTAGGATGTACAGATCACTGAAGTGTTTGTTACATCAATAATTTGCATTCCAGGCCAAACCATAATTTTCAATGACAAAAATTGTGTTTAATTTTTCCGTTCATCATGTTGAACCTTAAATATTTGCTTTTGTGAAACTTCTCACATGCATCCATGGCAGTCTTTTTTACAAAGATAAAAACTGAAAGAAAAATCTAAATAAAAATCAAAAGAAGTCAAAATGTCAAACTTTCTCGTTTAAATGTCAAATAAGACATAGCCAGGCACTAAAATATACATTATATACAATATAGTTTAAGTATTTACTAAATATTTTACAAACTAAAGAAAATCCTGCCTTTTAATGCAAAATTCAGTAATGTACATACCAAAAATATGTTCAGAAGCTAAATGTTTTCTTCTGTATATATTTTTTTACTATGAAGGTGATGGAGACAATTTTTAGTCATTAAAAATCAAGGAGACATGAAGAGAATAACTAACACACCTAAATTCTATAGTCATGTGATTGCTACCAGTGTATAACTTTAAATGTTTGTTGTGATGGAAAACATACACATGCTCCTCTAATTTTGTTTGTGTGATTTAATCACTTGAGTGCTCAAGCTCAAGTTGGGATCAGAAAACAAAAGCTTTTCACACAAACTACTGAAATGATTCTGGTTTCTCACATCACAATCTTTAAATTATACAGAAAGTGAAACTTTCACAAGAGTACAGTACACGTTCTACAGTTACACAAATCAAACTGTATGACTGGGGGAAAAAAAAGTCACGCATAAAAATAAAAATGTATTCTTTTTATGTTTACTGAGGTTTGTAGGGTCGAATTAATAAAAAAGTACATTTATGACATCGTTCCATGAGCAAAGGCAGATAAACTTACATGCAGTGAATTACTAATTAAACTGTGAACTTTTGGACAATTTTACAAAACGCACACATTTCCAAAAATAATTCCAGTTAAAATTCAGATGCCATGCAGTCTAACTTCTCATGAAGAAAAAGGCCAGCAAATCAAATCAAAAACAAATGTATTACTTATTACTTTGTGCAGATGTGTCACAAAAATTTGTTTAAAACTACATGCATTAACTTATTAATGCACTACATGCATTAACAGCCACATCTCAGACTCTATAGCCCTTAGTTAACATATGAAATGTTTTAATATATAACAGTATGTTGGCATAAAACTTAACTAGCATGGCTGGTTTAAAAGGGTTGCTAGAATAAAGTGGCTCAAGTTTGCACCTAAACAAACCCAAATACAGAACCAATGTAGACATGTTAGATCAGAAAGTACTGCAGGTGTCAGCACAACACACCATACCAACAATTGGCATGGTGGTGAAGGGGTTGGTTTGTTTCTGGGAAAATTCAAGTGATAGTCATTCACCAACTCATTTTTATAGGAAAGTGTTTAGAATGAAGTTTATGGCCACCTATTTATTACCCAAAGCTTGGCTTAAAATTGAGCTTGAGACAATGATGATTCCATGATCACCAGCAACTCTTCGACAAAATGACTGAAAGAGTAAAAGAAATTATTTTTTGCACATGGCAGACATGGAAGTCCAGAGCTCATCCCCACTGAAAGGCTGTAGTGGAACATTGCATAAAGGAATTCCCACAAACCTTAATGAAGCAACACTGCAAAGAAGAGCGAGCCAACATTCCCCCACAATGATGTAACAGACTTTAGAAGACAATTACTTTAAGTTATTGCTGCTAATGATAGTTCCAATGGCTACTGATTAATGGGGTGTACTTAGTTTTGCACATAGGGCTTTTGTTTATTGTTGATTTATAAAAAAAGAATCTTTTATGATCAACAGATGGTCATATCCACACTCACATGCCAATGATCTCGCAATGTCTTCAAAAATGGACCTATATGTAGTGCTCTGTGTTTTGCTATGAGTAGGTCAGTGTCTCAGTACATCATATAATCTGACATTAGGTTCAGGATCCCAGGACCTCTGAGACAAGACAAAGCCCTAAAGCAGGTGTACAGGGTTAGTCCATCTGTTCAATTGTGAGGAGCGTGCTTTGCTTCTGTGACCTCCTGTCCTCAAAACCCAGTTCTCACACAACAATCAAGTGCAGCCTTTTATTCAGTTCATTGTTGTTAAGTTAGTAAAATATGTGACTGTTTCAAAGCTTTTGAAACTATTGGACACTAACACATGAACATCCAGATAGGGGAATATCCCCAGCGAAGGTAATTGAAACTGATTTCGTTTTTGAAATAACTCTGTGGTCGACCTGCCCTATATATCTGTTTCAATTAACAAGTACAGATTTCCCATATTCTGTATATGCTATAATAAATTAATGCAACTAGTTAAGATTTTTCCTTTGTAAAATATTGTGTGTGTATCTATAAACAAGGATATAGAATTGTTTGTAAAAACAGCATTCACAAGCTTAAATCATGAAGAGAACCAAATATTACTTGCTTTGTGATACAAAGTTTGTGGCCAAGACAGGAACCATACTTTCTGAGAAGCAGTGACAAACAAGTGGTTTGTGTTTCCCCTTCTATGCTAAACAATGTGGCTTTAAACATCATAAGATGTAGTTCCAAACACACACACACACATATATATATATAAGATTCTGTGTTTCCCGCCTAAGTCCAACTGTTTTCACAATCTAAAAGAAGAATTATTTACCAAAGATTAACTCAGATAAACACATACATCATTTAAAAGATGCCCACATCTTTTTCACAGAAATTCATATGAGTTGTAATTAACTACCCTGAAAGCTCTTCTGACAGGCGTAGCTGACAGAAACGTACTCATGCAAACTGAACATCTAACGAAATACTCAACAGAACCGAAATTTGAACGGAAACAGAGGCGGAGGATTTAGCACAGTTCAATAAAACTGTGACACGGTAAGAGAGGAAAGGAAACAAAGCCAAACCACAAAATGAGATACGTAACAGTTACCAGAAACCCTGAGAACTTTACAGAGTAATCACATGAAAGTAGTTAAAGAGGGAAAAAAAATTACTCCAGTCTTAAGGCTGAGTTATGCAGTCATGCATAATTTTTTTGTGTGCACGCATGATTAATCCCTGGCTTTCAGTGGAACGCATGTGGGCCCCAAGGTTGTTGAAACTCTATACAGCCTGTTGCACAATCACAAGGAGAAGCCCATGGCCTCCGTTTTCTCTTCAGTCCCCTCACTGAATTATTCCTCCATCCCTCCCTTTTTCCTTTAATTCCCCCACAGAACTCCTTTCGTGCCTTTGTCCTGAATTTTTCAACTTGGAAGTGGCCTATCTCCCAGACCCATGCTTTCCGTAGACTCAATCCTTAGCATTGACATGTGTACGAGAATCAGTTTTCAGGTTTTGCAGACACATGGCTTAAATCTTGCTGGACCAATGGGTGCCAACAGAGTATTTAAAGATTTAGATCATTGTGACTTTTTTTTTGCCAAACCATATGACCGACTGCGTCCAAAAATATTTTTACAATATGCTTAACAAGAATGTGTGTGTATACTTACTTAAATACATTTTATTGTGAACCTAATGAAACTTTACACAAACTAAAGGAAATGCTAATCGCCAATAAGAGACCTAAAGCAGACCTTGTGATGTGAAATTTTAAAATCCCAGGATTTCAGGGTCAGTGCATTTACCTGCACACTTATCAAGCTGATCTCTAAAGCCAGCAAACACTCTAAAAAAAAAAACCCATGCCAGAAATAATAAAGACATGACTACCAAGTCACAGGTTTGACCTTATTTAGATTTTTTTTGAGGCATGCATTTACTGTAGCACGATTTTAATAAACCTATTCAGGGTCACAGCACTTATTTCTGTCCATTCATTTTGGCTGACATCTTGTATTAATAACTAGAAACTCTTTACTTATCCAAAAAGTTTTAAAGACCTTCAAATAGTCAAGACTCAGCGGTGGCCAATTCATGTGTGAAAATGAATTATGTTTCCGGAACAATTTTTTCGTTCACAATCAACCTCAGCACTGCAGTCTGGAGAAACTAATTAAACAAAAAATGTGCTTAAAGTTTCTGAAACACAACTTACTGACTTGCCCAGCGATAGATTGTTGCCCTGTCCTGGGTGTATCTGCCCAGCGCCCGAAACGTTCTCCCCTGGATGGGTATGGGGAACCCCACCGCAACCCTCATAGAGGATAAAGCGAAAGATAATAAATGAATGAACTTGCTGACTTGTGCTTTGACAGGAACCTTACAGATTTAGTCTGTCTCATTGAAACCGAAAGCATGGACTGGGTCTGGTCATATTGGTAGCTCTGCATGTTTAGGTGCTGCTCTATATGCTTTTATTTTTTAGTTGACTGTAATTGAATGAGCTGTGTATGCAAAAGAATGCAACATACTGTATATATACTCGAACCCCCAACTTTCAGAATGCCCAACACCTTAACCACTAAGCTACCACACGCTAAAGAGACTAACATTTTGATCAAGCTATTTTGCATTTTTATTACAAGTTATCAAACATGTCTTACATGTGCAGGGCCACACCTCTCTGAATCTGCACTGAAAGTCAATGACAACATTCGATTTATTAAATGAGTGGCTCCAGCTGTGTTCGGAATGGACTATTTACTTGTTCCTCCATTCACACTTACTACATAGTATTTACTACACAGTGAACTGATTAGAAAATGATCATCAACAGACAAAAGACTTTTTAGACACAACATCAAACACTATTTCACAGAAATACGCCAGGAATTTACAACAGCATCTCCTTAACTGTTGCGTAAACAAAGCAATAAACCATTAGCCCAAAGCAATATTCATTAATTCATTCATTCATCTTCCGCTTTATCCTATATTAGGGTCACGGTGGGGTTCACCATGCCCATCCAGGGGAGAACGTTTCGGGCACTGGGCAAATACACCCAGGACAGAGTGCCAATCTATCGCTGGGCACACACTCACTCACACAGACACACGCATATACACACTCTATATGAGGAAATTTGGAGAACTCAATTGACTTGATCCATGTTTTTGGACTGTGGGAGGAAACCGGAGGACCCAGAGGAAACCCACGCGGACACAGGGAGAACATGGAAACTTCACCCATATGGGGATTCGAACCGAGAATCCCTAGCGACGTGCTAACCACTAAGCCACCGTGCCCCAAATCAACATTTAAAAAAAAAAAATAAAATAATAATAATAATAATATGACCATTAAGTATAAAAGTATACATAAAATATGAAGTACGAATGAAATTTTATTTGCAGCAAAAAATAAATTAATTAAATAATAATAATAATAATAATAATAATAATAATGCGGCACGGTGGCTTAGTGGTTAGCACGTTCGCCTCTCAGCACTAGGGATTCCCGGTTCGAATCCCCATCTGGGTGGAGTTTCCATGTTCTCCCCGTGTCTGCGTGGGTTTCCTCCGGGTTCTCCGGTTTCCTCCCACAGTCCAAAAACATGGATCAAGTTAATTGAATTCTCAAAAAATTGCCCCGTTTAGAGTGTGTCTGTGTGAGTGAGTGAGTGTGTGCCCAGCGATGGATTGGCGCCCTGTCCTGGGTCTATCTGCCCAGCGCCCAAAACGTTCTCCCCTGGATGGGCATGGGGAACCCCACCGTGACCCTAATAGAGGATAAGCGGGAGATAATGAATGAATGAATAATAATAATAATAGCAGGTCCTTAGAGATTTTTCAGGAAATTCGTAATTGTTTAAAACTGATGTTTACAGTTACATGGTTAATGCCACAATGCAACATGCATTTTTTAGTACACACTGTATTTTTGGACATCGGAATTTGAAAACCAACCCTGCATAATGGCTGACACACAATAGTGCACTAGATCTATAGTAGGGAACAATTTTAAGCACAGCTTTAATGCGAATCTTGTCGCACTGTCTGTGTCCATTTAGAAATGTGTACCAAAGCAAATGAAGTATGCAAGTGACTTATACTGCTTTCATACATGTACAAGATTATGACTGTAGAATCATTTCCAGACTGAAGCTTTTACTCATGTAGCACAAGGAAATCTTGTCTTCTAATCTTTTCGGAGTCAGCTGTGATTCGCAGAACATGCCATTTACAAACTAAGGCTATGAATATGGATAACAACAAGTGCTAACAACCATTAATGTATGATAATACAATCATTTAAACCACTTGCTGGGATCAAGGAGGCATCCAACTATAATTTATGGATACACATGATAAACATATTAGTAAGTTGTGATGTGTCAAAGCTGTCAATTTGTGTGATGCGATCAAACTAGGCATATTTTAAAAACAGGTCTTAATAGAGTCTTACTGTCTCTATCGTCCTGTTTCAGATTTGTATGTTTTAAACCAGCCCATTAATGTGCTATGAATTCTCCTGTCTATTAGGTGCTTAATTCAAACAAGGTATTTATTCAAAATGGCAACAGACTTGATATTAGGGGATATTATGGTTCCAGTTATTTATGGCCATGGTTGCTCAGTAGTTAGGGTTGCCTATCAATCTGAAGGTTGTCAAATCCCAGGTCCATTTAAGTTACTCACCTTTAGTGCACTATGTGTGTATGTTTTACTGCTTACATATGGGTCCATGCGGGTCCTTGATCGAGGGCCTTTACCCTCATTGCTCCAGAGGGGCTGTGGCCAACCCTGTGCTCACTTTGTATAAAAGCATCTCCTAAATGCAAATGTAAATACATGCATGCATACATACTACCAGCTAAGGACATAAGACGTTTTAGTTTGAAGGGCATTTAAACTACGAGCATTTGTAGATGATAAAAAGTGACAGAGTCATCTATTTGCCAACTGTGCTTGACACAGAGGAATTTGTCCTTCACATTTAACTTATCTGTGAAGTAAAACACACATATACACATGGTGCACTAAAGGTGAGTATACCGCTGATCAACACTTTTTTCGCAAACCAATGTGACATTATTAAGATTTTAAACAATGAATAACTGTGACAATTATAAAGAACGCTAAGGAATAAGAAATGTTTAGCAAAGTATTTATCAGACATGGGTGTTGCTATTGTCTTTAAACAATGCTGTCCTCCAATCACATTATTAGCAAACCCACTAAAGCTATCATTCTGTCTTACTCCTGTTTGCATTTAGAGTCTTGTCCCACGCTCTCCTTTCACATCTGTTCCTCCAATTCAACAAAGAGAGTGGGTGATGGTGCCTTTTCCAAACAGCCTTCATTCGCAAATGTTCTAAGACCCCAACCCCCAACCAAGGTCTGTCTCGAGTTCGTATTCTCTGCTTGATTGCCTGTCTGCCTTTTCAACAACAAATCCCAACATTTGGCAAAACACTTACTTTATTACTTTATAATCACATACTATAACGAGAATAACAATAAATGGCTTTTTCAAGACCCATTACTAAACTAGCATGTATCTATTCTATTAGAGTAAAATTCTCTCTTTTTCTTATTCTCTCAAGTTTTGTGTAACTAATATATATATATATATATATATATATATAAAATATAGCTGCGATGTTAAAACCTTACAACTAAATTAAGGTAACATAAGAATTTGAATTAAAGAATACTGATATATCCACAGGCTCGCGGCCTAGGAGGTAAACAGTATGCTTTCTATTTTCCCTTTTTAAACTATAATAATACTTTTATACTACTAGCCACTTGGCCAGCTTCTTGGTGTTTTTTTTTATTATTTTGTAGAAAAGGAAACCATTTATCTAACTGCTCTGTTGACAGCAATCCACCAAGGCTCTTAAAGGGAATGGCAAGTGACATGCTGATTGGTTTATTGCACGTTACACCCAAAACACACCCATGAATCACGTCTTCACGAAAGCAGATACATTGACACACCCTAAATCAAGCTGTGGGGTGCAGGGGTGACAGTTAGCTAAGGATCACTAAAATAAATTCCCTTAAGTTGCTTCTTGGAGGTTATACATAGAATATAAATGTTCACAGTGTCCCGAAGAGTAAATATGTCAAATTTAGTGGTAATCAAAGCAATGGTGTGGATTTGTATAGAAAACACACACACACACACTTTTGACTTTATATACAACGTGTGTGTGTGTATGTGATATATATGTGCATATAATTATTATTATTTTTAAATAAAAAATATTGTTTGTTCTTAAAACCATGTAGTAATTTAGTAGTTTTTCTCTTGTCAAGATTGAACTGTTAAAATATTGAATGCAAACGATTGACGAAAATACCTGTACAAAACAGGATTCAACATGTGAATAAGAGGTTTTGTTACAACTATAGAACTATTACAAAATTTTTAATTCTCTCCCTCAGGTGAGAAAAGGCACAAGCCCTTATGTCAATATAGAGTTATTCTTTTACCTTTACCGTTCAGGCATGTCCTTCATATGTTTGGCCTAATTTTAATACTGTATTCATAGCATTAAATGTAATTCAAATGACAATATGGGATTTATCTTTAAATGAGATTTTGAATTCTACTACAATGAACCTCAATGAGACCGTGACGCTGTGCAGCATCAACACTACACACAGCACCAACCCTGTTCCTGCGGTGTTAACGTCTCTGATATGCTAAACTCCTCCGAAGCTATTCGTTAAGGTGTTTAATATATTTTATCATTAAAAACAGTTGCTATAATTGTTGCTTAGCATTTCTCCTGCTTTCTAATTGACCGCTTCAGACCAATTAACGTGCACAAGAGATGAGAGGTCACAGTCCTAATGCTAGTTTTCCTCTCTAAAAATAAATAATAAATAAACAGAAATATTTTCCTTCACATGGGGTGCCTTCTTTACGGTGTGTCTCAACCCTGTGAAGTATGTAGCCAGCATACTTTGGCTCTGCACAGAAGAAGGTCTAAAATTAGCACAACATGATGCATTGCAATGTAATTTAGCTAGTAATAGCAATGCAAATTAAACTGTAGAAAAAAAACCATAAGAGGAAGAGGTCACTTGGTCATTGACTGAAAAGATCGGGTTGTGTGTTATGAACAGCCTCAAATCACCAAAGAGCCAACATCATATGTATTCTTGGGTATAAGGTGCCATACTTTGTACTCTGTCCGCTGAACATAACATGTTGTATAAGCCTAAAAAACTACATGATTGCAGTTCCACTGTATTTATGGCAAAGTTCAAATGCTGGAATTCATGACTTTATCTCAGGAAAAGCTTATTTCGCAAAAATCCTTAAAAGATCTTGTTCATGGAAATGGTTTACTGCTATTATTGAAATTGTGAAACCCCATGATGCAACAGCATTTTAGAGTTACTTTCATATTTGAGACTCTCTTTGCCTTGCTATAGCATCCTCCAGTTGCAGTAGCAGTGTGCCTATACATCCCATCTTCTGGCAAATGTTCAGGTCCCATGCTTCCCGTTCACGTCCATTTACTGTGGCCCCAAAAGCATCTACTGACATTTTTTGTAATATAGCCAAATTATGCCGCTCAGCATCTTCTTTCCCTCTTGTAAGCTGGGAGCTTTTGTGTTTTACCATTGACGGGTGTAAAAATGACAAAAATATGATTTACCATAAATTTAGTCCATAGTAAAACAGTAGTTAATGGTTTTTCCAAACAACTGTGTAAAACGGCATCATGTTAACAAAAAGAACTGCTCTTTTTCTGCCATAGTATAGTTCATGTCACGTCGAGCTTGAATTGAGTGCTTCATCCTGCAGTCTGAACATAACCACAGCCTTAAGCCTTAAACATGACTGAGGCCTAAAGATTTTTATGTTTTTTTTTAGAAAACCTTAAGGATCTCATTCAAAGACCTTAAGATTTTGCATAACACCCCTAGAAAAATAAATACAAATCTAAACCATACACCCTATTCACTAAACAAATAAACCAATAAAGGCAGTGGGTATAAAACTATTGGGGGCGGCATGGTGGCTTAGTGGTTAGCACGTTCGCCTCTCGGCGCTAGGGATTGCCAGTTCGAATCCCAATCTGGGTGGAGTTTCCATGTTCTCCCGATGTCCACGTGGGTTTCCTCCGGGTTCTCTGGTTTCCCACAGTCCAAAAACATGGATCATGTCAATTAAATTCTACAAATTGCCCCATATAGAGTAAGTCTGTGTGAGTAAGTGTATGCCCAGCGATAGATTGGCACTCTGTCCTGGGTGTATCAGCCCAGCGCCCGAAACGTTCTCCCCTGGATGGGCATGGGCATGGGCATCCCCCCCCCCTCCCGTGACCATAGTAAAGGATAAAGCGGAAGATAATGGATGGATGAATAAAACGATTGGGTATAAAAAGCCATGATACTTTCAAGCTGCACTATAGAAAGAGTTTAATGAAGCAATGTAAATAAATCGGATCTGTTCTGTTGTGATCAGCCACCTGTTCTTGTTCAAAGCACGCGTTCAACAGTGAGGATGACCGAGACTATGAGCGTTGATTTGTGAAAATCACGTAAAACGAATTGATTCCATTTAAAATTCCTCTACTGACCTGTGTCCTGTCGGAACTGGTGCATGGACTGTAGATCGATGAGGTAAGGCGACAGGCGGCTGTCGGCTTGGCCTAAAACGACGCTTCCTCCCCGGGCTTCACTCCGGATCACCGCCTCGATGTGATGAGACACAGAGGGGCTGTAGGGCCTCCATCGACCGTGTTCGTTTAACCATTCCCACACAACCACGGGGGGAGCCAGCAGCATCGTGTCCCTGAGAGCCCAAAGGGAAGAGAACCGTGTAAAAAAAAAAAAAAAAAAAAAGTGTTATCACTGACTTCAGCAATCGCAGGTGAACGTGGTCACCCCAAGGATCCTCACCGCTACCACAGGGGAACGAAATCACGGCCACGGCTCTTTGTGTGTAAACAGGGCCGCTTGACTAAAACACTATCGAAGCACAGCCACAGTGACAGACAGGCGCCGACTCGATTCATCTACTTACATTGAGTTAGCGTACACAAGCTACGGAGAAAAGAAACGGCTTCGGAGCAGTAATCCCCGTCTCGCTTTCATGGCGGCACCTCCACTTCAGTGTCACTATCGCGCGTTCGAAACGCGAGGTTTATCCGGTTCGTGCGAATAAATCCACATTTACAGAGATCCTGCTTTTCCTGCCGTCCATCGACGCAGACCGGTCTGTATCGCTGGCTCGTGGTGAATGCACCGACATGCAACTCGGGTCATTTACTTCGTGTGGCGCTGTTCCACTCAAACCTGCACCGCCTTCCCATTGTTACTCAAGCGTTCAGTCCTCAGAGTTCCAGCCCGATGATACACAACACCAACGGCTTTACACCCGTCCGCCTGCGCTCACCTGCCCGGCCCAGCCCTCCGCGGCCCGGCCCTCCCCTTCACTCACACTCAGTCAGCACCGGATGAACTGGTTTGGTCGCTTAGAGATTCCTCCAGACACGAATTTTTCAACAATTAAAAATAAAAAAACTATTAAAGCAAACACGCCATAATTATCCATCCATCCATTATCTACCGCATTATCCTCTATTAGGGTCATGCCCATCCAGGAGAGAACGTCTCAGGCGCTGGGCAGATACACCCTGGACAGTGCGCCAACACTCACAAACACACTCTATATGGGGCAATTTGGAGACTTGAATTAACCATGATGCATGTTTTTGGACTGTGGGAGGAAACCAGAGAACCGGGAGGAAACCCACGCGGACACAGGGAGAACATGGAAACTCCACTCAGATGGGGATTCGAACTGGGAATCCCTAACGCTGAAAGGAACGTGCTAAACACTAAGCCACCATGCCGCCCACACAATAATCAGACAGTATTCAGTTCACTGTTGTTGAACTGATTTTGTGGAATTGTACTTTTTTGTGGAACTGATGGTTGTGGTAGCTCAGTGGTTAGAATCAGAATCCATCCTTCCATCCATTATCTTCTGCTTTATCCTCTATTAGGGTCGTGGGGGGGGGTGCCCCATGCCCATCCAGGGGAAAACATCTCAGGCACTGGGCAGATACACCTAGGACAGGGCACCAATCTATTGCTGAGCACACTAACACACTCTATTATGGGGTATTTTGGAGAACTCAATTGACTTGATACATGTTTTTGGACTGTGGGAGGAAACCGGAGAACCCAGAGGAAACCCACGCGGACTCGGGGTGAACATGAAAACTCCACCCAGGGGATTCAAACCGGGAATCCCTAGTGCTGAGAGCCAAATGTGCTAACCACTAAGCTACCGTGCCACCCAGAATCAGACTCAGAATACTTTATTAATACCACATTATTAATGGGGGGGGGGGTTGCAGAACTGACTGACTGTTGTTGGTTCAAATCCCAGGTCCACTGAATTACCACTGTGGCTCCTTGAGCAAACCCCTCAAACCTAATTGCTCCATGGTTTATGTGGCCAACCCTGTGCTCGTTTTATAAGTCACTTTGGATAAAATTGTCTGCTAAATGACCTAATGTAAATAATCTATCAATCAAGAAATAACCCCCCTCCCAAAATCTAGCACCACAAATAAGCCACCTTACACATTTTGTAACCTTACCATGGCTGGATATTAAATCAGTAAATCAAGTTTTTAAAGTGTACATACCCTTATCGGCCTCTTTAAAAGGTGCACTTCATTGTTTCTACACTCAGTGTCCAGTTTATCCTTTATGATGATAAAGTGATCTATTTTGCCAACTGTGCTTACACACAGAGAAATTTGTCCTCCAGCTGTGCAGTGAAAAACACACATATACACACATTGAGTGAGGTGACCACACATGCTCGTAGTGGTGGGCAGCTTTTTATACAGCACCTACGAGGTAATTGTGGTTAGGTACCTTGCTCAGGATGCTTCAGCCATGGTACTTGATGGGACTGGGGATCAAACGCAGGGCCAGAAGTGAATGGGATTGGGTGATTTACTCACGTATACTTCAGACAAAGTATTTGGTGGAGGGTTGATACAGCACCCCTGAAGCAATGAGGGTTAAGGAAGAATTGGAAGTATCTAAATTTTAGAGCTGAGCCAAGACACAGAGTAACACCACACATGTAAACAAAGTAGGTCATGAAGCCCGGATAGCTCAGTCGGTAGAGCATCAGACTTTTAATCTGAGGGTCCAGGGTTCAAGTCCCTGTTCGGGCGGCGCTGTTTTAATTTTTCAAGTCCTCTCACTAATGTTAATTAGCTTATGAATCATAAAGCTGTTCTATATTTCTTGCAGTATTTTAACACCCAACGTGAATGAGTTTACATATACATTTGATCATTTGGCAGATGCATTTACCCAAAGTGACTTACAAGTATCCCAACTGGATGGTTGAGGTCAGAACACAGCACCCCTGGAGCAATAAGGGTCTTGCTTAACCCTCAATCCATATTGCTAACTTCAGTGGACCTGGGATCTGATGCCCAACATTTCTAGTCCATCGATTCTCAAAGTTGCAGTCAAACTGACGTGGTGGTTTGTTATTGTGAGTTGTCACTGATACAAGTGCAAATATAAATTGGATGAAGGAGAATTGCTAAATAGGAAAACGCAAACCCCAGATAATTTTCGTTTTACCTCAAAAACATTTAGTGAGAAATCTAAATAATCTGATTTACCGTGTTTTAAAAAGACATGCCCATAAAAAGTCCTGCCAATAAAATAAAAACATTTTATGCAATACTAAAACAATCCGTTAGATGGCGAAAGCAGACCAGAAATGGATTGTAATCGGGTTTTGTTCAGTTGTTCGTGTAACATAAAGACTGATTCAAGTTTACTTCAAAATAATAATAATGATATACTGTCGTGATAGATATTTATATTCAATGTTGTTTAAACTTAGTTTTAAACTTGATATATTTATATATATGAAATATCTGATATGACACGTACACTTATATGAAAATAAAAATCCCTGTCGGTACATGGCTCCATAGCTCAGGGGTTAGAGCACTGGTCTTGTAAACCAGGGGTCGCGAGTTCAAATCTCGCTGGGGCCTGCCATCAACTTTTCTATTGCTTAATTTGTAAAAAAAAAATAATAATAATAAATAATAATAATAATAATAATTTATATAATAACTTTTTAGTTTATTATTTTTCTGACACCTAATAAAATGTAACCAAAACAGATACGATATGCGTACAATCTATGCAAAACACTGCAGGCTGGTTAAACCCAGGAAATGTTGCGTTTAACACGCCCAATCGCGACTTCATTTTAATTTTATTTTATTAAACACCACAGTGAGCGCGTGGGTACATGAAGCCCGGATAGCTCAGTCGGTAGAGCATCAGACTTTTAATCTGAGGGTCCAGGGTTCAAGTCCCTGTTCGGGCGCGAACGTTTTCTTTACAAACATTTGTCTTAATCTGCTTATAGATCTTAATGCAGTTTTATATCATTTGTAGAATTAAGTTATTGATAATGATAATTGCAGATCCGACTATCATAAATAATGGCAGTTACTTTGAAACAACAGCCCTTCTTATAACATTCAATATATTCTAACGATGTTAATGTTATTAAAGTTTAGTTAAACAAAAAGAACCTCATCGCCCAACGTGGGGCTCGAACCCACGACCCTGAGATTAAGAGTCTCATGCTCTACCGACTGAGCTAGCCGGGCTACTTACTAACGGCAGGAATCACTTATTCAGATGTACGTCTTGTACTTCATAGGAACTAAACACGTATTCAAAGCGCGGTGATTATTTAACAGTAGTTGTAGAAAATAAAAGTCACATTTAGATAATCATGAAATATGGTAAAAGCCACTAATATCATGAAACGCAATCTCACGAATGAGATTAAAAGATTTGTTCCCTGACCGGGAATCGAACCCGGGCCGCGGCGGTGAGAGCGCCGAATCCTAACCACTAGACCACCAGGGAAGTGATAGGCAACGCCACAGGACAAATTTTCATGACAAAATCATGAGATGTAATTAAAGACGTAAATAATGGCTGGTGTGTCTGTGTGCTCACCCTTCACTTTAAAACTCCACTCACCTTCCACATGAATGTACACACCCTCCTCCAACTCCATGCCTTTACCACCTACGGTTCCACAGTACATTTACATTTACATTTAGTAGTATGAACCGAGGTCACTTTTCAAGACATGAGTGATTTGAAGTCCAAAAAGTCTGCCCACCAGACAACCCTCAAAATGGGTAGAACTTGAATCTCAAACTTTAGTTAATCCACCGTTGTTTCTAAGATGTAAAACCATCAGGAGCCTGGATTTTTCCTCCATGCTCACCCTCAGCCAAAATATTTCATGGTGTAAAGAAAGTTCACGCTTCATGATGACAGTTTCTCCAAGTTTAACCTGTTTTAGTTCAATGGCTCCCAAAACAGTCAACAGCAAAATCAGTGCAACTGAAGTTTTGATTAACCACATGCATTTGATTAACCACAGCATTATTCAAACACAGAAATTCGTTTACAGTACACTACTTACCTGGACATGCCAGTAAGGAAAATCTCACGACTACAAGATTAGTTTCATTTAGTGCTTCATGAAATGGACGTTTCAGCAAAATATTCATGTGCAGCTTGAAAATGTTTTTTATTGAGATGCATAAAAATCATATTCTACAACAAAACCACCTTCTTACCATAGATGAGGTACAACATTAAATATTTATACAATAACACAAGATTTTTTTTGTTAACTTGTAATACTGGTTCACATAAGTAGTAAATCTTGACAAAAATCTGCTTAGATATGATGCATGAACTGTAGATCTTAAAGAAAAAGCTTTATTATTTTTGGAAGCAATTTAATACAAACAAAAAATTTAAGACAGATGCACAATGTTCTGAAAAAAAGGATTTAGGTTATATTTACATTTCAAAGAAAGGAACAGCAGTCTTAACTGGAATAAACTAACCATGGGTGAGGCAAAATATTTGCGGTAAAACCACCAAACCGATGTATATGGAACAAAAGTTCATATATCTCGGTCTTAATTGACCCACAATAAAGTTCATACTAATGTAGCCTACTATTTGGTATTAAAACAGAAATGTAGTAGAGGTATAATAGGCGCAAAATGTACATTTTTAATCAACCATACTGAACAATGATTTCTGTTAATAATATAATGACAGTAAAAAAAAACAAAGAAACAGTTCTTATTGAAATGACAGAACTCAATGACACATAAAGCTGCATTGTGGCTCATAAGGATAAATAACTGAAAAACCTCAGCTTCTTAAAATGAAATTCGACCTTTGTGTTTGTGCTCAGGGGGCATTGTTATATATGGATATTTATTAACACTTTGAATATGTCGTTTAAAAAAATCTGAATTCCCTTCTTTATTCTTAATTTTTGCAAATTGCCCCAAAACTAAATACATTTAGTTAAAGTGTCACCTCTTTATACTGCATTCTGAGGATAAACATAGTTTAATTCAAACAAATGTTCTTGCACATATGGAATAGCTTTTATAGGCACATGACCCAACATGCCATTGTTAACATCTCATGTTTAGACAGAACAGCAAGTAAATGTAATCAATATGTGTGTGTGTATATATATATATATATATATATATATATATATATATATATATATATATATATATATACATACATACATACATACATACATACATATACTTCAGAGGCATAAAAAAACAAATCACCACCATCTAAATACGACATCTAGCATTACTTTTAACAAAAATGAACACTAGCGCAACAAAGTTACTTCATTACAACAATCAACTTGAGCAATCTTAACAAGTATTTGTTTACAGTTAATGCAAAATTTTAAAAATAGTATAAATCACATAAAAACAGGGTGTATTCACAAAATCAATTTATGTTGTTAATCATCCTTAAAGGAAATAAAACTCTCTGCTGGCTCCCATGTGTTTTTCCATTTTGCACCACTGAAAGAAAAGAAAAACAAAACTGAACTTACTGACAACAATCACAGGGGAAATGCAACTGCACTGTAATACAATTACAATTAGTAATAAAACGATACTGTAATAACTACAGGCTAAATGCAAGAATCCATTTCCAAAAAAATGCAAAAAGAATTCAGATTATTTTATGGTGTACCAAAAATGCCATAAGAGAAATAAATACATATGATTGTATGAGTAAATAAATTAAAATACTTTTTTTTAAATCTAAAAAAACCCTAAAAAGATTAAAGGTTATCAAAACAAACAGCTAAAGGTTTTATTTATATTTGTTTTTGCATTTATAATTTTTAAGTGGTTGTAAATGTATTTATTTATTTATAGCTTTAATCACACTGTAACTGCCTATATGAGCAGTTTAGATTTTAATTGGTTTGAAGTTCGTAAAATTGTATAAAACAGAATCTTGTGTTCTTTTAAGAACATTGACAAAGTTAATTACCATGGTTACCTTGTCTGTAAAGGTTCCAAAGTTAGCATTAATGGCTAATATTTATTATAACTATTAGATTACTCTTTCTAGGCTTAATATCATCTGAGATGACAGTTAGAATATGTTCTGTGGTCAACAGAACTTTCATTTTAGCTTATTTTGAGAAAAAAAACGGATGACATTTTAGTAACAAAGATGAGGAAGTCCATCCAGACTGTTACTAAAAAGGTCAATAATTCCCCTTTTGTTTAGTGTGTTAATGTGGATTTTATACTTGTAACCACTTACCATAAAGAGCAAGGCATCCACTTGATTCTGACTTCATTTTGGCCCTTTTATAAATACAAAAAACAAGAGGTTAATGTGATAAATGCGTAATAATTTAATATCTCAGCAATGTGTTGGTATTTCAGCAGGCCTACCTTTGTATTTCGCCATTTAAGAATTTTCTCAACAGGAAACACACCATTATACACATCATGAGAGCACTCTGAAAAAATAAAAGACACTTTATTTAGTATGGATGCTTAAGAATTAATTCTAGTAAATGTCCTGTGTTGTAAAAAGCTCTGCAAGCTTTGCATTATTATAAAAATATATGATTATGTGACTTATTTTGGTAATTCTGGTCAACCAGAAATGGGTGCAGTCCCAGTGCTTCACAGAGTGTCTACTTTGATTAAGAAGATTTTAACCAGTCTATTTTTGTTAAAACTTAATGTATTTGGTTTAAACAGATAAAAATAATTTAAAAAGCATTTATTTGTTCTAAAGAAGTTAGTGAGCTAAAGCAGAACCAGCAGCTAGAGGTTTATAGCTAAGCAATTTATTATAGGAATAAAATTCTTTATCTTTATAAATATATCAATTTGACATAGTTCACCACAATTTATATACATAACATTTTCAAATATTCAATAATACTCAAATCGACATATGCTTATTTCATAATGAAATGTAAAAAAACTTTATATTTTTTTACCTGATATTTTCCGTTTCCGTGAATTTAATCCTTTTGCCAGTTCCTCATTTGCATCAGACGGCCCTTCATCACACTCCAGCCTGTCTACTCTACACAAAGTCAGTGATTTTGATGGAGTCCTTTTCACTACTGAGTGGACTTCCGGAGGAATAGCAGACGTAATGGAATCTTCGGCCCCAACATCAGACTCCTTTATAGGTTCATCTAATCCAATTCCTGAACTAGAATCTTGAAAGTCCTTGAGGGTGTTGGTTTCATTTTGGTTTTCAGTCTCCTTTAACAACGGTGCATTTAAGATAGTTTGTATGGAAGGTGTGTATGTATTTCCGGTAGACTCTATGGGTTCTGCTGCTGTGGACTGTTTTGGTGGTGGTGATGACTGGGAGCTAAAGCAGATTTTAGGAGACATTGCAGCCTCCAACTGAGCCTCTGAAATTCTCTCCAAACGAACCTCCACCTTAGCCTTTAATTCTCTGGGCACTGGGTTTGAACAGAGGGATGTAAGGACAACCTTTTGACTATTGGCATGGATCCTTTTGTGCATGTTCCAGCCACACAGCGTAGCAAACATTTGTCCACAGAGATAACATCGATATGGAAATGAAGTAGGGTGTGCATCCTTGGTGTGATTTTTTAAGGACGCCGATGTGTTAAATAGCTTTCCACAGCTCTTACATTTTAAGGTGCACTTATGACTTTTTAACTCTGTCCTTTCCTTAAAGTCTGTCCCACAATAGCTGCAAGTGTAAAACCGAGGACTGTTCTTTAGCGAAGCCTGTGGTGTGGAGCATTGGTCTGATGCACAGCACAGACAAGGTCTTTGGCTAAGGCGGTCTCTGCCACGTAGCATGTGTGGTGTAGTACTACTAAGTACAGGAGAAGCATTTCTTTGCATGTACTTTTTCTTCACCACAGCTCCCTTTTCTTTTAACGCCTTACTGATTACTGTAATACCCGTGCTAGTAGATGGTCCATGGGGGCTAGCTGTTGGAGAAGAAATGGTTGGTGACTCAGCTTTGGTGTCTGTGACATTGGGCTCATGTTCTGTATTTGCTACTGTAGTATTTTTGCTTGCATTGTCTTTTTTTTGTTTTTCTGAAATCTGATCTTCAGTATTTTCAGGGTTTGTCTGTGAGAAAGTTAAGCTTGATGCAACATCAGTTGTATCTGAAAAAAATCATGTAGAAAAAAAAGGGAAATACATTTAATTGTATAAATATATACATATATATACATATATACATATACATTAATACATTTTTGTTATTTCTTACAAACAAAACAGCAAAAAAATGCTAAAAAAAATCTAGAACATAAAGTTTAAATAAGCAATAAATTAGTAAAATATTTAGATCCATTATCAAAAAAAATATTAATATGTTTTATTATATGTTTTAAATCACATACACTAAGATAAGGTACAAGGCAGAAAAGGTAAGTATTTAAGCTTTTAAACTATGTGACCATATTTGTACACTTCTATATTTGAAGCTTATTAGGTATTGATCATTAGCTATTTGTTTTTTTATTTATGTTATTAGGTGCCCATGTCATTGTCTGTGGTAATCCAGTACCAAATTGATGTATATACTTGGAGCAGTCTGTTAGTAGATGTTTCACAGATAGGGGTTTTGATGTTCTATTTAATAGACAAAAGAGTCTAAGTATTTGTAATGAATTTAAATCCACTTTAAAAAATAAATAATAAAATCATCCACTAAACAGCTTTGCCCTTTGTCTGGTAAAAATAGAAAAAAATAGTTTCTATTCTTTTGAAAAAAATTTTTTTGCAAGTGTTTCTGGAGTAAGTGTCATTCACAATTTTACCAGGTGTTTGGTTACCTGCAGTCATAGCTTCTTGGATTGTCTGCTTTTCTCTGATGTCTGGTGGATGTTCAGGTATTTGAATTTCATTCTATAAAGATATAAAATGACATTTACATAAAGGCAAGTTCTCAAAACATATCATACACACTTTACCTTCACACAAAAAATAATATGTACAGGATTCATCATCAAACCGAGCTGTTTATTCACTATCTGTTTAGGGTTAAATGCTACTACGATAACTGAACTTCATTTTTTACTGATCCTGTTATTGAAAGGACAAGTGCTTTAGTCAGTGTTTGAAAGTAACAGTACAGAATTTGAGCAACTGAGGCCAGTAAAGGGTTAGTTGCTTTCAAATGCATTTGTTTCAGTTTTAGGATCTGATTACAACATTTAACAGTTAGAGTTAATAAGTTACAGTTTAATTCAACAGTCTGAACTCCCTGCTTACAATTATTTGATGTATTTGTTTTTATTTATATTAAACATTAAAAAATGATTAAAAAAATTAAAATTATAAAAACAATTACAAAAATGTAATTATAGGTTTTACTTTTAAACCAAACAATCATTTAAATGTGAACAAGGTTCCACAAAATGGTACATCATAGGAAAGTAGAAATATTTGTCTGGACAGGACCTCAGCTGTGGCTTTGCTAATCAGATGATCCATCACATGCTTTTATACAAGGTTTGACACATTTAAGTTGTGAATGTCTCAGGCTTTTACAACACAAATATATACTTATTTTAAAACTCAGCACTATGATTGCATTTATGATAAAGTGTACTTAAATGGTCATGTGACACGTTTACACACTAGTATAGATTTTGATTTACAGAAAAGATTTTTTTTTTAACACAACAATGTTAAAATCCAATTTTTATCCAAAGCGACTCACAAATATCCCAACTTGATAGTTGTGGTCAGAACCAGGGTTATAACGTACATAATTCCTGAAGCAATAAGGGTTAGGGGCCTTGCTTAAGTGGACCATAGATTTAAACCCACAACTCTAGCCCAACAACCTAACCACTGAGCGCGCGCGCATACACACGCACTCGCGCGCACACGCACACACACACACACACACACACAAAGGAAAGGATTTGTGTATGCAACTTCAACATGCACGCTCAGAAATGTGACCTTTGGCAAGTGCACATGTGCTTGGCACTTTTTAATTTTTTCTCTCAAGACAACATCCCCAGGGCAGTGACACGAAAGCCCCAAATTTATATATTTTTGTGAGTCACTTATTTCCTTTATGGGCTATGTTAACTTACATAGTCATGTTTCAGAGAGGTTGCTTCATAACTAGCTTTAGAAATAATGATAATTATATAATAACAAGTACCTAAAAAAGTGTCTGTTGAGTGCCTGCCTCATTTGCATTAACACGAATTATTGAATAATTTGAAGGGTGGCACGGTGGCTTAGTGGTTATCATGTTTGTCTCTCAGTGCTAGGGATTGCCGGTTAGAACCCCAATCTGGATGGAGTTTCCATGTTCTCCCCGTGCCCGCGGGGGTGTCCTCCAGGTTCCCCGGTTTCCTCCCACAGTCCAAAAACATGGATCAAGGTCAATTGAGTTCTTCAAACTGCCCCACATAGAGTGTGTCTGTGTGAGTGAGTGTGTGCCCAAAGATAGATCGGCACCCTGTCCTATTAAAGGCACCCCCCCGCGACCCTATTAGAGGAAGCGGAAGATAATGGATGGATGGATAAATCATTTTGAGAAGTGTTTAGAGTTGTAAAAGAAATGAAAAAAAAATTGTTGTTATACTTGATTAATTAATGATAAAAAATTGCATATTTGCCCAAAATTTTATATAAAAGTCTCACCTGGATGTCTGTGGTTGAAAGCTCAGCTAAGCTGGTGCAAGAAACAAGAATCTGAGGTTCCTCCTGTGACGTATCCTCTTGTATAACTGGGACATCAAGGCCGTCATTCTCCTCATGTTTAAAAGTTATCTGTGTTGTTTGATTCCGATACATCTGCTCGGTTCTTTGATCCCTCTGTTCTAAATCATTCTTCAGCTCTTCAATTTCTTTCCAGCTACGAGAGATCTCAATCCTCGTCTCCAAAAGCACATCGACAAAAACTTTTACAATTTCAGCGGTTGTCTTAACCATTAAAGTTTCAATCATAGTCCGGAATTTGGCAGATATTGGATCTTCCACCTCCATGATGGTGTTGTTGCAGGATTCACCTTACAATGTTCACTCTGTAAAAAAAATAAAAAAAGGTCAACAGTCTGTTAAATCTGAAAACTATCACCATAAATTGTATCACATAAAATTTCTCAGCCATAGTGTAGCCAGAAATGTGCTTTAAAATGTTACATTCATGTCTTTTACAAGAACCACATCCTTCCTCTCTGCTTAAATAGATATTCTGCATGCAGATAGTCAAGAAACAACAAAAGACATGCAGAAGTAAAAAAGTTTTGATAGTGGAGCTGGGATCTTGAAGGCATCCATTCATAATTTTTAGTAACCATACTGCAGAATATGTAGTTTAAACTACATAGACTAGAATTTAAACTTGAATTTATGTTTAATTTTAACCGATTTGAACTTTTCCTTCACTCCCACAACGTTTATTCTACAGCATCAAATACATGCAAATTGACTGTTATGCAAATTATAATTTGTGACGATGTCATCTGACGCCTTCTAGCGACTTTTAGGACAGCCAATGGCTACTTTCCTTACTGGGGTGTAGGGAGCGTTGGTAAATTCACTGCCCATGTTCTGTTAATTAGTGTAGCTAGTCATGCACATTTTACCTTAAAACCTTTGACATTAAATAAAAGTTAAGACTATAAAACTAGATCCACGACAAAAATAAAAAAAACAGCGTGCACGATTAAATTGAATTAAATTGATTAAATGTGAAATTGGAAGAAACAACTAACCTGTCGGATGAATCATAACTTAAAATAATGGTTTAGTACATTTTAATGCAACTTATGCATCAACCCTGAGAGGTTTGGATTTATACACGCTGTACGTGTATAAATGTATGTTTAATGCATATGTTTGATGAGTAAAATAAACAGAATAAAGTCACTGCTGAGGTTCAGAACTGATGGACTCGACACCATCAACACCATTAGCACAAAGCTAACATGAGCTGCCTGACGCCGACAAACGTTAACCCGGTCTCAACATACTAACATACACAGAAATAATTAAAGCAGTTACCTCCCTCTGAAAACCTAAACACCGAACGGGGAGTTAAATCGGGTGTAAAAAATTCAAGCGTTTAATGTTGAAAGCCTTCAGCCCGCGTAGGAATCTTTCAAAGGAGCTCTGTGTGTTACTTTGGCGAGCAACCGTGTAGACACAGTGACCAGAGTCAGGGTTCCACATAGACAAACCATTCATCCATCTATTATCTTCCGCTTTATCCTCTATTAGGTTCACGCGGGCGTTCCCCATGCCCATCCAGGGGAGAACGTTTCGGGCGCTGGGCAGATAGACCCAGGACAGGGCGTCAATCCATCACTGGGTACACACTCACTCACACAGACACACACTATATGGGGCAATTTGGAGAATTCAAATGACCTTGATCCATGTTTTTGGACTGTGGGAGGAAACCGGAGAACCCAGAGGAAACCCACGTGGACACGGGGTGAACATGGAAACTCCACCCAGATGGGGATTCGAACCGGGAATCCCTACAGCTGAGAGGCCACACCGACAAATTGAGATGCGATGTGGGACTTTACTACATTTTGACTACATTTAACATTTACGTTTGCTACAGAGAAAGCCTCGCAACTTCAATAAACATCCAGCCATCCATTATCTTCCGCTTTATCCTCTAATAGGGTCGCGGGGGGGGGGGGTGTTAAGGCGCTGGCAAGATACACCCAGGACACTGTGCCAATCTATTGCTGGGCACACACTCACTCACACAAACTCTATAATGGGGCAATTTGGAGAATTCAATTGGCCTTGATCCATGTTTTTGGACTGTAGGAGGAAACCGGAGAACCCGGAGGAAACTCACAGGGACACAGGGAGAACATGGAAACTTCGCCCAGATTGGGATTCAAATCGGGAATCCCTAGCGCTGAGAGGCGAACGTGCTATAAATAAGGCTGGATTGGATAATGATCAGGTTATATAATTGTACAGTATAGCTGTTGTTTCCTTAACTACTGTGTAGCTCCCTCCGATTTAAAGTCGACAGCACAAATATTCTTGCCAATACTGATTAGGTTTATTCTTGAGTTTGCACTTTAACTTTGTACATAACCTTATACCCAACTGTAAGAACTGCAACATAAATCACATAAACAAATATTTCTACATTGTAAACTCTTAATCTTAAGAATGACCCTCTGCTGGTTTAACCACACAAATTTACCTCTTTATTTATATTACATATCAATTCTTAATACTAGAAAAGGTAATAAACTTTACATAAACATAATTGGTGTACCAACAGAACACAAACCTCATTGGCTGCATGAATATCAAAGAGAGCTATAGTTTCACGCTGCGACTTGCTGCTCCTCAGCTTCTGAATAACCCTTAATGCTAACTTTGGAACCTTTGTAAGGTGGTAACCATGGTAATTAGCAGTATAACCATGGAAATTAACGTTGTCAATGTTCTTAAAAGAACAGAAGTTATAAAACAATTTTATACAATTTTACAAACTTTAAACCAATTAAAATATAAACTGCTCATATAGGCAGGGAGGAAACCGGAGAACCGGGAGGAAACTCACATGGACAAAATGACTCGCCACCCAGATTTGGATTCGAACCGGGAATCCCTAGCACTAAGAGGCAAACGTGCTAACCACTAAGCCAGTTAATTACTGATCAATAAAACATTTTACCAGTAAAACTCCAAAATAAATTCTATTATTTAAGGCAGGGGGGTCCAAACTCAACTGCACCAGGGGCCAAAACTCAGCGCACACTTTAAGTCACAGGCCAAACAGAATAAACATTTTTTAAACACACTAAAAGAAAATGTTTTCTGAACATGAACAGGGAAAAAATAGATAGGAATATTACTTCACAATAAATAAACTTAAAATACTTTGCTCTTTAAAAAAATATACCAGGTCAAAATGATAAAAGTTCTAACTATGAACATGCTGCGAAAAAACATAAAAAAATGAAATAAAAATTATGTTCCCATATACAGATTAATTTATTTTAACTTATCACTTTAAACAATGAATGCAGTCGTTCTTTATGTAAAATCAAATGTTAAATCCAAGAGTAAAGAATCAAAGCTTATTTAAAGTTAATCAAACAGGAGACATCTGCATAACAAGAAACATATGCAAGTCACATTAAAAAATTTTTACTCTGACACAACATTGGTGGCATAAAACATGTGCAATGTTCTAAGTAATGACTAAATATATTATAATCCAAATATCACTGATTCAACACTTTTAGAGGGGACTCTAAACTGATAAAAAAAATAAAAAAATCTGATTCAGTACAAGGCACTGACTGGCCTACAGGTCAATCTCTGGATCGCGCCCCTCTTACAGTCAATCTATTTTTCCACTTCTCTCTAGTGAAGAATGTCGCCTGGTGATTCAACTTCACCATGGTGCAAATTTTTTTTATCCGTATCGTTCACCACTAATCAATGGTGGCACCATATTCACAACTCTGTCCGTAAGGCGGAGTCAAAACACATCTCTTCCACAAACTGCTATAAATAAGGCTGGATTGGATAATGATCAGGTTTGATAATTGTACAGTGTAGCTGTTGTTTCCTTAACTACTGACTTGGGTTGTTTCTTAATTTGTATGTCGCTTTGGATAAAAGTGTCTGCAAAATGACTAAATTTAATGTAAATTATTTAAAAAAAAAAAAAAATTGTATATATATATACATATATATCAATAAAGTATTCGGAGCCTGATTCTGTAAAATTTTAGTCAGCACTATTTTTTCCCCTACATTCTCAGAGTTTAAAGAATCATATATTAAGATGAGGGCGGCACGGTGGCTCAGTGGTTAGCACGTTCGCCTCTCAGCGCTAGGGATTCCCTGTTCGAATCCCCATCTGGGTGGAGTTTCCATTTTCTCCCCGTGTCCGCGTGAGTTTTCTCCGGTTTCCTCCCACAGTCCAAAAACATGGATCAAGTCAATTGAGTTCTCCAAATTGCCCCATATAGAGTGTGTCTGTGTGTGAGTGTGTGCCCATCAATAGATTGGCGTCCTGTCCTGGGTGTATCTGCTCAGCACCAGAAACGTTCTCCCCTGGATGGGCATGGGGAACTTCCGCCGCGACCCCAATATAGGATAAAGTGGAAGATAATGGATGGATGGATGTTAAGATGATTTAATGTTTTTATATGAGAAAAATGTAAAACAGGCAGACACAGCAATAATTGTAATGGCATATAAAAGTTTTTATTTTACAATCAGAGGCAGCATGTGTACATTTGCTATGCTCCTTAACATAGGGTTACCCATGTGGCAAATAAAATAACAAATTAGTTTTATGGTTATTTTATACTATTAAAATAAAGAATAAACAGTATAAAACAATTAGACCATGTTTAATCTGAAGTTACCAGAAGTAAGCTTTTTTCCCCCCATGTTTTATACTGTCTTTTATTTTTTGTCAGAAATTATCTTTAGTAAATTTCCAGCAGATGAAACTCAACAAACTCTTTTTCATTCATTATAAAGACTACATAACGATTTAAAACACAGCAAAATTACAAAATGTCATTTTAGGAAAATAACTATTAGTTTTCGTATTTATTGTCATTTACTGTAATATTCACCCGATGAATTTGATCTTCATAAATACAAAACAGTTTAGGAACCCTTGGGTCAAACAGTGTACTTCTCTTCACCTTGTCTCTGAGATTTATGGTAATGTGTGTAGTTTTTGTACAAGTCGCTGAATACTTCTTGAACACCCACTGAAAGTGTCCTGTTCAAAAACTTTATGTCCCTTTCAATACAGCGGTCCAGGATACAGTAGATACCCTCTGTCAGGTGAGCTTTGATTTCTGGTCGAACTGTCACCTTAAAAAATAGAACAAAATCCTTTATTAATAATTAGAAGTGTATTATTAGTTATCTTCGAAACATAAGGGTATGGTGTAATAGCTCAGTGGTGAGGGTGTTGGGCTATCACTCTGAAGGTTGTGTGTTCAAATCCCAGGTCCATTAGAGTTACTACCATGGGTCCTTTAGCACGATCTTTAAACCTCATTGCTCAGGGATGCTGCATCAACCCTGTGTACTTGTAAGTCAATTTGGATGAAAGTGTCTGCTTAATGTATGTATTTAATATTTTATATATATGTCTAAATTTTTTAAATATTACATTTTTTAAACATAACTATATGTACCTCTAAAGTAGCATACTATAATATTTTTTTTTAATCTATGATAAACTGTGTCTGTTATTACATTTATTATAATAATAAATTACTTACAATATCTAATCATTTAAAATTTCAGTTAAAAAGTAAATTTTTTTGAGAATTTAAATAGTTCCCCACAGGGTCTCTTTTAAGAAACACAAGGTACCTTGGAAAAACAATCATGTGCATTTTATACTTTAACAACAAGACTGATTACATTTAAGTTCTGTTAATTAAGTTTTTCTTTTTAAAAAAAATCTAAAAGCTATAACAGTTTAAAACACCATTATAGTTTTTGATAATTAGTAATCTATATACATATGCAGAAACATCACTGATTTTATGTGATACCTTGGGAAGCATCTCCCTTCAGAAGAACAAGCCCAATTCTCTGGGGTTCCACAAGACTTTACCTGCAACAACTCTAACTTAAAACTATTTTAACCCAAAAAACTTTCAAGAAAGGTTATTTTTATATAAATCCACTAGCTGTCTTTAGATAGAGTAAAAGTTAATCGAAATTGATAACATAATAAACCTACAGACGGAATTCCGTATGTTATGGAATTCCATTTGAAGCTGTTCCCACCCCCTCTGCAACTATAAGAGCTCCCACTATTCTGTGGAATGTATCTGTAAAAATCTTTGCCCATTTATCCTCAAGAGTATGTGAGTGGTCAAGTACTAACATTGGATAAAAGTATCAGGCTTATAATATCTGTTCTATTTTATCCCAAAGGGGTTTATTCCAAAGAGATCGAGCAGCAATTGGAAAAGGACATTTCCAAACTGTTAAAAGCATAGAGCTTTCCAAAGTCTTAAAAAAAAAAAATAATAAATTTTATATATATATATATATATATATATATATAGAGAGAGAGAGAGAGAGAGAGAGAGAGAGAGAGAGAGAGAGAGAGAGAGAGAGAGAGAGAGAGAGAGAGAGAGACCCCCCCCCCCCCCCCCCCCCCCCCCCCCCCCCCCCCCCCCCCCCCCCCCCCCCCCCCCCCCCCCCCCCCCCCCCCCCCCCCCCCCCCCCCCCCCCCCCCTATATTTCAGTTTTTATCTTTATATCTATGAGATATCTCAGCACCGCTCTTGAGTTGTTATATATATATTATCAGTGTAAAGTCATTATTTATTACTTTGTCAATCTACTTGTGAGCCTGTCTAAATCTATAAATGTGACCCTGAAGTTAATCCTTTAAACAGATCTATAAATTCAAAACATCACACAGAACAACAAAAGAAAGCTATTGTTGTTTTTGGAGGAATGTTCAAGAGCTTTCTTTATAAATATAAGAAGTCTTTTGTGCAACCTCATGACAGAACTACTAATCTCATTCACACTTTCCACTTTTAATACTTGAATACAGACACCTGTTTCATAAGTGTGAATGTGGAGCTTACCCTTTGAAGTTCACTGACATACTGGGCCACAATGAAGCAATTCAATACGGTAAAACCCTCAGTTGTGCTGCCTATGTGAGTGTACATCCTCTCCACCAGCATAGCACACTGCAAAAGGGTCTTTAAATCTGTCTCTGGAAAAAAAATTAAGAGAGAACTTCAAAACATTAAAATAACTGTTACATTATGAGGAAAAATGTATTTGAGACTAAGACCATTTTATTGCATGTTTTTTTAGTTTGAAATGTGATGTGTAAAACAATATAATTACTAAAGTATAAAGTACTGTTTATTATGTGTTAATATTTTTATTGTAATGTGTTAATGTTTGCCTATTTACTATAATAAAGAGTAATGAACAAATAGTATTTTGAGTTATGTTTTTTTGTGTGCTAGTAAGTGGCCATTCTGGCTCATACAGGTTGTACTTCATCATAAACAGAAGTAAATAATGAATTAAGCCAAATTAAAATTCAAAAGCAACTGCTTTTGTTCTTTTTATTTTACACATTTCCTTCACAAATAGAATTACTCTTGCTCATTTTTTTTCAACTGAATATTATTGTTTTTATACATCAAGCTAATCAAAACTTTAAAATTGATAGCATCGTAACCAATGAGCTACTACTGTACAGCCATTAGATGAATAGCCACCACACCCACTCAACTTATGCTTCACCTGTGCTTACAATAATGCAATGCAAAAAACACAATAAAAAATATAAAAAAGCCTAATAAATACTAATATTTAATTATAACATAATATAATAAAATATATATAATATAAAAATAACAGTATTAATATTGCCACTAGAAAGAGAAGTATATTTGTGATGATCTAGTTTATTCATTTGGATATGTATGCTTTTCCTTTGTGGACATTACCACAGATTTCAATTAAGATAAATCTATTATTGAACCATCTAAATTTTGTGTTGTTGTATTGCCGGTATGTAAGAAGTTAAAATGCTTTAAAAAAAGATTTTTGACCTACCTTTATCAGTTTCACTCTTTTGCCTGCCCTCATATATGATAGATTTAACCAGACGATAAAAACTGTTCAGGAAGACAGCTGCCCCTTTTACCATTACCTGTGTGAAAATGAGATTAACAACAGAATTACAAATTAAGTTTGGCTCCAAAATAATTACAAGGGTAGGGCCATAACTTTAGGCAAAATAGTTTTAAGTTAGATTATAATGTTGACTTTCAGACATGACTTTTCCATTCATTTAAAATTTTAAAACTCAATGATATGAACACTACTGGCCAAAAGTTTCGTAACTCGTAACTATTTTCAATAATAATTTAGATAACACAAAGACTAGACAGGGTAATACAGTAGCATTTGCAACTGCTGTACATTCTACTGTAAATAAATAATTGATATATAATTTTTTTTCTCTCTATTTATATATATCTCAAGTCAGACTTAGAATAAACGAGGTCTGGCAAAGTAAACGTACCTTAGGGTAGCACAGAATTATAGCAAACAGAGCTTCATGGATGGCTTTAAATGATGAATAATACTCCTTCACAGACTGGCATTCCAACGGCACAAACTCTAGGGCTCCCAAAGCCACAAGAATGGTGTGGGGGTCAGAGATATACTGTTCCCCTTGACGAAGCAGTGTAGTTAGCATTTCGACAGCTGGCACCGTCAATGTACTTGTGAAAAAAGCTTTTGGACCAGACTCTCTCACCACAGCCTACAAGTAATAAATCAAAGACTGATTTTAATTAAATGTAATGAGTTAATTACAGTCTGTTCTTTCACATTACCAATTGGCAAATATTTAAACATGCAAAATTAATATGGGTGTTAACTTACATGGAAATAATTACAACAATATATATTAAATGACCCAACAAAATAAAATAACAAATGTGTCACAGATTTTACAAACTAACATTTGAACGTTTTTTTTGTTGTTGTTGTCTGCCTTCAGACTAAGGTCATTTGAATGTAAAAAAAAACATGCACAGTACGGTGGCACAGTAACACTCTCTGGGTTCAATTCCCAGAAGGGGGTACAAAGTCCCTTTCTGTAAAGGGTTTGCATGTTCTCTATGTCTCAAAACATGACAGCAGGGAAGTATGACAATAGGTGTAAATTAGTGCATAGGTGTGTATGTGTTTTCACTACAACATGCTGGCAAACCAAAAACTAGGATAGTCTTATTACAGGATGAGCACCAGAAACTACATGAGATTTCGATGAGTTGCAACATCTACCTTAGATTAGCAATAATATGCACTATACAGTTCTCCTTCCACTGTCTAAACCAGTGCTTCTCAAACAGTGGAGCCCGTCCCCCTAGGGGGGCGCAGTGCGGTGTCTGGGGGGGCGCATAACAAGAAATCACAGAGCAACTGATTAAGCGTACTGAACAAACCCTCAAGAGACAACATGGAAAAATATTTAACAGGGATGGAGGAGAGAAAGGCGGAGAGAGAAGAAGATAATAAGACCAACAAAACTTAACCGAAAGTTAAAACGTGGAAATATGACGAAGTGAATGTAACGCTTGGCTTCGCTGTAACTTGACTGTAACTGAGGTGGGAGACGAAGAAAGACCGGTGTGTCTTTTGTGTCTTAAAATGTTGGCAGCAGACAGCATGAAGCCAAATAAATGAAGGCGTCACTTAAAGACATTACACCCCGATCACGCTGATAAGACGCTTGAGTTTTTAAATCGCAAATGTGACGCGTATAACCAGCAATCATAACGCTTTATGAAAGCTACTTCAGAAAAGCTGTGTGCTGCAAAACGGGCGCGTTGGAGACATTAGTTCTGACTTCTTTATTTTAATTTAAAAAAAAACTGCACAAATTATTGTATTAATTTTTGCTTTGTAGGATAAAGTGTTAATAAATTGTGCTCCTAAATTAATGTTGCTGATGATTTTGAATTTATTATTATTTATTGATTTTATTTCATTTTA
Source organism: Corydoras maculifer (assembly GCA_019802435.1). Classification (NCBI taxonomy): domain Eukaryota; kingdom Metazoa; phylum Chordata; class Actinopteri; order Siluriformes; family Callichthyidae; genus Corydoras; species Corydoras maculifer. The sequence goes on from JAFMOD010000250.1 coordinate 740,492, forward strand.
TTTTTCAGTATCAAATGTCAGTCAGTTCAAAAAAGTTTCTAGTTTAAATAAGGATTTCATTCGTTTCTGTTACAAACTTAAAAACAAAGTTAATCAAATGATTCTTTGTTCTAAGTTGCTCTGTATTTCTTTCTTTTTTGTTAATAAGGATACATTGTTATAAAAGAGCTGAACTTATAACAAATTTATAGACAAATTATACAGTGAGAGTGTAAAAATACTTTTTCATCCCATTTTGTCATGTGCGAGGTGGTGGGGTGTGGGTGAGTGTGTGTGTGTGTGTGTGTGTGTGGGTGGGGGCACAAAATGTTTTCTTCTTCCTAGGGGGGGCTTAACAGAAAATAATTGAGAATCACTGGTCTAAACCACGATACCTCTGTATTTCTATGAACTCACTCACGCAAAGGCTTGTGGTAAACATTTTATTGTGTTGAGTCTGCACAAACCCCTGTGCACCCTATTTAGTCTACATCTCCTAGGTAATGTGACACATGCTTGTCCATGGGTTTGTAGTGCAAGATCCCTAATTGTTTCTAATCTACCTGTAATTCCAGTCATGTAGGATATAAATAAATAGAAAATATAACATGATATAAATAGAATAAATAGTATTCTGTAAACTGTACTATAAGATAGCAACATTAAACAAATAAATAGAACTTCTTGCAACAAAAAAAAAATTAAGTGAGCACAAACAGGCTGCACTGAAAGACTCACAACAAGAGATGATATGATCTGTGGAACAACCCTCCAAAATAGTTCAGATGAAGTCTCCGACAGTGAACTGCAAGCTAATACTTGTATTAAAGTCACAGTTGCAAGCAAATCCTGTCAATTGAAACACAAATTAGTCACAGATATTTCAAGCACAAACAGATCAGGCATCAAAATTTAGAACTTGGCAACCTCAGTTTCAAATCATCAATTTCTAGACAAATTAAAGAAAAAATAGAGTTCTGTAAATGACCATTGATCAAATGGCTGCGTTATACTTCTACTTTTTCTTTAAATATAAGACAACAGCTAATGAGTCACATCAATGTAATTCAACTTTCATTTCTGTCTGGTTTAAATTGTGTAGCTGGCACAAAACAATACGAATAACCAGAGCAATAAAAAGATGATCCGATTTAGAAACTTTTGTCTGCAAGTACTGGCGCCAAAATGCTTAGACATGTTCATAAAATGGAAAAAGACTTGTTATTGTGCTAAATATAAACCGACTACATGATTAATTTTGGCATTTTGCATTAAATTTTTTGTGCTGCATGAATTATTTTTTACATATTAAAAGAACAGAATAATTGATCTGGGTTATGTTTATAACTTTCACATTGCCCTTACAATAAGTTTTTTTATTTAAATTCAACTATTTGGTTCTTACAATAAATTAGATTTGGTCATTTGGCAGATGCTTTTATTTAAAGTGATCTGTGATTTATTTAAAATAAGAGAACACAATAAGTCCGGAAGTAATCAGCTGAACTGCAGCATTATAAAACCTTATCATTGGCCGTTCTGGTTTTAATGTCTAGATTTCTCAACATCCTGTTTTTAAGATAAAGAACTTACAGCAAGTGGGCGGCACGGTGGCTTAGTGGTTAGCACGTTTGCCTCTCAGCGCTAGGGATTCCCGGTTCGAATCCCTATCTGGGTGGAGTTTCCATGTTCTCCCCGTGTCTGCGTGGGTTTCCTCCGGGTTCTCCGGTTTCCTCCCACAGTCCAAAAACATGGATCAAGTTAATTGAATTCTCAAAATTGCCCCCTATAGTGTGTCTGTGTGAGTGAGTGTGTGCCCAGCGATGGATTGGCGCCCTGTCCTGGGTCTATCTGCCCAGCGCCCGAGACGTTCTCCCCTGGATGGGCATGGGGAACCCCACCGCGACCCTAATAGAGGATAAGCGGGAGATAATGAATGAATGAATGAACTTACAGCAAGTGCTTGTTAAAAAAAAAAAGTATTGAATTGTTTCTTAAAAAAGTTTTTTTTTTTTTTTCCCCAGATTTGATAATGGTCAGTTTTGATAATACTGGTGTAGCTGGTACAATGTAACTACTGACTTGTGTTGTTCTTTCATTTCATAGTTGCTTTGTACAAAAGCATGTGCAAAATGACTAAATGTGAATAAAAATCTTTGAATGTCTCAGTATTACGGATGGAGTAAGTTTCCACCATTTAGCAGTGGTGAAGAATATGAAGTGAGAATTTGCACCGCGGTGAGGTTCAAGCACCAGGCGCAGCACAGGGTGTATCTTTGAAAAATACAGTATGGGTAGAAGGGAGCAAACCCAGAGATTTTCATGTATACCAGAGTCAGTGCTTTGTTTTGAATGCTGGAAAATATGTTCACAGTATTTCATAGTCATGGTGAATTCCATTCTCTTGTGAAGTGCAGTAGAACCCAGGGCTTAAACCAAAAATAGACATTTAGATTTAACGAATCTTAATGGAAATAATAATATAATAAAAAAATAATTTTATTCTTACAATTTAAAATTCAGCATTATTTTTGCCATATTGTGGAATATAGCAAAAATCTGCCGATTAGAAAAAAAATCTGCTGATTAAACTACAAAAACGTGTGTATAAATGTATATTAATTATTTTTTTCTTGGTCAAACTAAAAGCACACTATCACACAAATCTAGAAATCTTATGCTGATCAGGCTGAAGAAGCATTTACGATTATCTATAAAAAATGTATCGTCACCGTTAGGCTCCACTCGAGTCACTGAACAGCACTGATGACTGGGAGGAAAGAATAGAGATTTTTAAAAAGGTGCATTAACCTTTTGGTGTCCTGCTTCAACCTTTGCTGCAACAAGTCCACTTCGGATCACAGAGAAAAACAGCATACGGAACTGCTCCACACAACAGTTCACCATTAGCGTACTAAAAAGCTCTTTCATTGATGCTTCAAGTTCCTTTATGTCTGATCTTGAAATCCACGGACCTAAAGAAAATGCATTACACATTTACTGAATTGAAAAAGTTAATTCTACTTTGAACACTTTGGATAAAAGCGTCCACTAAATGACAATGTAAATTTCTAAATGTAACACTTAAAATTCCTAAATGCTTACTTGAGAGTAGTTTAGAAACACTTTGCACAATCCTAAAATGGAGGTTATCAATTTCAGCCTCTCTACTTGTCTGTGAGGCCAAATAAAATATTGACAGGTACTGTAGAGATAAAATTAAGCAATCCACAGGTTGTGGTGCTGAATGCAAGTTTTTCAATATCTGTTCCGCAAAGTTTTTGTACATTGCCATGTGAGGTAGCTGCTGTCCATTTGCACTATCTGGATTTTGAGTTTGAGAAGTGGTCTTTGCCAATTCACTTTTAATCATGACAATCAGCACATGGATACAGAACGATTGTCCGAGTGCATTGTTGGATTTGCCCATGAATGAGGTCTGGATGGCAGGTGCCATTATAGAAGTAGACTTTACTAATAATTCAGTCAGAGTCTTGTCCAGTTGTGTATTTTTTCCAAGGACTGAGAGGATTTCATTACAAAGAGTGCTTAAAGTTGCTAAATGAAGCTGAAATAAATAAAAAGACTCATTACATTCCTCCCATTCATTGGATGATCTGATTGTGGCAAATTGCTCAATGATGAAATGGGTGAATTTTTCCAAATTGACTCGCACACTGCTTTTTCGTTCAAGGATCACGTTGATTAGGCACTGAAGAAAACGTTGGACCGACTGCAGAAGAGAAGACCAATCTGAAATATCCACACATTGGAACAATCCTTTGCCGAGGCAAGAGCAACGTGAGGTTACAACTGCCTCAAGCAATGTACTACCATGTACCACTCTGAGAATCGTCTGAGAATTTGGCGCCACCAACAGAACTTCCATTAGGCCAAAAAGTTCTTTCAAAAGGATGATGGAAACTGAACTTCTTCCATTTCCATCCTGCTGTACACAAAGGGTCATGAAGAATGAGCTTATGAAAAGCCTTAAATAGTCTTCGGGAGACAGTGAATATGGGTTCAAGACTCTTGTCATCCTGATCAACTTTATTAGCTCATCCATATTTGTTTCAGAAACAGGTAAAGAAACGCCCATCATGGCACAGTTCAAAACTTCCTGGGCAACTGCTTTCTGTTTCATTAAGAAAGGAGGGACCGCAGCTAATGGTTCTTTGCACTCTGCAGCAAAACTGATTTCTGCAGAGGATTTAAAAAATGAGGGACAACAGGTGTTAGCATCTGAAGGACTAAGCAAGCCAAACAACCTGTTCGTTATAGAAGTCACCACTGCTGAGGTTAATTCAGGTAATTCCCAAAGTACTGAGCTCTCCAGTAACTGTTTTGAAATGGAAAAGAGAGACAGCTCTGATTTTTTTAAATTCACCCCAATTTCCCCTTGAAGTAGGGAGTTTAACAAGGTGTCAGCTATTTGAGATGTAACCTCTCGTGAAAAGTATGGTGCAATCAAAGGAAGGTTGGTGGTGACTAGGAACCAGAAAGCCACTGAATAGGTGCTACTATTAAGACTGCAAAGCTGACAGTCCCAGGTTTGAGCAGGGTCATGGATTATCAAAGAGTTTTTACCAGCTACAATAAACTGAACTATTTCCTGAAGGTTGACCTTGTCCGTGTCTGATATTGGCCAAGATAATGAGAGTAGGTCTCGCTTCATTTTGTGGAGGGCAAGCAACTTTTGAAGAAGCCGACCCATGGGACTAACAACTTTGTCTTTAGACTGTGTTAGCGCCAAGACTTTTTCTATTGTAATAAAGTAAGGTCTGACCTCAGGCAGGCTTTTTGGGGACGTGTATTTACTACAGTGACTTTGAAAGAGGGTGTCCGCTTCATGCCATATATGAGTAAGGAGGAGGCCCACTTCCAGAATCATCTTTGCCCAAAGACTATCTGTATGTACATCTTCCTCAATGTGCTGCAGCAGTGCAATGGCAACCTTAAGCATCTCCTGCATTAGACTTTGAGCTTGCCTGACAGTAGGCACTGGGGTGACATCATCTAGCGACTTTAGACTAAAGAGCACTGTATGCAGGAGAATGCCCATGGAAAGAGTCTTAAGTGCAGTTTCATGTCTTCTCTCTTGGACGTAACGAAGCTCATGTTGCGTCTTCTGCACAATAAGTTGGCCGATTTCTACATTCTGGTTTAGAGGGTTTTCCAGCAGACACTGATTCAGACACTTCTGCAAGGCTTCAGACAACAAGGGTTGTCTCAGTTCATCAGCGGCAGGTTGACATATCACAATTAATAGTGCCTCAAATAATTTCGGAAGCTGTCGTAGTTTAGTGTAAGTCTGGAGTACTGCACATACTAATGTTTCTCTGGCTTTTTTGACACGCAATTCCATGTTATCTGCATCCACCCACACAAAAGACAGAAACTCATCAATATCTGGTACCAGGATTTGGTGGTTGAGGGTGAGTAGAGTCTTCAGGCAGCGATACCAGGCTGGAATGTCTGTCTGTGCATTATTAAATAACAGCTGGGCCACCTTTCTATAAAATTTGAACTGGACCTCATCATGATGTATTTTATCAGAAGCTACGTTATATATATCTCCAGCTAAACAGGCGTTCAAAATGTTCTCCAGAGCCAGAAGAGCAAGACTCCATTTTGTCGGATTAAATGTTTCTTTAATGTTAAGATCCTCCGTGAAGTCGAGTGCAGATAGTAGCTTTGTCATGATGTGAAAGCAAACTAGCTTGTTCTCGCCTCCTTTGCAAAACGAATCCAAAGCCATTTTGAACAGCAAAGGGACAGAACTGGTTCGCACAGAATAAAACAAAACCTCTTTGTCTGAACCTGATTCTTGGACCAGGTTTAACAGAATCACTGAGACAGGGCAAAGCAATGCTTTTTTGCCATCTGGTTGCTTCTCTGACGGGAGAACCTCGTCTTTAAATAGCGACAGGTGGTCGAAAAAGAAAAGAGCTGATTGAAGAATTGCATCCACTTTGTTTCTGACATCTTTGCTTAGATTTTGACGTTTCTTTACATCATCCTTCTCGGTCCATCCTTTTGTCATTATCAGGTGTCGCAGTAGGCAAAGGTGATGAAGTACATGCTGGGTAACCTGAGTGAAAACTCTTTTGGGGTTCCCTTGCTGTTTCTGCACAGTCAGATATGTGCTAAGCACAAGGAGCAAAAGGTTGAACACTTCAACTGAAACAGGCTCTGTAAATGTCTCTTGGTTGAGCTGAAAGCAGGCTAAAGCACTGAGTCTTGCAACAAGCTCCACAAGCAGCTCATATTTGGCAGTGAAAGTCACAGCAAGGATGGGAAAGCTCAAGATCTGATGGCAGATACACAAAACGCTGGACAGGATAACAGGTGATGTTTCAGATGTGCTTTCTAGGATCCTTTCATTTATCATCTGGAAAAAAAGACATAAAAAACACAAATAATATTTTAATGAACAATTATCCAAAGCGACTTACAAGTATCCCAACTTAACAGTTAGGTTCAGAGCACATGGTTGGCCAAAGCATCCCTGGAAACTGTCAGATCAAAGAATTGTTTATTAAAAGATGTGTTGTCTTTAAAACACACAAACTAAAATGGTATACATTCAATACACATGAAGTAGTTAAAAAAAAAAAAAAAGTAGTGACTGATTCCTTGCCAATATACAGAATCGCTGTAGTGGAAGCTAACATTATTTTTGAGGAATCATAGTAGTTAATCTGATTTGTGTTGTTCTCATTTGTAAGTTACTTTGGCTAACAGCATCTGCTAAATGACTAAACATAATGTAATGTAAATGTAATGTTGTTGTGGCAACTGTTGCTTATTGGGGATCATAGTAGTTGAGTTTTACTCATAAGCAACATTTAGAATTGAATGACATAAGCTGACACACCTACCTTTATATAGATCACACTATTGATAAACAACGTAAAATAGTAACATGTTGAATGTTGTTAATTACAAACATATTTATACATCTTCTATATAGACAAGTGTACAGGGAGGGAGGGGGAATCTTAAAAACAACTTGCAGTGTACAAGGTGCAATAATGCCATTTCCTAGAGAAAGATTTTTTGTTTTGTTCTGTTTTTGAAAATTTAAATGAATTTTGGTGTTCAAATGTGCGATTAAGCTAATCAATTAATTGACTTTTTTTGCATAAATTGCTAATTGTTTTCACACTGAAACTTTAATTCAATTCAATTACCTGAGGAATAGATGGGCTCAGAACAATGGTCTTTCCTTTACTTTGGACTTTGGAAATGTTCTGGCTATAAAGAATGTCTTTCAAGTACGTCCATAAATCTTCCACTATTTCTTGCTGCACTTCAATTTTTCTGTTGTAGTATCCAGAAAGGGCACGAGCAACCCAATCAAACAAATACTGAAACAAGATAGTAAAAGATATTGGTTAAAAGACATTAAGGATATAAATGTACACTTTGTTTAGAGACTTGAAATTAAAGATAAATATCTACATAAAAATCACTGCATTTAAAAAGAAAGTTTTTATTTTAGAGAATGATGCTTTGCTTCAACAATTGCTGAAATATCTGCTTTACACAGTTCTTTAATCAGTAGGACGATAAGGTAAATAGGGTGGCATGGTGGCTTAATGGTTCGTACGTTCGCCTCTCAGCGTTAGGGATTCCTGGTTCGAATCCCAATATTGCATGTTCTCCTGTGTCTGCATGGGTTTCCTCAGGGTTCTCTGGTTTCCTCCCACAGTCCAAAAACATGGATCAAAGTCAACTGAATTCTCCAAGTTACCCCATATAGAGTGTGTTTGTGTGAGTGTGTGCCCAGTGATACATTGGTGCCCTGTACTGGGTGTATCTGCTCAGCGCCTAAAACGTTCTCCTCTGGATGGGCATAGGGAACCCCCCGTGACCCTAATAGACGATAAAGCAGAAGATAATGGATGGATGCATATTGTAAATGGTGAATTCACAGCAATGCAGTAACAGTGATGTGTTTGTGGCGTGTTGGTGTGTGTAGTGCTGAAGGACATGGCAAAAATGTCCTTGGTTTAATTCTCACTGGAGTTAACACAGGTCCATTCTGTATGTGTCTGGTTTCCTCCCACATCCAAAAGCATGCTGATGAATAAATTAATCACATTAAAAATTGTATGCAAAAGTGAATTTAAGTGAAAGTAAATTTCTTTTTGCTGGTCCCAGGCTGTGATAAATGGGAAGGGCATCAGGAAGGTCATGCAGTGTAATACTGTCCCAGGCTGAATTAGCAGCGGTGTCTGTGTGGTGCTGACATGAGCGGATCAGACACAGTAATGCAGTGCAACTGCTGGACTGAGAATAATCCACCAAAAAATGTCCACCAGAATTCTGTTGGCTGCATTCTGGGAGAACTGATGAAAGATTTGAAGAGGACCAAACAAAATGTGCAAAGACAAATGAGCTAGTGTCTCTGATTTTACATCCTAGTAGTGTCTTATAAAATGCATTATATGTGGAGAAAGCTGTTTAAATTTTTTCTAGCAGCACTGCTGTGTCTGATCTAATTGTATCATCATAATACATTCTTGCAGCACATTGAATGTAGCCACAACCATGGCACTGTAGGGCAGAAAATACTCCACCACCCAAATAACACCAACACTGTGGTGGTCCTAAACACTTTTAACACAAATTATACTAACAAAGTATAAATAAAATCAGTTATATTGCAGAACATAGGCTACAGTTTATTTTAAGTTGCATTGTTATTAATATTTGAAATCAGTGAATTATTAGAAAAGTTGCATTAAGTCAGACAGAGGTTTAAGAAAATGAAGAAAAACACCTGTTCCTTATTTGAAAGAAGGCACTGATCAGATGCCCAAGCAAAGCGAGCAAGTCTTAGCTTATCTGGCCAGGGGGTATGAGGGCTTTTCAGCTTTTCATGAACACCAGAGTAAAAGGTAGCCATATTTGAGAGGAATTGTTGCTAAAGAAAAAAGAACAAAAAAGCACAAGCATGATTAACAGCAGCAAGAATATTGTAAACAATAATTATACAATCATATTACATATGACAACATGACAAGCAATCCGATCAAAGCTACAATTTGACAGTAACAGTCAAAACTAGTCAAGTCTAACTCAGAACCAATGCTAAACTGGATCCATGTTCAGTCCCCCATATACTTTATAGTGTAATGTCAGTGACCATTGTACCATACTGCATAGCAACAGAAGAAAACATAATCACACATATACAATGTGTGTGCACACACATACATACAATTTTATAAAAAAAAATTTTTTAAAAAGTACATCATCTGTTACTCTACTTTCCTTGTTCGTTTCCTTTACTAAGTTGTCCAATAATACTGACCCTATACTAAAGGTCATGACTATTTGAGCTATAAGCAGTAATGAAAGACTGGATGCAGCATTGTTTTTTAGGACACCTCAATGACCCGGTATATTCCGAATAATCACCCAACAAAATTGTCCAGCTTCCAGCATCCTTTGCAGATACAGAATCATCCATCCATTATGGATGGGGGTTTCGGGCGCTGGGCAGATACACCCAGTACACGGCGCCAATCTATCGCTGGGCACACACTCACACAGACATGCACACACACTCTATATGGGGCAATTTGGAGAACTCAACTGACTTGAACCATGTTTTTGGACTGTGGGAGGAAACAGGAGAACCTGGAGGAAACCCACGCGGACACGGGGAGAACATGGAAACTCCACCCAGATTGGGATTCGAACCGGGAATCTCTAGTGCTGAGAGGAGAACATGCTAACCACTAAGCCACCGTGCCACCTGATAGAAAATCAAAGGATGGCTAACCCAAACTCTGCAGGAACACATTTTAGGAACACACTACGTTTTATCATCTAAATACCTGAGTAACAGGGTAGATGCATTAAACACAGTGCACAGTGAGTGAACACAGTGTGTGACAATTTCAGCTGCCATGCTCTGTCCATTCCAATCACATCAGCACAACATTAGTGTCAGTGCAAAACTATGACTGATCCACCACCAAAAGATACTGATCTGTGGTCTTGAACATAAAGCAACAGAGAAAATGGGCCTGAAGATATACTAGACAAGGGTTTGAAACTACAAAGTGCCTCTACATCAGTGCTTCTCAAATAGTGCAGTATCTGGGGAGGCGCATAACAAGAAATCACAGAGCAAGGGATATTAAGTGTACTGAACAAACCCTCAAGAGACAACATGGAAAAATATTTAACAGGGATGGAGGAGGGAAAGGCAAAGAGAGACAAAAATAATGGGATCAACAAAAGTCAACCGAAAGCTAAATGTCGAAGCGTATGTAGCGTCTGGCTTCACTGTAACTGTGACTTCACTGTAACGAAGATGGGAGACGAAGAAAGACCGGTGTGTCTGCTGTGTCTTTAAATGTTGGCAGCGGACAGCGTAAAGCCAAATAAATGAAGGCGTCACTTAAAGACATTACACCCCAATCACGCTGATAACCGCTTGAGTTTTTTAATCGAAAACGTGACGCTTTATGAAAGCTACTTCAGAAAAGATGAGCGCTGCAAAATGGACGTGTTAGAGACATCAGTTCTGACGTCCTTAAAAAAATAATAATAAAATAAAAAAACAGCACAAATCGTTGTAGTCATTTTTGTTTTGTAGGTTAAAGTCTTAATAAATTGTGCTCCTGAATTAATGTTGCTGGTGAATTTGAATTTTTTTATTATTTATTGATTTTATTTCATTTCATTTTTCAGTATCGAATGTCAGTCAGTTCAAAAAAGTTTCTAGTTTAAATAAGGATTTCATTCGTTTCTGTTACAAACTAAAAAACAAAGTTAATCAAATGATTCTTTGTTCTAAGTTGCTCTGTATTTCTTTCTTTTTTGTTAATAAGCATACATTGTTATAAAAGAGCTGAACTTATAACAAATTTATAGACAAATGTTTCTGCTACAAACTAAAAAACAAAGTCAATAAAATTATTCCGTTCTGATCTATATTTCTTTCTTTTTTTAAGGATACATTGTTATAAGAGGTGCACTTATAACAAATTTATAGACAAATGATACTACAGTTGGCGTGTAAAAATACTTTTTCATCCTATTTTGTCCTGGGGGGGGGGGGGGGGGCTTAACTGATAATAATTGAGAATCACTGCTCTACATGACGTCATACGCCGAGCTAATGAAATTGGACGAACGTAAAAACATTCAGAAAGCGAAATAAAGAGATAATATAAATAGAATCAGTTGTAACTAATGTAAAATGTAAAGTTTACAGCACACAATGTTATTCTTTACTTCGGAGATTACGTCACACTATGTTGTTGCATGAACAAATAATTACAATTAATTACGAACCGGCGGCACTGTGGCTTAGTGGTTAGCATGTTCTCCTATCAGCGCTAGGGATTCCCGGTTCAAATCCCCATCTGGGTGGAGTTACCATGTTCTCCCCGTGTCTGCGTGGGTTTCCTCCGGGTTCTCCGGTTTCCTCCCACAGTCCAAAAACATGGATCAAGTCAATTGAATTCTCCAAATTGCCCCATATAGAGTGTGTGTGTGAGTGAGTGTGGGCACAGCGATGGATCGGCACCCTGTCCTGGGTCTATCTGCCCAGCGCCCGAAACGTCCTCCCCTGGATGGGCATGGGGAACCCCACCGCGACCCTAATAGAGGATAAAGCAGAAGATAATGAATGAATAATAACGAACACACAGGACAACATTTTCAGTCTTTCATAATATCCATTGCAAACGGAAACACCGTAGTCGTGTGAGGTAACGTTACCGTCGAAAAAACTATAAAACAAGAAATATTTCATAGATTTCAAGTCTTTTAAGAATACAGCACATACTCACAGTCACATCACACACGTGCTTCCTGTTGGCTCATGCTGGCGCCACCACCAACTCCTTACGCTTAGGATGTAATAATCGAGCGCCTATTTGGAGACACGCTCATTGATTCATTTATTTACCAGATAGATAGTATACTTTATAATATCATAAAGGAAATGTAAAAGCCAGAAGCAGGTACATACTAATAATAACACATAATAACACGGAACAGATATAATAAAATATTTTTAAAAAAGGACATAAAATGGAAAAAAACAGGACAGATTACTTCTAGTGACCTAAAAAAGTTGATGCAGCTTGTTTACCCACAACGCTGGAAAGTATCTGGTAATTTGCACACCATATCTGGTCTTGTGTCAGTGATTTTATTAGAGTTGTATCAATATAATTATAATCATTTACACCAAATTACAGTTACATTTGGTCATTTTGCAGACGCTTTTATCCAAAGCAACTTACTAAGTGAGCACAGGGTTAATCACAACATCCCTGGAGAAATTAGGGTTAAGGGCCTTGCTCAAGGACCCACATTAGTAACTTCAGTGGACCTGGGATTTGAACCCACAACCTTCAGATTGACAGCCCAACACCCTGACCACTGAGCTACCTCACCCTTAGCAATCCTTAATACGTATTAAAAGTCTGCTATAAATATGACACCAGTTTTCTCTGTCGGCACTATAACTGTACTTATTAATAGGCTGTGGTGTGATGGTGTCAGACTGTGGTAGTTTCTGTGTATTTTTGTGGATGTAAAAGTAGGACAATAAAATGTTAGAATGGAAATGATAACAAGGCCTTTGAAATTTAGTGTTCTGAAAGTACATTAAAGTATGAAGAAGACAAATAAATTGATCCTGCAAGATCTAACGTGTTAGTGTTTTGGGATCTTTCAGGTTTGAAAATTCTACTGTGCACCTTGGGATCTTGTGTTGTTCTTGTGACTTGTGTTGTTCTCATTTGTAAGTCGCTTCGGATGAAGGCGTCTGCTAAATGACTGAATGTAAGTGTAAATCTATGGGTAAAAAACTCACAAGACTATTTTAGACTATTAAGGGAGTGGTAGCTCAGTGGTTAGGGCGTTGGGCAATCAATCTGAAGGTTGGCGGTTCAAATCCCAGGTCCACTGAAGTTACCAATGTGGGTCCTTGAGCAAGACCCTTAACCCTCATTGCTCCAGGGATGTTGTGATTAACCCTGTGTTCACCTTGTAAGTCGCTTTGGATAAAAGCATCTGCTAAATGACCAAATGTAATGTAAATGTAAATGACTATGTGTTAAAGCATTAATAAAAAGTCATATGAAAATGTAATGATGACTGTAAAAAATTATAAAAATAAAATTCCAATTTGGCAGCACGGTGGCTTAGTGGTTAGCACGTTCGCCTCTCAGCACTAGGGATTCCCGGTTCGAATCCCCATCTGGGAGGAGTTTCCATGTTCTCCCTGCGTCTGCCTATTTACTATAATAAAGAGTGAAGAACAAATAATTTTTTGAGTTATATTTTTTGTGTGCTAGTAAGTGGCCATTCTGGCTCATACAGGTTGTACTACATCATAAATAGAAGGAAATAATTAATTAAGGACGGCACAGTGGCTTAGTGGTTAGCACGGTCGCCTCTCAGCACTAGGGATTCCCAGTTCAAATCCTTATCTGGGTGGAGTTTCCATGTTCTCCCCGTGTCCGTGTGGATTTCTTCCGGGTTCTCTGGTTTCCTCCCACAGTCCAAAAACATGGATCAAGTCAATTGAATTCTCTCAAAATTGCCCCATATAGAGTGTGTCTGTGTGAGTGAGTGTGTGCCCAGCGATAGATTGGCGCCCTGTCTATCTACCCCCCCCACGTCCCTAATAGAGGATAAAGCGGCAGATAATGAATGAATGAATGAATGAATGAATGTTCCAAACAAAATTGGAACATTCATTCATTCATGTATCTTTCAATGTAAAATCAAATTTTATCTGATTTTTTTTAACAAACGTCTTAGTTGTTCAGGTAGATGATTCGTTTATCGTTGAACATGGCTAGCATAGTGTACTAGGAAGTATGCAAGTGTAGTGCGTGACAAGTTGCGTGTGACTGTAGTTTAACAGTACATACTCTTTAGTAGGTTAGTACGCTGGTTCGGTGTTTTCAGGCGGTCTGGCTGCTGAAGCGGTCACTCGGTTGGTGTGATTAAGTCTGTGGTCAGGACTGAGGACGGCGCGTTGGGCGTTTGGATTTTATTTAGTTGATTAAGGTATTTAGATGAAAATATCGGTTTCCATTCAGCTCGTCTTTGAGTGTTTGACTGAAGGAGGGAAGCGATGAAGGACACAGGAAGTGTGACAGGTTTTATTGACACATGAGGACAGGCTGGATCTGGGCGTGAAGGCAGATAAGAGAGAAAAAGCCGGGCTGTGTGGAGCTGTCAAAGACAGATAATGTCGTTGAATAACCGTCAGGACCCGAATAATCCCAGGACCTTTGGGATTAGTGTCTCGTGAGACGTCAGCAGTCGGAACTTTTGTTGCTGCGTTTAAAGACGTTGTCTTTTTTTGTCAGTGTTGTGAATGGAACGGTTTGTACAGACAGGGGGAAACTCCTCGTACATCCCTCTTTAAATGTTGTGCTCATTTTATTTAGACCCATGATGATGATTGTAATCGAAAGTGAAATGGGTCCCATTTAATCATCGTTGGCTTCATCATCTGTATCTATCGTCTCACTTCCTCCAAGAGGTAACAATGTGGCAAATTCCAGCTTTCACCACAGGGAAAGTGTTACAACACTGGAGCTTCCACTGCAAGCCATCAAAGGGACTGGGCCAGCTCTCTGCTCACAGCTGGAGGAAATACAGCAGGACACTTTTTTGTGAAAATGGAACTCGAAGCTTTGATCTGTATAGTTTACCTGTGCAGGTAAGCAGAGCTGCATCCAAGCATCCTCATGTACAAGGGCTGACTTTGGGTCCTCGCTTCAATTTCACCAGCTACAGGGTGTCTGCTGCGTACTATAGTACATCTACAGGCTCCAAACATGCAGCGGAGCAGCTAAGCAAGGAGCAAAAGCAAAGCAAGACTAAGGAAAAAACAGGACAGATTTCTTCAAGTGACCTAAAAAAGTTGATGCAGCTTGTTTACCCACAACGCTGGAAAGTATCTGGTAATTTGCACACCATATCTGGTCCCGTGTCAGTGTTTTTAAATGGTGTTGTATCATTTTAATTATAATCCTAATCATTTACACCAAATCCTTAATACATTTTAAAAGTCTGCTATGAATATGACACCAGCTTTCTCTGTCGGCACTATAAGTGTACTTATTAATAGGCTGTGGTGTGATGGTGTCAGACTGTGGTATTTTCTGTGGTTTTTTTGTGGATGTAAAAGCAGGACAATAAAATGTTAGGACAGAAATGATAACAGTTCCTTTGAGATTTAGTGTTCTGAAAGTACATTAAAGTATGAAGGAGACAAATAATTTGATCCTGGACCAAATCAAGATGCAGTTTTTACTGGAAGCTTAGCTAACCAAATTGGAGCTCTCTTCTTTTGAACTCATTTATTCATTATCTTCCGCTTTATCCTCTATTAGGGTCGCGGTGGGGTTCTCATTACCTTTACCTTTGGTCATTTAGCAGACGCTCTTATCCAAAGCAACTTACAAGGTGAGCACAGGGTTAATTACAACATCCCTGGAGCAATGAGGTTTAAGGGTCTTGCTCAAGGACCCACATTGGCAACTTCAGTGGACCTGGGATTTGAACCTCCAACCTTCAGATTGATAGCCCAACGCCCTGACCACTGAGCTACTGCTACTGTGCTCTCCATGCCCATCCAGGGGAGAACGTCTCGGGCGCTGGGCAGACACACCCAGGACAGGGCGCCAATCCATCGCTGTCTTTTGAACTAATTATGAGAAAAAAATTTGTTGTAAAAGACAGTTATGACAGAAATAGTTTAAGGTCCAAGAGGTAAAAAAATGACCAATAAATTTAGATACTTGAAAATCTAAAGAGAAGACAGGAACTAAAACCAACTTGATTTGCATATAATAGTAATATATTTTTTGTACTACAACAAATTTTTTAATTAAAAAACATGTTTTGGTCTTTAAATTATTGGGACTAAAATTATATGCATTGGTTATTGATTGATTAGATTTTTTTTTAAAACTGCTACTTCCACATTGTTGCCAATTTTCATTAATCCTTCTGTTTAAATATACTGCAGACGTCAAAAATGTGTTAATAATTTCTTTTAAAATGGGCTTGTGTTAATTCTGTAAAATAAAAGTATACAATTTAAATTCTTTCCTCAAAAGCAACACAATGTAAAACAAAAAACATGTATTAAAAGTGTCTAACGGAAAAATAAGTATTGAAGAAATGTTCCTCTGGGGTGCAAAATCTAATGTGTTAATGTTTTTGGATCTTTCAGGTTAGAAAATTCTACAGTGTACCTGGGGTTCTTCCTTAACTACTGACTTGTGTTGTTCTCATTTGTAAGTCGCTTCAGATGAAAGCGTCTGCTAAATGACTAAATGTAAATGTAAATCTATGGGTAAAAAAAACTCAAGACTATTTAAGTGTTAAAGCATTAATAAAAAGTCATCGGACGAGACAAGTCTGTAAAAGCATCTGAAAGTCACAGGAAAATGAATAGTGTCTGTGAAATATGAATATTATCTAAAATAAACACTTAGTAGAACTTTGTAATGGAGACCAGATCAGACAAAATTGTTTAAAATCATCAACCAATCAGAAAGAGAGATAGAGGCAGTGAGAGTGAATGAGAGGGAGTGAGTGCAAGAGAAAGAAAGAGAGATTAACTTATTGATAGAACTGGCGCCAAATCAATTAATAAGCCTTCTGTAATCGTAGCACTGATCTATGTGGGGTTTTGAACCCGTGATTGCAGAATAATCATACATTCTGCTTAATAATAAATAACCAGTAATAATGAGTATTGGGCTAGTATTAATATTTAAGTAGTTCTTGATAATCAATTTAACTATTCAAAAATGATCAAAATCTCTTTAGCACTACAAGACTAAAAGAGTGATACATGAAAACAGTTTTATTATAGTTAATTAAAATGATATAGCACATGTATGTAACTTTTATAAGCATATCGATGCTCAGTGTTTTACTTTAACACAGATGTTCAGTCTTCTTGTTTTGTTGTGTAGCTATTTTGCTTTTGTGGGTTTATGTATTCTAATTCAATATCAGATTGATTTTTAATTTCACAAAACGAGAATGTAGTCTAAGCTAAATAAACAAAGGGGTTTTCTTTAACTAAATAACGTGTAAGGTAGGTAAACTTTCAATGTGGCATTATCAGTCAATGCTTTTTGATTATTAATAATGTGAATGTCTTTCACAGCTGCTATCTGTTTTCTGGCTGCCTCCAGTGCTGTGACTATGTCCGCTCCATTTTTCCTGGGTCAAGTGATTGACACCGTCTACACTAACACATCCACGGACTTCAACGCCTCACTCACATCGCTATGCATGATGTTGGGAGGGGTATTTCTGTGTGGTGGTGCTGCCAATGCGGCACGAGTCTATCTGATGTATATCTCAGGTGAGCTTACTTCATAACCAATTACTTTACAAAATTACTTTAGCAATGGTTTATGTTGCCTATTTTGTCCCTGATGACAGTAACTGCGCAGATTTAATTTGTCTTAAAAATTTCTGAAATCAACAAGACTTGAATAATCAGGTATTAGAAATAAATTACTCAGTTGCTGATTTTTTTTTCTCAGGAAGCCAGATTGTGAGAGACTTGCGAGAATCCTTGTTCTCCTCAATTTTAAGGCAGGAGTTGGGTTTTTTCGATAAGACTCGCACTGGTGAGCTTGTCAACCGCCTCTCAGCAGACACATCTCTGGTTGGAAATGCACTTACTGACAACTTGTCTGACGGCCTCCGGTCAGTTGCTCAGGCTGGAGCTGGTGTCGGCATGATGGTGAGTGCCACACTGACTGTTTGTTAGACTACGGTAAAAAGTTTTGCATGGAGGCAAGGTAGCGCCATCTAGTGGTCTGCCAATGGAATAACACAGACAAATCTCCACTGACCTGTATGCTGGTTGAATCCATGCTTGCGTCTCTGACCAACAGTAAGCTTTGCCGTCACTCTAGAAACATGGTTTTACAATTTAGAGGAGGGTAATACACTCATGTAGATGTAAAAGACTCATTTGATAATAATTTAAACCTGACACAAACCTCCATCCATTATCTTCCGCTTTATCCTCTACTAGGGTCGGGGGGTTCCCCATGCCCATCCAGGCGAGAACGTGTCAGGATACACCCAGGACAGGGAGGCCAATCTATTGCTGGGCATACACACTCACTCACATAGAAACACACACAAGCACACTCTATATGGGGTAATTTGAAGAACTCAATTGACCTTGATCCATGTTTTTTGGACTGTGGGAGGAAACCAGAGAACCGGAAACTTACGTGGACACGGGGAGAACATGAAAACTGCACCCAAATTGGGATTCGGAATCCCTAGTGCTGAGAGGCGAACCTGCTAACCACTAAGCCACTGACACAAACCTAATTTATTATATTATTAATATTAATATTATTGGCCTTACTTTATCCCTTATACTATAACACTGGAAATGGGGCCTCTGTTACTACTGCAATTTTCCCCGGGGGATTAATAAAGTATTTTTATTCTGATTTCTAAACAAGTTTTTTTTTTACTTTAATTTGTTAAAAAAAGTAAATTGATGCCTACAACACATTAAAAAAGTTGTTTAAGAAAGTGTTTATCACTGGGTCATGTTAACTTTTCTTATACATTTAACTTTTTGGTAATTAAGGGTACTAATTGTTGCAGTTGTGTAAGTGTATTTTTTGCCTATCCTTGCTGTATACTAGATTTAAATTGTTCTGTAGTCACTGTTTTTTTTTATTATTATTATATTCGACACATTCTCAAAAGGAATCTGATCTGCAATGGAGATATATTTGGTGTGTAGAATCCAACAAGAATCCAACAAACTGAAATGTGGCCTGCTAATTATGAGCACACTAGACCCAACCGTATGAAACAGAAAGGGCAAATACCTAAATACCCAAATACCATGTAAAACGTCAAACAATAACTTATATAGCTTGTACTCATACAGCCCAAACCCTCATCCCTCATAAAGCACATTAATGTTAATCTTACAATCGCAATTACACACTGATGTTTCACTGATCAGCAAAGCAAAAAAAAGCTCTCTACGGATTTAGCCCCTGTGCTTCTACATAGATCTAGATGTTGGAGGATCCCTTGCGGATCCACTTGAAATGAGCGAGAGCTGTGCTGCTCAAGCCAGCCAACATCTGTGCACATGCGCTGTAGTAAGAGTAGCACCTGACGTTTCACCTTAATTTCATAGCAATTTATGTTTTTTTAAATTTCTTGTATAGTCTGTCTGCAGTCTTGTTGATTTTAGAACATTAAATGTCATACATGTGTGCACTCTCTCTGCAAGACAAATTTCTTGTATGTGTAACATACATATCGACATGAATTGATGTTGATTCTGACGTATGGTTCGAGTTGTAGGGGTCCTGGGGGTATCTGAGGTTTCGTTTAATGCAATGGGTAATATGTAGAATGTGCACATGCCTTGAGGTATTTTAGATTTTATTATGTTATTGTGTTTATTTTCATTCATTAAATAAGCTATTATTTGTCTTTTGTGGTTTTTTGTCTCCTGTGGTTGGGTCTAACATGTCCACTTTGACCTCAGAACATTTTAACCTCAACAACTTTAACCTCAGGTCCTTTACGGCTGGGACTCTCGTTGGTGTTGTTGTGCACATTTGTATATGGCTTTTTCTTTGCATAATACAAATAAAGGTTTCATTTCCTGATGCACCAACAGGCTATGTTCAGTGACAAAATTCACCTAACCCAAACACATCCTTGCTTGCAAAGACTGAGCCTTTTGTGGATTTTTCCTTAATATACATATGTTGATGACTTCACCTGTTACCAGTTAAACTGCTAATTATGGAAACTTGTGGAACAGTGCTACTTTAACCCTTTTTAATAATATTTTGCATCTTTTCTAGCTTTTCTGTGTGTTACAGGCATCACTTTCCAAATTGGTTTAAATATAACATATTTATTTTGTTGTGTAAAAAATAAAAATTTATTATTTATCTGTAAACTAACTAATTGGGATTTTAGGTACTACAATAATAAAACATAATTTTGGTAATTATACTTTATTTCTGCCAGAAGATCCCTGTTTTTTTTTACATAACACATCCTTAGTATTTGCAATAATATTTTAAATGAGGGATTATTTAGTTCCACAAATTAGTTAAAAATGTGGTTAAAACAAATGAGCACCAACTCACTATGATATAGAATTTTAAAACCAAGAATATTGCGTCAACTCTATTGCAAATTCTTTTGTAAAAGGCTTTACAAACTATTCTGAGAATTTGTGCTGTTTTAGTGAGGAGAGTATTTGTGAGGTGTGCAATTTGGGCCAAATCACAGGAATATTTAAACTCTCACAAAACTCTTAATGAAATCTACCATATCACAGAATTTCTTTAATTTCAATGCATTATGTTGTTTCATGAGTTCAAACAAAAATAATATTTCAAATGAACTATCGCCGACATAAATGATGCTTTCGATTACTTGCAACGTCTATCATTATTCACTCTTATGCTGGACTATTGTACTGGATATGAAACATTTAGCATCCTCTCAGACATTGCTGTAAAAAAGACATAAAATGTGCTGTTTCTTTTTTCAGTTTTATGTGTCACCCAGCCTCGCGACCTTTGTGCTGATGATTGTCCCACCTGTGGCTGTCATTGCAGTCATTTATGGCAGATATTTGCGTTCTTTGTCAAAACAAAGACAGGATGCTTTAGCAGAGGCGACACAGGTATGTGCAAAAAGTGATGCTTCAGCTCCTGTAGACACAAGAAAGTGTAAATCCCTGAATTAAATTCCTGATGTCTATTAAACAACCACTGTGTATTTTATAGCTAGCAGAAGAAAGGATCAGTAATTTACGGACAGTTCGGGCATTTGGAAAAGAGACGACAGAGGTGCAAAACTACGCAGGGAGAGTGGACCGTGTCCTTTGCCTGGCTAAGAGGGAAGCAAGTCTTAGTGCTGGGTTTTATGGACTGGTATGTCTTAAAAAGAATACACATTAAGATTAGGAACAGCAAAAAAGAAATGAAAGCAAACACACATTATATATACTCACTTATATTGTATAATGACAATGACAAATCATCAATTTATTCTACAATTGAGTTAGTAATTGTATTTATACAGACTGGCCTGAGTGGAAACGTCATTATTTTGAGTGTACTGTATAAAGGTGGACTCTTGATGGCAAGTGAGCATTTAACAGTGGGCCAGCTTTCCTCCTTTCTCATGTACTCTTTATGGGTGGGCGTCAGCATAGCTGGTGAGAACAAACTGTTCTACATCAATTAAACAATCCTTATATACTTTAAATTCTACTGTACCACAGATTAATCATTTCAAATTGTTTTTGTGCTCTTACATGATAGGCTTCAGCTCGTTCTATTCAGAGTTGATGAGAGGTTTTGGAGCCGGTACACGTCTGTGGGAGCTGATGGAACGGAAGCCAGAACTTCCTCTAAATGGTTTATTTTAAAATCCACCATTTTATTTTATACTATAAAGCAGAGGTATTTAAATGAATAACAAGTGGTCATATGTGAAAGGCGAGGTAGAAAACAGATGGAAATAAATACATATTTATTCATTTTAGTAGTTTATAATACAATAGGTAAAAGCTGTTGCTTATTGATTTTTAGGGTCACATGCTATCTACAGATGACCGGTCAAAATTTCTGAAGTTGAGCTCTATATTTAGATGAAATCCACAATATCGGAAAATGAAAGACAAATATATTCTTGGTAAAATGAAATATATGCTTAATATTATTATTCACTCATCCTTCATTCATTATTTCCCGCTTTATCCTCTATTAGGGTCGCGGTGGGGTTCATCCAGGGGAGAACGTCTCGGGCGCTGGGCAGACCCAGGACAGGGTGCCAATTCATCACTGGGCACACACTCACTCACACAGACACACTCTATATGGGGCAATTTCGAGAATTCAATTGACTTGATCCATGTTTTTGGACTGTGGGAGAAAACAGTCCAAAGCTTATAACTTATAAGCTAGAAATATGTGAATAGTAAAGTTTGTGTGTTCAAAATTTTGAACTAGCTAGAAGAATAAACTATATTTTATTTTTAGTGCAGTCATTTACATATTTGTAAACTACACATTTGCTTTAGTTTAGAGAGAAGACCAAATGAGGAAAAAGTCAGAATACCTCTGATCTAGGACTTTTTTTTTTTTTTTTTACCAAATTTAGCTACAGCGAACTAACTACAAGTGTTATTTTTATCAATGTGTTCTAAAGGCCTTTTTGTTGTCCCATGTGTCTCTTAGAGGGGATTGTCTTGAGACGTGAACAGCTGAAAGGAGCCCTGGAATTTCACAATGTCACTTTTGCTTACCCAACAAGGAAGGATGCACCTGTCTTTCAAAATCTGACTCTGTCGGTGCCAGCTGGCTCAGTAATGGCAGTTGTTGGACCTAGCGGCTCGGGAAAATCCACTCTTGTGTCCCTGTTACTGCGTCTTTATGACCCAGACTCAGGTATACATAGGTCCTTCAATCTACTTCTCATGGGAAATGTAAAATGTTTTTTTTACATAAAGTCACAAAGGTAGAGAATTTTATATATGTTGATTAAAGTTGTACAACAATCTAGTCTACATAAAAGCATTCTTATTTAAAAAATTGTTTAAAATAAATTAACCGTTTTAATATTTTTGTAATACATAAATCGGCTTCAACATTTGGTATGTCACACTAATTCAGGTATGGTGACATTGGATGGCCATGATATCCGAGATTTGAATCCCACTTGGCTGAGAAATCACATCGGAACTGTGAGCCAGGTACCAAAAACACTCATTCATTCTTTATCTTCCGCTTAATCCTCTACTAAGGTCGGGGGGGTTCCCCATGCCCATCCAGGGGAGATGTTTCGTGCGCTGCGCAAACACAGCCAGGACAGGACGCCAATTTATTGCTGGACACACTCTCTCTCACATAAACACTATATAGGGGTAATTTGGAACAGCTACTTTACCTTGAATCCATGATTTTATACTGTGGGTGGAAACCGGAAAACCCGGAGGAAACCCTTGTGGACACGGGAAGAACATGGAAACTCCACCCAGATCGGGATTCGAACTTGGATCCCCAGTGCTGAGAGGCGAAAGGCCCTATAGAAAACATATTTGTCCCATAACACAAAAGTGTTAGTATTTCAGTTGTACAATTTCAACTTTGAATGCATGTTTAAAGTTTAGATGTCATTTTTATACTTGAATGTAACATTATAAACTAATAAAGTAATTTATTTTGCCTAAAGTGCTACACACAGATGAATTTGTTACATTTAACCCATCCGTGCTGTGAAACACACAATTACCAGTACACACACTGCTCAATGGCACTTCAGCTATAGTACTTGGTGTAACCGGGAATTGAACCGCAAGCCTATGACTGCCCCATCATACAATGTTACATAAATTGTTTACATTTTTTTTGTTTAGGAGCCAGTGCTCTTCTCCTGCTCTATTGCTGAGAACATTGCCTATGGTGCATCAGATCCCAGTCAGGTCACGACACAAGACATCCTGACAGCAGCGCAGATATCAAATGCTCATGACTTCATTAATGGATTTCCCCAAGGATACAACACTGTGGTTGGAGAGAAAGGCATTTTATTGTCAGGTATCAAACCAAACTTCTCGAGTTCTGCTGTATCTTGAGTCTATACATTACACCTGGACTTTTGTAAATATTGAGTTTTAACGAATATCCTGCATTATATTAAATTAACAGGTGGACAGAAACAAAGAATAGCCATTGCAAGGGCCCTGCTTAAGGTACCGTAATTTACAGTCATGCTTACATGGGGGTCACAGTGCTATTTAAGTTGCTTGTTCCTGAAAGCTAAAACATTGTTCTTGTATCTCACAGAACCCCAAGATACTATTGTTGGATGAAGCAACAAGGTTAGAGAATATCCATTTCCATTATCAAAATTAATTATTCTCATTTCAAAAGATAAAAAAATTTGGTTAGTGATCTGTGTTTTAATTTCATTTCATCATGGAGCTCCGTATGTTAACAAATTTACAGACCCAATTAAATCAGTGTGCTTTATTTTGACATTAGAAACATCCATTTATCTATTACTTTCCGCTTAATCTGGGGTCACAGAGGGGTTCCCCATGCCTATCCAGGGGAGGGCCTTTTGGGCACTGGGCAAGTACACCCAGTGCAGGGCGCTACACCCAGTCACTGGGCACACACTTACTCACACTCACTATATAGTGGCAATTTAGTGCAGCCAATTTACTATGAAACAATTTTTTAAACTGTGTAAGGAATCCCAAGCGGATATGGGGAGAACATGGAAACTCCACCCGGATTGGGATTTGAACCTGGATCCCCAGCAATGAGAGCTGAATATTCTAACCACTGAACCTGTGCTGCCTCATTATACATGATTACATTTTTAATAATTACAAATAAGCACAAGTATTTTATACCCTATACAGTATAACTTGTAATTCCAAAATAAGAATGGTTCACATATATAAAGATGAATTAGATGCATTAGTGTGTTGAATAAATTACTAAGAACTTTAATTAAAGTCAATTTATTGTATGATTGATGTATAATATAAGAACACATACACTGAAATGAACAAATCTTTAATTCAATGCAAATCAAACGTATCACTTTACCTTTTCCAGTGCTCTGGATACAGAAAACGAGTTCTTGGTGCAGGAAGCTTTGGAGCGGCTGATGCAGGACCGCACAGTGCTGGTCATCGCACATCGTCTCTCCACGATCCAAAATGCAGACGCTGTAGCCGTGCTGGACCAGCAGCGTATAGTGGAGTGTGGCCGTCACTCTCAGCTGCTTTCCAACCAAAATGGCCTTTTTCGAAAGCTTATGGAGAAACAGGCTTTTCTACAAAGAGAGCAGAAACAGGCTCACTCCTAACAGCAAATATTTAAATATACTATATGGTATATTAACCGTTTAATGGCTATTTTTGATACAAGCAGTGCTTATAGAAAATAATCATACCTTGTCAGAAGTCTTGTCTTTTTCATGTTACATCCTGAAAATTACAATGAATTAGGTCACAAGTTCACAGTTTTAAACTTGAGAGTAAAAGCAAAATTTGATAGAGCTTCTGATTAGTTTTAACATGTATTATTAACATTTTGGTGTTTGGTTCAAATTTTTAAAATTATAATTATGGCCTAATGGTGACAATAACGGAATTTGAAGGATTTAACTCATCCTGCTTGTACTTTATATTACTTTATAGTATTATTAATTTGTGGAAAGTCTAAGACCAAACAGAACCTTACCTAAATCATGTAGTCCTGCTAAACTGGACTTTTAAAAAACTTGTTTTTCTAATTCAGATTGGTCAATCAGCATGTAGCAAACATCCCACAAGCTGTATATGAACCTTGTTTTTTGAAAAAAGTCACTTATACACATGGTTATTGCAGACAAATTATTTGAAGGATTCTGAAGCCTAATGAACCAGGTGTAGAATTGCTGGTTCAATTAAAACATAGCAACCAAAATGTAGCACATTTTCCATGAGATATGGAGGCATCCACATTGTCTTGTACATATCCACATAGACTAATGTCTCTACTTACATGTAATAATGACACTCAGCCCACTTACCTATGACAATTACAAAAGCTATGATGATTTCTTATATGCACTGTATAATATGTTGTTACTTCCAGAATTTTTGTTATCCTTGGTAGGAAAAAGGGTTTTAAAAAATCTTTGTGATAAACAAACTAAATGAGAGGAATAGAATATTTAACTAGAGTTTAAATTCTTTTTAAGTGTAAACATGTTAAAGTTACTAACATGAAATGAAACCAAAGAAATGGTTTCAGTTATATTTATGTTATGTAATTTCACCTGAAAACTTAAATCCTGTAATAGTGATAGTAAACAACACTTAACATTGTCCACATAAAGAAGGAAGATGGTCACAGTTACGATAAGATTTGTTGAAGAATGATTCAGAGAGTGTTTTTTAAAAGTATTAAGTGTCAAATTCTACTATTATATGCCACTTTTATACTGCCAATTGATTTTAAATGTTTTTGTAGTTATAAGATGCTATTGATACAAAAATCCGGGGTCCTGTGATCACAGCGAACAGATTCGGAGACAGTTTTTCACAGTGATGTAAAAAAAATCAACCTGATGTTCAGAAAAAAAAAACTCAAATCCTAGATTCTGTAATAACCCATTTTTACTAATATAATTACATAATTAGATCATCTTGTTGTAATATATTGTAAGTTTTCATATATATGGATATTTTAAAGTCATTAAAATATATTGTAATGAAATCTGGCTCCTCTCCGAAAGACGTATGAAAGTAGGACAGTAAAAGTAGGTACAATTTTAAAACCACATTATGAATACAGAATTAATTATGACATTATTGTCCCAGCATGGGGAGTATTCAATAATTGTATAACAAATCAGCCATTCAGTGCTTTATTACAGGACAGATGATCATCATGTTAAAACAGTATTGTGTGTGATCTTTTTATGTGGAAAACCAATGCCACTACTGACATTTTGAAGTGTTAATATTAAGGTTTTGGGCATTCTTTATTACATATGTATATTTCCTTGAATTTCTAATTTACAAACAACCAAGTGAATGCATTTTACTTAGAGACACTGTTTATTCCAGTTGTTCTTTACTTTTTTTTTACAAAATCACCAAAGTGCTGGGTTTTTTAAATCATTGTTAAATTAATTTTTAATAGTCTCTTGTGTTACTGAATGCTTTTTAAATCCCACTGGAAACAGGTGATAGTTTTGGACTGGTCAGATAACACTCTATTATAAAATCTGAGATATGTATCAATGACACTTTATCTTTTTCATATTTTTGTGATCAAAGAGATTTTAGTGCGATTTGCAATGTGAAATAAACTAAGTTACTTCACAGTGTTAATTCTTTATTTTAACATGTCAACGGCATTTTAATTTCACACCAGTAGTAACAGCTTGAATATCATCAGGTGGCGCTGTTGTCTGCTGTTGCAACTTGTAATTTTAAGTAAAATGATAAATTATAGTGTGCAATTGAGATTCAGTTGAACTGCATTATTGTTACTTTATTCTGAAATAGTCTTAAACAACTTCTAATGTGTGATTACCTATTGCCTTTATTGTAGTGTAATGTATTAGTATTTTAGTAGTTTTAGCATTTACCAGATGAAAGCTCATGCTGAAATATCCTTACACATTAAGGCTCTGTTTCAGAGTGCTCTTGATTTGAGCCAAGTGACTAAGCTGATTAGTTCCCCTGGTGATAAAGAACCTATAACAGTTGTTCTGACCCTGAGTCCGACAAGCACAAGAAAAGCTTGTAGGTTGTTGAAGTGCAATGTGGACAGCAGCAAACTCAGACCATGTGCTCAAAAGTACAACTTTAAGATTAACCCTTACAGCTTGCCAAAAAAGTAACACAGACACACAAGGTTTTATGCAAAGATTTGGGCCAAACCAAAATTTTGTTTTGTTGGTAAAAACATGTTCTTAGAATACATGTTTGTATATTTTGATGTAGTTACTATGTATGTGCAGAATTTAAAATATTACAAAAATAATAATTGTGCCTGTACAGAGCTTATTGCATGCTAACTTTTTTCTCTTATAAATATAAACTACCATACCTTCCATACTTTAAAATTAAGAAAACTCCAGTTTAAACCGGATTATTCAAATTAAAACGGTCTACAATATTATTTGTCTCATCAGTGATAAATTTATATAAGCACAGATAGAGACAAAATATATTAAGTTATACTTTTGTTATACTTATTATTGCATTGATGTTCAAGTCTACACATTTTAAGTGTGTTCAAAACAGCTGTGTCATGTTTTGCTGTTATGGTATTGTTATGGGATATCAGATTATAAAAATCCTGCAGTTATCCTAAAACTACAGCTACCAAGTGGTTGCACCTTTAAAAAATAGAAAAGAATATAATTAAGATGTGCACTTTACGAGCTCTAACATCTAGAAATCTTGATATTAGTTTAATTATATATACTAGATGTCTACACTACAGTATATCTGGTTAAAAGGCGCACATTGCAGAAGATAAAAAGATGAAGGCATGTTTGCAGGGAAATCCCAAGAACATGATTATTACATGGGGATTTCTACATGATTGAAAATACCTAAAATGTTCTAAAATGTTATTTATTTTAAAGGATGCAGTTAAATGAATGTTGATAACTATACACTAAAGAGTATGTCGCACTATATCGTTGTGTATATATGTAGGATTACATTATGGGTCTCCCTCAGATTGTGTTGTGCTTTATCCTCGAATTCTGTTTCCCATATGGTGCCACATCCGTGACACTAATAAACCACACCTGTATGTGGTGTCCTATTTTTGACTTCTAGTCTGCTTTCTTCCTAAAATATTTCGGCACATAGGCTGCACGCCTATGCAAGTAGAGGGGAGACACTGTAAATCGATACGTGTTTAAATGCCACATTAATAGCTCTGCAATATGACATTGTAGAAAGTCTTACCAGCCTATCATGAAGAACCTTACTGTTTGGGTGTATTTCAGTCATAAATTAAAACATAAAATCACCAAGTTTAACATAAGAATGAAAAACTGCAGGGCTAAAACGATATAAAGCTATATAAATTGCAATGAAAGTGAACGCTGACTATGCATGTTAATTATTCTGTATGGAATTTTCGTATTTACATGAGCTATGTCAAAATAATGTACTGTTTTAAACCTTACCTGTGTAATAGCGGACAATTTTTAAGTTATATAACCTAAAGTTAGTAGTAATAAAATAATCTTACCATCAGGTAAGTAGTCCTGCACTAATAATATTTACACTGTGGAAGGATATTTGTATTTGATTTCAATAGGTCGCGGTTTAAGCACAAAACTAATAGTTTGAGTCAAAACCACAATTAGTTTACTTGTATTTAGTTTGTATATAATGTACAATTATATTATAATGTAGTTACATCGATTAGTTTTAAATGAAATTTCGTTTCAAATCATTTATTGTACCCTTTACTTTTTGCGCCTACCGTAGCACCGCGTTTATAAAAATTGAACCCTCCGCCGGACCCCTTGCTGCAGTTTTCATTATTCATCAGTAAGGTAGACGTACGCCTTTTTTCCAATATAGATAATCACATCCTACTCTTCCTGCTATCAATGGTGCCCTCCGTAGTAAGATGCACCATGTGCGCAGGGAAAGGGAATGAAAACACAGCCTCCATGTAGGGCTCCGTGTCGCGGCACTATCACCATATTAGGAGAGCCAAGCACACTTCGAATCCGGAGTCCCACTCGCCTAACGCCCAAGAACCTAATATGGCTAAAGGTTGGGAAAAAGTCCAATAGAGCACATGGAGCGTTTTCAATGGGCGGGAAAATCGTAGGTGTGGGTATAAAAGGTTCCCAAAGCCAGCAGTAACCCTGTAGCTGGAACCAGTGGTTTCATTCTGCACTGAGCTTCATCTGAGAAGGGCACCACCAAAGGTAAGAGGATCCGGAATGGAGTGCAGCATCTCGGGGTACTACCTTGTTCATACAGGCCAAAGCCTTAATAATGAGTTACTTCAGTTTATTAACCAGAAGGGGGTTACATTTTTTAAAAGTAGTCAGCTTTTGATTCAATTATATGTTTATATTTAGCCTATTATTAATATTAAAGTGCAATGATAAGTCATTAATTAAAGTTCTTTAAAGCCAATTGGTTTTTAAAGTCTTAATGGACTGTTGGCAGGTTTAAAGCTCAGGGCTAATAAGTAAATAATGATGGTATATGACTACCATGTGTGAAGGCGGTGGTTTAACACACCTTGCAAACATGGTTTGGAAAATAAAAAAAGCAAATAAAAGTAACAACACCCAAAAGAACTAGTGAAGTTAAATTTCTTAATTAGGATTTTTAAAATTATTAAAAGCTATTGTTTAGGGTTAGAGCCACTGCTGGGTCTAACCCTAAAAGGAAAGCCCGTGGCCAATATTTACTGTTAGTGTGTGTAATGTAATTTAAGGAGAATGGAAGCTGCAAGGGAAATAGCTTTAAAAATTGTGTTAATCCTGAGTTTTAAATTTCTCTGATTCGTGTAAGAGGCCATAAGAGTGGCATTACGTTCAGCTGTTTCACTTGGTTTGTGCTGGGATGCATGTGGTACAAACATATCAGTCAGTAATGTAATGTATGTCTTATCATAGAACCTGCCAACATGTGTGACGATGAAGAGACTACCGCCCTCGTGTGCGACAACGGCTCAGGCCTGGTAAAAGCTGGCTTTGCCGGTGATGACGCTCCCAGGGCTGTCTTCCCTTCCATCGTTGGTCGCCCCCGTCATCAGGTACACTTCATGTTCACTTTCCTGTACAATAAAAATGCAATTCATTTAAGATTTTTATAACATTGTACAAAGCATAATTATTTTTGTGTAACATGAATTCTATCATTACCTTCTATTAGGGTGTCATGGTGGGTATGGGACAGAAGGATTCCTACGTAGGTGATGAAGCTCAGAGCAAGAGGGGTATTCTGACTCTGAAATATCCCATTGAGCATGGTATCATTACCAACTGGGACGATATGGAGAAGATCTGGCATCACACCTTCTACAATGAGCTCCGTGTTGCCCCTGAGGAGCACCCCACCCTGCTCACTGAGGCACCACTGAACCCCAAGGCTAACCGTGAGAAGATGACCCAGATCATGTTTGAGACCTTCAACGTCCCCGCCATGTATGTGGCCATCCAGGCTGTGCTGTCTCTGTACGCTTCTGGCCGTACCACCGGTGAGAAATGCTACTTGCACTACTTAATTTTTTTTTTTAATCAATTAAAAAGCTTAATTCATTAAATTGAAAAAGAAAGACAATCTGTCTAAATATCACTATTTATTGTTATTTAGGTATTGTGCTGGACTCTGGTGATGGTGTCACCCACAATGTCCCCATCTATGAGGGTTATGCTCTGCCTCATGCCATCATGCGTCTGGATCTGGCTGGTCGCGATCTGACTGACTACCTCATGAAAATCCTGACTGAGCGTGGCTACTCTTTTGTCACAACTGGTAAATAATGTCTGCTCTTTTATAACCTGACAACTACAGTTTGGCCAATTCTTAAGACATTTTTCCTGACTTACTATAATCTATATTACAGCTGAGCGTGAGATTGTCCGTGACATCAAGGAGAAGCTGTGCTATGTGGCTCTGGACTTTGAGAATGAGATGGCCACCGCTGCTTCCTCCTCCTCTCTGGAGAAGAGCTACGAGTTGCCCGATGGTCAGGTCATCACCATTGGTAATGAACGTTTCCGTTGCCCAGAGACTCTCTTCCAGCCTTCCTTCATTGGTACGTTATTAGTGCCTACCTTCCAGATATTTAGATATATAATGTAGAAATGCTACAGTACTCTCATCTTCTTTTAACAATTCATGTTTTTTCTGAAAAGGTATGGAGTCTGCTGGCATCCATGAGACTGCCTACAACAGCATCATGAAGTGTGACATTGACATCAGGAAGGACCTGTATGCCAACAATGTCTTGTCTGGTGGTACCACCATGTACCCTGGTATTGCTGACCGTATGCAGAAGGAGATCACTGCTCTGGCCCCCAGCACAATGAAGATCAAGGTAATTAGTTTGATAATTACTTAAATGTATTTCTGTTTCACTGTAAGTAAGTCTTACCTGTTTTTAACATGCATTATTCTTCTGTGCTTTTCCAGATCATTGCCCCACCTGAGCGTAAGTACTCTGTATGGATCGGTGGCTCCATCTTGGCTTCCCTGTCCACCTTCCAGCAGATGTGGATCACCAAGCAGGAGTACGATGAGGCAGGCCCCAGCATTGTCCACCGCAAGTGCTTCTAAATTCACCATCATCATCAACATCAACATCATCTGCGACTACACGCCATAATCCAAGCAGCAGCAAAACACTCTGGCCAGGCACAGATGTATTAACCCTGTGTTACGCAATAAATATACTTCAGTGAAGAAAGAGCAACATGAAAATGGTCGACATGCCATGTCATACAACATAATGTGAAATGTATATACATTTTAATTTATTAAAGTCCATCATTTGGTAATATTTTGGGTTTTGGTATTTTGTGTCCATGTGCATACATTGTTTTGCTTGAACACATACCATAATAGATCCATCACTGCCATTCAAAACAAACACATTCATATTATGCCAAATGTGTTTGTTACTGATCATTTAAGTTAATACCTTAAATCATTAGGACATTTTTGACAATTTGGCAAACTACAAAATCATCCAGCTGTCTATAACCTTGATTTTACATTTGGCATGCAGCTAAAACAAACCAGGTCACTATAAAAGTCTATAACTTCAGATTCATTCTGTACAACATTTAGGAAATCAGATCATTTTTGACTGAGCAGGCAACATAGCCATCAATTTAAACCCCTGTTTCTCTCTTCAACTAAATGCTACAGTGCACAAAAAGGCTTAAACTCTGGCCTAAAGTACAATCTCTGGATCTGCTTTTTCCCACCTAGAATCTGTTTATTGAATAAAAGCCCAGCTTGCTCACTGTCCTTTAGCACTGATTGCTGCCTGGCACTTCAACTTCATGGTGCATTTTATCTCTGCATATATTTCATTACTGCTAGAAGGTAAAATGTGGTCTCTTGGTCCATAATGCAGAGACATTTAAAAAAAAATAGCTAAAGACAATTTTTTGCTCTAATCTATTTATCTGTGTACATTTTAAAGGGGTGGTGAGGCCTAAGCATTTGGACCAAATTAGCAAATCATCATCATCATCAGATCACGTTTGATAATACTGCAGTTTAGCTGGTTGTTTGCTTGAAAGCCAAAAGTGACCATTAGCGGGTTAATGTGGGCCTTTTGCACCTCCTCCCAACTACTCCAGCCATGAACTGAAAGATATTTCTAGGTGGTCCAAGACTGCCTGTAAGACAGTAAGACAGGTCATTGAGGTCATTTCTATCTATATCAGATGCCACCAACTGTGTGAAAGCGGGTGAGGTGTGTGAAAGCTGACACACCAGCTATCTCAGCAATGTCTGGCTCAGTAACTTCTCTGTAGTCAGACATTAGGCCCCACATGTCATTTTATAGCACACTTAAAACGCCTGCGGAAAAAAATGTCTTCTTCTTCTTCTTAATGTCTTCTTAATATTTTAAAGAGGAAGTTAGGATAGATACTAAATGGCGAACTAAATCTTTTTCTACTTATTTGGTTTTGCAGGTATGCAATAAAACGTATTTGCTCCTGCATGTATGATAACAGGGGGATGTAGGGTGGCACGGTGATATAGTGGTTAGCATGTTTGCCTCTCAGCACTGGGGATTCCAGGTTCGAATCCCAATCTGGGTGGAGTTACCATATTTTCCCAGTCCCTATGTGGGTTCCCTCCCACAGTCCACACCTTGTCCTGGGTGTATTTGCCCAGCACCCAAAATGTTCTCCCCTGGATTAGCATGGGGAACCCTACAACCCTAGTAGAGGATTAAGCGGAATATAATGAATATATGTTTTTCATGTTAAGGTTTGTTTTCATCTATAGTTTAAATTGTCTGTGATATCAAGGAGAAGCTGTGCTATGTGGCTCTGGACTTTGAGAATGACAAAGGCACCGCTGCTTCCCCCTCCTCTCTGGAGAAGAGCTACAACTTGCCCGATGGTCAGGTCATCACCATTGGTAATAAACGTTTTCGTTGCCCAGAGACTCTCTTCCAGCCTTCCTTCGTTGGTACGTTATTAGTGCCTACTTTCCAGATATTTAGATATATAATGTCCTTTTTAATCCTCTTTAAACAATTCATGTCTTTTCTGAAAAGGTATGGAGTCTGCTGGCATCCATGAGACTGCCTACAACAGCATCATGAAGTGTGACATTGACATCAGGAAGGACCTGTATGCCAACAATGTCTTATCTGGTGGTACCACCATGTACCCTGGTAAGGTTTGTTTTCATCTATAGTTTAAATGAAATGTCATTTCGACGTTTTTAAAGGATTCTAGAGCGTGTCAGGCCTGGATCTAATCCCCACCTGTTGTTATGTGCAGCAGAGATTTACACAGTGGGCGGAGCTAAGAGCACATAAGAAAAACTGACAGGTGGCGTCAACACAACAGCACCTTCCTACATCCGATCTGCTCTGTGTGCAACCCGAAACCGTAAGTAAAAACCAAATAGCTTAAATAACTGAAACCCAGATTTACATCATTTACAACTGTCAGGGCAAGACACCGACGTAAAGAGACGCTTTCGAAAATAATGGCTGGATTGGTGATGGAAACACACAATTTTCAATATCACCTGATATGCTGCGACCGATAAAGTAGTCAAATGATTTTTTTTATTGATTTATTATTTATATGCGACAATTTAACAACCACGGCGCCATCGCTATCGCTGTGCAATACTGTTTTCATTGCACAACCGGTTTCTATCGCATATTACAGATTAACTGTAACGTCCACCCCCTGCATTAAAATTATACATTTGATTATAACATTATTAATTATTATCGGTTTATTACACTTTTTTGGAGGTCTAATGCGAGAACTATGTCAATGATGAAGAGGAAGAATGCTGCGTGTAGTTTAAAGAGACGGTTAGACGGAGGGCGTGTCCTAGAGCGGCCATATGCAGCCGAGCTGTGATTGGTTGGCTCTCGGAAACAACCCGTTACACGATTGTTTTCATATTACAGATTACAGATTAACTGTAACGCCCCCTGCATTCAAATTTCATTATAACATTATTAACGTGTAAAAATCGGTTTATTACACTTTTTGGAGGTCGAATGCGTTAGCTATGTCAGTGAGGAAGAGGAAGAATGCGGCATAGGGTGACCAGACTCCAATTCACCAGATGTGGGACACAGACTATGTTTCTGTGGGACAATGTGGGACACCAAATGTATTATCCCAAAATGTATGCATCAAGGTTGTCTAAAATAACCTAAAACAAAAAAAAAGGAACATCTCTACTCTGCCCCTTTAGCACATAACGGACTGCATATAAAGACGTGTGTATATATTTATTCATTCATTATCTCCCGCTTTATCCTCTAGTAGGGTCGCAGTGGGGTTCCCCATGCCCATCCAGGGGAAAGCGTCTCGGGCGCCGGGCAGATACACCCAGGACAGGCCGCCATTCTATCACTGGGCACACACTCAAACACATTCTACATGGGGCAATTTGGAGAACTCAGTTGACTTGATCCATGTTTTTGGACTGTGGGAAAACTGGAGAACCCAGAGGAAACCCACGCAGACACGGGGAGAACATGGAAACTCCACCCAGATGGGGATTCGAACCGGGAATCCCTAGCGCTGAGAGGCGAACGTGCTAACCACTAAGCCATCGTGCCACCCTGTGTGTGTGTAGATATATATGTACAATTAAACATAAAAGATAGTTTAATGTGCTTTAATAAGGGTATGACTTTTCTGTATTTCTCCAAACAGTATATTTATATATAACTTGTATATCTTATTTAAATGTACATTTCTATAACGTAAGAAAACATAGTAAGCATGGAGCTTTCATACTATTTCACAATGATTCTCAAATTAAAACACCCGACTGTGTACACTTACACAGAACAGACATGCGTCCGCGTTCCCGATTGGTTGTCATTCAAACAGCCCGCCTCTCCCCTGATAACAGACAACACAGCCGTCCAATGGCAGATTATAAAACACTCATTTAAAACGGGACTTTCAATAACAATGCGGGGCAACGTCTCAATTTGCGGGACGCGAAAAGTAACGAAATTGCGTGACTGTTCCGCACATAGCGGGACATCTGGTCACCCTAATGCTGAGTGTAGTTTAAAGACACGGTTAGACGGAGGGCGTGTCCAAAAGCGGCCATACGCAGCCGAGCTGTGATTTGTGGGCTCTCAGGAACAGCCCGCGTTGTTTTCATTTAAATGTGCGGCGGGAGGAAGCAGACTGAACAACACGGCATGATGTTTTCGATCAACCACGTTCACACGGGAAAGAAATGTTGGGCCTTCGTTAAACGTGCTCCTGAATTTCAATTTTGGGATTAATGAAGTATCGATCTAAAAACCGTGTTTGTAAATTTGCATCCAGGAAACTGTGGCGACATGGTCACCAAGAGAATCCGGTCGGAATACATGAACAAGTTTAAAGACCCCAAATGGGGAACGTATGCTAGATGCTATGAGGATTTGGTGAGCTACAGGCTTTCGAGGCGGCTGCTGGAACAGACCCATAACCCCTGGTTTTGGGATGAGTGTGGAAGTGATTCCGAGTCTAGCTGCAAATCTACTCCATCACACAAATCTCCAGTCGAACCCCAGCCTCTGCAGGAAGAACTAGAACCAGCTGCAGTGCTGCAAACAGCTGGACCGGTAGGTGATCAGACAAATCCAGCCCAGGCGCAAGAAACAAAGACGGAACAAGCGAGAGGTAAGGATTTTTCATTATGTACACCTATTTTAAAAAAGAATCACACCATCCCGCGGTGTGAGGGCGCGGTAGCTCAGTGGTTAGGGTGTTGGGCTATCAATCTGAAGGTTGGGGGTACAAATCCAGGTCCACTGAAGTTACCAATGTGGGTCTTTGAGCAAGACCCTTAACCCTCATTGCTTCAGGGATGTTGTGATTAACCCTGTGCTCACCTTGTAAGTCGCTTTGGATAAAAGCGTCTGCTAAATGACCAAATGTAATGTAAATGTATTCCAAACTGACAAGATCCATCCATCCATTTTCTTCCGCTTTATCCTCTATTTGGGTTGCGGGGGGGGGGCATCCAGGGGAGAACGTCTCGATCCATGTTTTTGGACTGTGGGAGGAAACTGGTGAACCCGGAGGAACCCCACGCGGACACGAGGAGAACATGGAAACTCCACCCAGATGGGGATTCGAACCGGGAATCCCTAGTGCTGAGAGGCGAACGTGCTAACCACTAATCCACCGTGCCGCCCCCCTTCTTTAGAATATAACCCAGAACATTCAGGTACTGAACATTTCTTTTTAACAGATGATGTGGTGAAGGACTTTGAACCACCTGAAAAAGGGGAAGAGAAAGGCAAAGAACAATCCCCTGCTCAAGATGTTGTCCAGCCAGAAACATCAACATGTGTCCAGGAAAAGACCAAATGCAAGCTATGGTATTCGCAAAAGCCATCACGAAATAAAGCCAAGAATCATAGCACCAAAGACACTGACAAAGATAGCAGGCATCCTTTTGCTATGTATGGTTCTGGAGAAAGACAAGCTGACATGGCTTCTAAAAGAACACACAATGTGGGTCCAGCTGCATCAACCAGGGAGGTAAGAGGTTTGTCATTCTGTCAGTGTAAATATGAAATGCTATTATTGGCCAGTTTGGTTTTGCCCAATTTTTAGATTTTCATATATATTGTAAATGAAGTGTACTCCAGTTTTTAATATTAATTTAATTTAATAGTGCTCTAATTATTAGACATACATGTTGCCCTTATACTGTTACATTTAACTGAATGTCAGTCTCTAGCAGGTGACATAACCCGCAAACATGATTAATGTTTATTAAATACAATACATTTTCTGTGTAGATTTACGAGTCAGCTCTACGAGCAAAAACGAGGAGAGAGACAGAGAAACAGATGAAGAAAGTGTTCCGGCGAAAAGTAAAGTCAGCTGACATGGAGAAAATAAACAAAATCAATCTTAAACCAGATTATAATCCTTGGATGACCGAATACATGCGTTGCTTTTCTGCTAGGTCTCCATAAAACGGTTTACAGATGCAGCATTTAGCAGCATCTTTCTCAGGTGCGACTAACAGAAATGAATACAGTTATAGAGTCTGAGCAACTGAGGGTTTGACTCGTGGCTTGACTCGTGCCACTCAGTGGCAAAAGCTCATCCCTCTGTTCAGTCAGGTACTTAATCCATTGTGCCACAACTGACTGACCAGTGTTGGAAGTAAAAAACTAAATTTTAACATGGGTTAGGGGTCCACAATTTTAATAGAAACAAAAATCAAACACAAAAAACAGCTAAGTTAATTATTTACACAATATAATCTTAAGAAGAAGCACCAATATCGATTAAAAACATGTTTTGTGTGACTCACAAACATTGACTAAATTAATTACAATTTAGGTTTCCTTTACAGAATGTGAACAAATAGGCAATAAGTTAATTTTTAAGATTTGCAGTCATTTATTTTTTTGCACACAACAAATTCAGGGAAATGAAATATTGAGTAAAAAGTCCACGTGAGACATCTCACTGAAATGAATGAATATAGAATAAGTAATAGGAATTGTACCAATATAACATACAATTATATGAATTTTCGTGTTGTTGTTATACAGACTTATTTTGTAGATGGAAATCGTTTTGTTGATTACCCGCTTTGTGTGGGGTGCGTTCTCTCTTTCTTAGAGCCACAGAACAACAAATCGTATTAACCCCAGTTAAAATATTTGAAACAGTTGTGATCTAGAGCATTTGTATTTTTTCTAATTTTGGAATGAATAATAGTCTCCTCGTGTGCTAACTTCTGTAAAATTCTGTATTATCCAGTGCAGGGTCATGTGGATTTAAATGAGTTTTTTTTTATTCATTCAGTGGCTTTTATCTAGACTGTGCTAAGAGTTTAAAGGGAAAGAAAAAAAGAACAGTGTTCGAGTTGTTAAATAGACATTGTGACTTTTTGTGCTTTATTATTTGTAATACCACTTTACTAACACTTATTTCTTTTATTTACATGACAGATGTACTAATAAAACTATAAAAAAGCAGGGTACAATGATCAAATTACAAATGCAACAATCAAATATTAACTTAATAAACTGTGCGTAATTACTTAGGGACTGTCTGTTCGACTAAGCATTAAATTATGGGGACTACTATGATCTCTAATGTAATTCCAATTTTATAACGATTTATTTCATCACAGGAATTCATTAACTTTAAAAACAAGCAACACATTCATTTTAATTTCACATGAAATGTTTTATTTTTATGGCTTAAATGATTATCTCTTCAGCTGGTTATTGTAAATGTCACGCTAAAAAATAACAGTTTCTGAATTCCAGTATTTTTAAGAATAATGCACAAAAACGGGACCATTTTTAAAAAAATGCATTTTTTTGTTATAAGCCTTCATTGTGTGATTACATTGTACACTGCTGAGCTGTTCCTGAAAGAGCGTTTGATGAGTTTGTCTTTCTGTGAATACTAATTCTGTCTACAAAAATCTATGATTATGATAGCACATTCTTAACTCTTCAAATTGAATTACAGAATACAATTAAGGCCTTAAATCAGCTCCAACTTCTTAACCAATATGAGATGTTTATCCTCAGCTTGTTAGCTAGTCCACCACCTGATCTGATAAATGCTACCCTGATAGCTTTTAGCCTTATGATGTCAACGTTTTATACATAAAATTGCAATGTGTGTATTTTTACAGATAACATTCACATCAAACATTGCCACCACTACATCTACCACTAAATACACGGATATTATATCTGAAAGTCATTCTTTGGCTTTAAAAAAAGGTTATTCTGACATGTTTTAATAGTATAAAATGAACGGATATGGGGAATTTTACTGTAGTCCTATATACCTAATTGTATTAAAAGGTGATAGGATAATGAGTTACTGGTTGATGTCCTGAGGATCTGGAATTACAATGTTTACATAAATGCAATATGCAATTAGTGCAATATATAATAAACATCACTTTGTGCTGTACAAGGATAAGGCTTGATTCAATAATATGTTTACACAAACCCTTGTTCTAAAAAAGGTAGGTGTATTTTGTAAAGTGCAATATTTATAAGAGTATGTGATTTGCTGACTGACAAATGTATAACGGAAAGATATTACTGACCAATATTTATTTATTTAAAAAAAATTTTTTTATTTGAACTAATTTTAATACCCTTAACACATCCAAGCAAGCAAACATCAATCGTGGTAAGTATGAATGGGGTGCATCAGGTCCAATGTCATATGTAACTTAGATTTTTGTAACATTTTGTGTTGCGGACATCAAACTCTTAATTTGTATACATTTATGAAACATTATGTTCTTTTGTCTGTTATATTTAAATTCGGCTAATTTAGTAAGCAAACCACATTCTTGCTTTTACTGCATTTTGCAAAATATTCCAACTATTAGAGAGGGAACCTGTATGATAAAGAACAAAAATAAGCAATAAATATTACTTTCTTGTTTTCTGAAGTGTAATAAATAATGTGAATAACAGGTTAATACTAATATCTTTTTTGAAAGAAAAAAATACAATCTGTAGAACTGTGCAAAAAAGAAGACAAAACCCATATCTTAAAATATTACACATTTAGTGGTCCAAATTGTTGTTTAGAAAATGAGTAAAAGTTTAATAGACAGATACTCAGTTCAGGATAGCACTTTTATTTGATTATCTCAAATGTCTCAGTGTTAAGCCTGCAGATTACTAAACAACAAAAGTCAAACAATATAGACAATAGTTTTGCATCACTTAAATGTTTTAGTATTATTTTATTTAAGCATGTCAAAATAACGTGTTGATCTAGTTTATAAATTTACACCTTGATTTTTGCTGACAATGATTTACCAGTTAAAAAAATTATTTACCATCCAGTCGTTTTAAAACAGTCACTTGTTCATTATTCACAGTTGTCCTTAAGTCATTCGTTAGCTAAACTTTTATAATTGTTAATCTTTGCAAACAAGAGGACCGAAATGAATTTCCTCATTATCAGCCATCATAAGCATATGATGTATTCAGTAACATGTTTGGACCACTAAAAGCTTATTATTTTGTAATTCTGGGTTTGTCTCAATAGATTTTGATTTGGACTTGAAACTTACATCAGACAGCTAGATCAAGTGGAATGCAAAACTGGGGAAATTTTCCAATAAACACAAAGACATAAAGACAAACACACATTAAACTACATTTAAAATAATTAACTGACAGATTTACAGGAGGAAACTATTTCAAACAGAATAACAGCATATAATAATGATGCAGGTGAGGTGATTATGTAACAGATTTATCATTGAAGGTAATACTTTTTATTTCTATTACTACAATATTTGTTTAGGATAAGTCTGTTGTTGCCAATATATACTGTATATTTACATTTCAGGTCTGTACAGTAAAACAGCTTGTCTGACAAATGTTGTCTGCACATCATTAAAATAATATAACAGTGCATTTTATCAAAAGAAAAATCACTTTTATAAACCATGGTGTATTTTACAGTAACTACACAGATCGAAAAGACCTCCCTCAGCTGTTGAGAGAAGCACCACCACAGTAAAAATGATATGACCATCCAGACAGCACTGACCAAGAATGTTCTTAAACCGGTTAAGTTAATCACTTAAGTTATGGTAATGCAGCTCATAAAACATGCTCTAGGAGTAATGATTCAGATTACTTCATACACAAGACCTAAATAATTGACTAGGGAAATGGCAAAATTTAGATTTTAGGTTAAAACGTTCAGTGCAGAACATTCAAAGGGCCAAGATGCACAATACCCAATGTTTTCAACAAAGTTGGTGTCTTTGCCTTGGTCCAGACCATTCAATAGAACCTAGAACACAGCCGAATCCCGGAATCTCAGACATGCCTGAACCAAAGTGAAGGGAAAGAGAGGAAAGTGTCTTAGGTCTTTCAGTCTCATTGACACAACGATGCCCATCATATGGTCTCAAAACTTTTCCTGAAACAAAAAGTGCATAAAGACTGGCTCACACCCATTTGCTGTGAAAATAGTTGAAACTATTAAAGAGAATGTAATGACACAAATAAAGCAGAAAATAAAAACTACTGCAAGCAAAGATAACGCTTTGTGTTTGTTCCTTGTCCTTTAGTTGAAGTAAATCGCATAAATAAGAAGGTTTCATTTGCTTATTTAGCAGACGCTTTTATCCAAAGTGATACAAGTATCCCATGGGATCAGATCACAGGGTTGATACAGCCCCGCTGGAGCAATGAGGGTTAAGGGTCATGCTGATGGACCAAACTTGAACACACAACCTTCAGATTAATAGTCCAACACCCTAATAACTGAGCTACCACACCCTACCAAATAAAGTTTCAGGAAATGTTTAGCTTTTGGAAAATTGCAACTACTACGAGATAATGTAGGAGTATCCAGTGAATTATAGAATAATATACTGGATAACTTCTCATCATCATCTCTGCATACTTAGCTGATCACTGTTATCAAAGCACTAACAAGCTATTTAAAGTCCAAAATCTTAAATGTTATCTGAAAGCTTAAATGATGAGAAAGTTTTATCTTTATACTTTAGACATTCATGTTTATTTTTTTTTAACTTGTAATCTTTTATTTTTAATCTAAAAAATACACACAAAATTCAGCATGAGATACATGTATAATATAAATTCATGAAAACTATAAAATGTCGTTAAATAAAGTTAATAATAAAACTCCTATTAAAAAAATTTAATAAAAATAAGTGGTTAATACAGATTTGACATTTTTAGTCAATAATGGTAACCATCTTTTATAAAAATTTATCAGACCTTAGTTCTAATTTTGCTGTGATCACCATAATAATCCTCTTTAACATATCTCTCCACTGGATTACGTTGGGGTATTGAGGCATTTCGTGCTTGACTTCATACACATTTGGCAATGGAACCTGAACCACCTAATGTCAATGATTTAGTGCTGTCCTAATACTTTAGTCTACCTGATGTAAATGCATATAGTATATATAATATGCATATATACAAACTTGTACACATCATTTATGGTACTGACAATCATATATGGGTATGCAATTTAAATGTATTGTTTTAGAGAATTTCCTTTTTCCTAATTTTCCTACATTATGGTGTATGAAGAATGCAATGTACAGTCTTAAGTGATACGTGTAGCTGACTTGATTATCTTTCTCCTTCTACAGATACCTTGGATCCACCTTAGAACTCTATTTCTGGTCAGCATTCCAAAGTAGCCAAATAAGGCACTTAAGATGCTGAGGGTCTGGGAAGGACGCAGGGTCTAGAGTTAAATATAACCAATGCTGCCCTGCAATGCTCTGCATTTGTGTGTAAGTGCAGTTCAATAGATAAAATATAAGGCTGGGGAGAAGAGTTGAGGCATTTATTCTTTCTCTTGGAAAGCAGTGCGACCCTGGATATCTGTATATCAGTTTGTTTGGCATTGCTGGAAAGAAGGATTTGCTTAGCATGGCTCAGCATTGATGGGTCATCGTCACTCTGGCATGCAGAAGCAAACTTGATCAGGGCTCAGAGGGCATTAATGACCAAAATAGCCCCCCGTATTACAGAGGACACCTCCTTCATTGACCACACCAAATACAGACCAGATGCTTCTGAGCTGCTAGCAACATCCTTTTACAGACAAGAGTGAAATAAAGGGAAAGTCATTTAGGATTAGCAGTTATACTAGGGCATGAGCCAGCTCCGGTCATTAAAGGTACATTGGGGTCTGTTCATTGGCCAAAAGTCCCATTTCAATTCCGTGTTTACTTTCTTACATCACTTAGTACTTCGATTCAGTAGTTTTGTGCCTGTGTGTCAATCAATGACCAACATACCTAAATTCTTGTGTGGGTATAAAATGCCTGTTGTAGGTAAGGAATAGCTTTGTTGTTGTTTTTTTTATTTCAGCAATTCAGTTGGTATGGTGCCGACTCTGTGGCTGAGTACACTTTGTTCCTAACCTTTCAATTCTCAGTAAAATTTAAACTTGTATGACTAGACTTAAAAAATTATTTAATAATTGGGCCTATTTTTAAATTAACTGAGCTCTTCAGTATGATTTGTTTTACAGCTAAACATATGTGAACAAAACCTGCATGGATACTTAGATACATTTATAAAGTCATTCACAAATGTGAAAAACAAATGTTATTTTTTCCTCATTATTTTACTCTTTTAACATTAAATCAGAAATAAAATCTTCACCTTTACATATATAGAGAAAACTATTTTCTCAACTAGTTTATGTGAACAATTGTTGACAAACCTGGAAATTATTTTTCTATTTATGTTTTGAATTCGGCGGCACGGTGGCTTAGTGGTTAGCACGTTCGCCTCTCAGCGCTAGGGATTCCCGGTTCAAATCCCCATCTGGGTGGAGTTTCCATGTTCTCCCCGTGTCTGCGTGGGTTTCCTCCGGGTTCTCCGTTTTCCTCCCACAGTCCAAAAACATGGATCAAGTTAATTGAATTCTCAAAAAAATTGCCCCCTATAGAGTGTGTCTGAGTGTGTGCCCAGCGATGGATTGGCGCCCTGTCCTGGGTCTATCTGCCCAGCGCCCGAGACGTTCTCCCCTGGATGGGCATGGGGAACCCCACCGCGACCCTAATAGAGGATAAGCGGGAGATGATGAATGAATGAATGTTTTTAATTCCCTAAACGATTTGCAAAACTTAAATGGTTATTTATTACTTCACAAAGTTAGAAATACTATTTTCTTTTATCACAAAACTGTATAAATTATGAAATGACAACCTTAGTTTAACATCATCATCCACAGCTGGGGCATTTTTTGTTCTAGTAATGAGAAAGTCACTAGTCACCAATAAAATAAAAGAAGATGCAGCAATGCCAGACACTGATTGTATTTAAGCTTATTCAGCACTGGGAATAAGGATGCTGACATTTAGGTTTTCATGCCACTTGAAATGGGGTG
Source organism: Corydoras maculifer (assembly GCA_019802435.1). Lineage (NCBI taxonomy): Eukaryota > Metazoa > Chordata > Actinopteri > Siluriformes > Callichthyidae > Corydoras > Corydoras maculifer. Next base: position 785,204 of record JAFMOD010000250.1, read on the forward strand.
GTGTGTTTACAATTTTGCATGATAGTCACCCTCTGTGTCCCCCTGGGACGGTTTAGAGCAAGTTGATTTTTGGTTGGTGTAGGGACAGTGTAGGTCATGAAGCATTTTTTCTGACCAAGCTGATTTCTGGAGCTGGGAGAGGTTAGTGTACAGTAAGATGCCTCTCTGGTGGTGTGATGCACATGTGCAAAATCACTGTAAGCCATGCGTGTTCTGTTGCTTTCCACAATTGGCAGAGCTCCACCTTTTCTAGGAAGAGGTCATTTTTAGGTTAGGAAAAACATGGCCTCTTGATGTGTTCCCTCAGATATGTTTTCTTTTACTTTTTATTTTTGTCTGTAGGGTATGCACGCTTTCTAAAATATATATTAGTTCTACAGAAGGGTGTTTGAGTGGCATGTAAGCCCAAAGAATAGTTTAGTTGTAGGGGCCAAGAATTATGCGAGGAATTGTTTACGTAAAGCATGGTGATAGGAATGGCATGTGCTCAAAAGGTATTTTTGTATTGCATTTATTAGACAACAACTTCAATAAATCTTATAATTTATAACAAAGCAGACCACACAGATGATTATTAAGTAATACTAAAGCAGAAAGTCAAGGCATCAGTTAGTAAGATGAAACTTGTTCAAACAGCCCTGACCTAAATGCCATAGAAAGATTATGACCTGCAGTAAACGACGTGTTCAAACAATGAAGAAGGCAAACTTAAAATAAAATAATTTGACTCCGTTTATGAAAAGAGTATGCACAATTATATACCCTCACCTACAAATTGGCATTTGCATGCTTTTTGTCTAAGTGATCTTTTATTATATCCATTTACCTTAATGTACTGAGACATTGAATACCATATTATACTTACATTGCTCAAGTTTTAATAGAAATATATCTTCAGTATTATTAACAGATGCCATCTTATTTGATCCAAGTGTAAAAGTACTAGACTATTATTATTATTATCAATAAATAACTTTATATTATAAATGTCTTTAGTAATAAGAACTAATACATCATTAAATTTAATTAGCTCTGTATATTTAGAGTGTGTATTGTAAATAGAAAGGTTACATGCAGTGTCTGGTATTTCAATGGTGAAAGGTGACAGAACTCTGAGCTTATCTTAGACTCAGTGAAGGAGGTACAGACACTTTGGCAAATTTGACACCTTTTGAAACCTTATTGTGTACATGATGAATGTCTTCCATTAAAACAAGTCAAAATACAGTTTCTATTGTTGTAATTAACGGTAAATTCAATAATATAACATGTAGTTCATGTGTCTCTTACCTGTCTGTACATTTCTAACAACCACACTCCTGCACACTCTCACCCTGAGCTCGCCTGGGGGAACGAAGCTGTCGCAGAGCAGCATCTCCATATTGAATACCTGAACCCATCCGCTCTGGATCCAGCTCACCTAATCAATAAACAAAAGGCCTATTAGAAATATGTGCCCTAAATACCAGTGTCCTTTGAAAGTTTGAAGTCTGTGGTTTTACCTGATTCTATTTTATTGAGGATTTTGCGAGCACACTGTACAAAGGCTTCCTCCACGTTCTCTCCTGTTAAAGCACTTGTCTCTAAGAACATGAGTTCTGAAAAACAAATGTAAAAATTCTGATTGATTTAATTAACTGTCTGAAACTAGAAATTATTTTATAACCCTCCCTAAAAGAAGCTGGCATAACTGCAGTATCTTAATCCAAACATGTAAAAGTTAATGGCACCCGCTAATAAATGGAGACGCCATATTTAAAATACCAAAAAATTCCAATCTGGGTGGAGTTTTCATGTTTTCCCTCTGTCTGCGTATGTTTCTGCCTGGGTTCTCTGGCACAGTCCTCCCACAGTTCAAAAACATGACTTCAAGGTAAATTAAATGCTCTAAATTGCCCCATACAGCATATCCTTGTCAGTGAGTATGCCCAGTGATAGATTTGTGCCCTGGGTGCATCTTCCCAGCGCCTGAAATCTTCTCCCCTGAGGGCGTGGTAGCTCAGTTGTTAGGGCGTTGTGCTATCAATCTGAAGGTTGGGGGTTCAAATCCCAGGTCCACTTCAATTACCAATGTGGGTCCTTGAGCAAGGCCCTTAACCCTCATTGCTCCAGGGATGTTGTGATTACCTTGTAAGTCACCTTGTAAGTCGCTTTGGATAAAAGCGTCTGTTAAATGACCAAATGTAATACAATATAATGAATAAGCATGGGGAACCCCCCAAGCCACCATCGGAGAGGATTAAGTGCAAGATAATGAATAAATGATTATCTAAATGCACTTGGAGGTTTTACAATTACAGACTGTAATCCACTTGGTGCTGAGTGTCAATCACTCACTATAATGATCAGGACATGCAAGAATGTATTTTTACATTTATATGATCTATACAAAACACAAACCTCCAGCTGAGAATATGGTTCTTTAATAACAACCAGATAAACATGAATAGATTAAATTCCTTATCAATAAAAGACCCAGGTCATCACTGGTGGGATTATTTACTCCACTGTTATAAGAGAATGACTAAGCCACTGTGTTGGGTCTAGTTACAGTCACACAGTGACCCCTTGTGATTCATAGTGTAAACCAGTCTATTATACATAGATACACTCAAGTGTATGATGCTGAACTAAATCCTTTATTAACATAAGATAGATGTGTGTGTGTGTGTGTGTGTGTGTGTGTGTGTGTGTGTGTGTGTAAAATCAGAACACATAATGTGGTTTTGGATTGGCCAGTCGTTACCCTTGAAGCAGATTCATTAGCCCGTTTGTCTAGCAAACTCACCATTTTCTTGTGCAAATCGAGATGCCTCTAGAAAAGTGACCTCGCGATCAGCATCCAGGTCCTTTTTATTACCACACAGTATAATAACAATGTTCTGACTTGCCAGCATCCTGGCATCAGTCAGCCAGTTGGTCAGAGCATTGTATGTCTCTCGACTGAAACACATAAAAACAATTATTTAGATGAAGTGAACAAATGAAAATTCTTAATTCAACTGAACCTCCCACCCACACTCTTCCTAATCTTCTTATAAATAGCCTACTTTTTATACATAGTCTTGAATCATCTTGCATGCACAATGTTCAATGTCTAACATCTATACATTTTTCTTGATGCTTGAGTTGAATAACTTCAGGGCTATTCTAATAACTTTACAATTTGTTTTTTTAATGGAACATTTTCTTTCCTTTGGGCAGTAATACTATACTTTAATGTGCCTTTACAATTGGGGAGTTTTAATTCCAGTTTTATTAATTATTACTGGTTTTAAAAATTCATCTATTTTGTATATTATGCTTCAAATGTTAAGATTTGGAATCTAGTGACAAATAAGATAAGCTTTCCTTTCTATGACTTTTCCATAAAAAATATGATTATGGCACAAAACTGGACCAGTACATCTGACTTAGTCAAGGTCTTAAATGTTACATTCCACACTGTAGAAACCAAAATCTGAAAAAAACATTTTTGTATAGTCTTTTGCTTATTCAGTTGCATTAAGGACATCATAAATGCTGAAAGCTCAGACATGATTTCGCCACACTTGTACTGCATCATATATTTGATTAGCTGTAAAATATGTTTACAACTTCTAAAAAAATTAGGTAATTTGGTAAAGGCTTTTCAAACATTCTCATAACACTCTATACTATATAACATAACAGGCGAATTTTGTTTATCTCTATAAGTGAGACCAGAATGAAGACAGTTGTCATGCGATTAACCCACCTGGTGATATCATATACAAGTAAAGCTCCAGCAGCCCCTCTGTAGTAACTTCGTGTTACAGATCTAAAAGATAGAAATTGTGAAAAAATCAGAAAATTTGAAATATATAAAAAGAGTTAAAGGATAAAGTAACCATTTCAGGAATTGTCCAGACAGGGCTCTGCAATTATTTAATACTGTGATAAGAGAAAGTATCAGATCATGAGTAGATCACCGATAATGAGAGCACTTACAGACTGCATATAGAATTACAAAGAGAGCATTATTATCCCTATTTATTAGAATTTATTAACATGCAGCACAGTGTGAAATGCTGAATTGCAACCGTTTAATTAATTAAGTCGAGGATTCAAGGATTTTTATTGTACTGGGGTACTGGTGAGTGAAAAACTTATGAGCAAGTACCCACAACTGTGAAAAAAATAGCTATATTTACAAATATGAGGAAAAATATAAAACAAATTTAAAATATGAAAACTAAAATATAAAATATAAGAAAGGTATGGGGCAGCACGGTGGCTTAGTGGTTAGCACGTTCGCCTCTCAGCCCTAGGGATTCCCGGTTCGAATCCCCATCTGGGTGGAGTTTCCATGTTCTCCCCGTGTCTACGTGGGCTTCCTCCGGGTTCTCCGGTTTCCTCCCACAGTCCAAAAACATGGATCAAGTCAATTGAATTCTCAAAATTGCCCCATATAGAGTGTGTCTGTGTGAGTGAGTGTGTGCCCAGCGATGGATTGGCGCCTTGTCCTGGGTCTATCTGCCCAGCGCCTGAGACATTCTCCCTTGGATGGGCATGGGGAACCCCACCGTGACCCTACTAGAGGATAAAGCGGGAGATAATGAATGAATGAATGAATGAAGAAAGGTATGGAAAAGGGGGTATGTAAGAGTGTATATGGGTGCTGTGCAATAAAGTGCAAGGTGCGGTGTACATGTAAGGTGGAAATTGTCCAAGTATGGGCAAGAAAGAAATTAACGACTGGCAAGTTTTTTCTTGCCACACTCACTTCGGATTACTCGGGGGGTTTAGGCTCACAACACTGTAAAGCTGCTTCTTGACAATGTACTGTTTCAAAAAATGCAATGCAATAAATTACTTGAACTTGATAAAGAGATTAAGGCTTGCAGAAGTCTCCGATATTCAGATTTACACATTGAAAATCAATCAATTTCCCCCCGAAGTTGTTCAAACTAAAATTGTGTTGTGTTTGATTTAAATTACTTGTGTGTGTACACTAGTATAGAGGAGGTCCCCTGTCAAGCAGAATTTTTTTTAAATGTTGTGATATTTTGTGATGATTTTCTGATCTCTTGAGAACAGTGTAAACCCAGTAACGTCACCATGTCTACTTTACTTGTTGCCAATAACACCAATCAAGCTCAGAACAATGTGAATGTCTTTTTCCACAGACAAATCTAAACAACAGTCTATCAGTACTCAACACACCTGAAACGTTCCTGTCCAGCTGTGTCCCAAATCTGGAGTTTGACAAACTTGTTGACCACATTAATGATCTTTGAACCAAATTCTACACCAATCGTATGATTTGAGTCATCTTTAACTGCAAAAACAAATAAACAATGCAGGTATTTGATGTGCATTCAAAAAATACAAAGTTTTCACCTTTAGCTATAGTTATTTAAAACCTACATACATTTCTTTTCTATGAACTGGTGAAGGAGACATGATTTTCCAGTTCCAGCATTTCCAATGACCAGGAACTTAAACAGGAAATCTGATGGCAAAACAAACATGTTGTTTAGTTATAAATAAAACTTCACTTGAACACCAACTTGCACTATTTAAATTTACATTTAGAAGACTCTTCAATCCAAAGTTACTAACAGATGAGAGAACAACATTGGTCAGTATTTTAGTTGCTTCAAGAACAGAGATGTTTTGAGTTGTCTCTGTTCTGTGTATTCGGTTTCTTAACCATTACAAGCGCCACAAATGTTTTAAATGTATAAGATTCTGTTATTTTGACTAACACCAGAATAAACATGTAAATGCTGGGAGAGTTATATTAATATTTGTAGGTTTAGCTGAAGGGCGGCTCGGTGGCTTAGTGGTTAGCATGTTCTCCTCTCAGCGCTAGGGATTCCCGGTTCGAATCCCCATCTGGGTGGAGTTTCCATGTTCTCGTGGGTTTCCTCCGGGTTCTCCAGTTTCCTCCCACAGTCCGAAAACATGGATCAAGTCAATCGAGTTCTCCAAATTGCCCCATGTGTATGCGTGCGTGTCTGTGTGAGTGAGTGTGTGCCCAGCGATGGATTGGCGCCCTGCCCTGGGTGTATCTGCCCCTGGATGGGCATAGGGAACCCACCCGCGACCCTAATAGAGGATGAAGTGAGAGATAATGGATGGATGGAAGGTTCAGCTGAACATAACGGGTGGATCCGCGTCATCGCCTTGTTTACGCTGTAACACACAGGAATCCACTTCATCACAAATCCGCCCAAACTCGGTTCTCTGCGCTCCTGGATGTTAATAACCGACAGAATGTTGATAATTCGTGCTGGATTAATGCCGTATCGCGTTATTTGTTTATTCGGTGATGATGTACGGATTGCGGTCGTTCGGTCGGGGCGTAGCGACGGAGCACCTGCTAAATCAACGCCGTACATCACCTCACAATGAACATTAAAATCCCCCTACCGTATGTCTCAGACATGGTGCCTGTGCTGTCTGTTTGGTGAAGCCTTAAAAAGTTTCTTAACGCCGTTGGAGAGAATATGAAATAAAGGGAAAATCCCTCAGCGGGATCCGCGCATCCTGGTACAGTTCACAGGCCGCAGGTTTCCGGTTCCGATTTTCAATGTAAGAGCCTGTGATGCTGCAACGCGGCACCTACGGGACTCATAATGGACATGAACGTCCCTCCTGTTTAGAAAACCCTGTACTATGCCTCAGTTATACCACTAGGGGGCGTTAACACTACAGCTTTAACAAGACGTGAGTTGTACTGTATAGGGGCGGCTCGGTGGCTTAGTGGTTAGCATGTTCTCCTCTCAGCGCTAGGGATTCCCAGTTCGAATCCCAATCTGGGTGGAGTTTCCATGTTCTCTCCGTGTCCGCGTGGGTTTCCTCCGGGTTCTCCAGTTTCCTCCCACAGTCCAAAAACATGGATCAAGTCAATTGAATTCCCCAAGTTGCCCCATATAGAGTGTGTGTGTGAGTATGTGTGTGCCCAGCGATAGATTGGCGCCCTGTCCTGGGTGTATCTGCCCTGTGCCCGAAACGTTCTCCCCGGGAGACTCTAGTAAAGTATAAAGCGGAAGATAATGGATGGATGGATGGAGTTATACAGTACATGAAATGAGGCAACAGTTTGGGGAAGGCCCTTCACCAGGAACTTGGTAGCTCAGTGGTTAGGGTGTTCTGCAATCAATCAGAAGGTTGGGGGTTCTGGGGTCCCCGGTCCACAGATGTCACCAATGTGGGTCCTTGAGCAATGTCTTTAACCCTCATTGCTCTATTGGGTGCTGTACTAACCCTGTGCTCTGACCCCAACCAAGTTAGGATACTTGTAAGTTGCTTTGGATGAAAGCGTCTACTAAATGACCAAATGTAAACAAACGACAATAAGATATAAAGAATTATAAACACGCTCAGGCCAACATATCCCATTCAGTAATATTGAAATCAAAAGCACAAGTAACTAAGTTTTTTTTTTAACTAGTTCTAAATATTAAAACATGATCTGAATCCCACACTTACCTCAGAATGATATTTTAAGGTCAGGGAGCTACAGTGTCAGGGCAAAAACCAAAACTGTTCACATTCTGGCTTCAAATTTTTTTATGAGAACATTCTTAAAATTTTGAGCACAATTTGATTTTTATGTATTTATGTAATGTCATTTCTCCATCCATTATTCTATCATTCATTATCTTCTGCTTTATCCTTTACTACGGTCATGTGTGGGGGTATGGGGTGTGGGAGGGTTCGCCATACTCATCCATGCTCTCTCTCTCTCTCTCTCTCTCTCTCTCCCTCTTGTGAATGTCCCCATTGTGGGACAAATAAACGTTTATCTTATCTTATCTCTTTGGAGCAGTCAGTTTACCAAACCAGAGAACCCAAAGGAAACCCATAAGGGCACAGAGGGAACATGGAAACTCCACCCAGATTGGGATTTGAACTTGGAACCCCCAGCGCTGAGAGGCGAACGTGCTAACCACTAATCTACCCCACAAGAAGATATAAGGAACCCAATGTATCCCATTCAGTGACAAGTAACTGAAATTTCTGAATCTCAAACTTAGCTCAGAATACTATTTTAAGGTCAGCAAGCCACATCAAATTTTTTGCTTGGGATTGTTGTCTTGTTCCACTATATACTGTACACCAATTCATATTGTTGGCATGACAAATAAAACACTTTAGAAGTGTTAAATTTTAGCAATTTAGAACAGCCAATTTACCTTGAATTTATGTTTTTGGACTCTCGGTGGAAACCATAGAAACTCGAGGAAACCCATACAGACACAGGAAGAACATAGAAACTCCACATTGAGAGGTGAAGGTGCTTACCACTAATCTAACCACCACATTGTTTATGTAATCCACCCATCCAACCATCCATCCATTATCTTCCTCTTTATCCTATATTAGGGTTGCGGGGTGGAGAGAACGTTTCAGGCATTGGGCAGATACACCCAGGACAGGGCGCCAATCTATCGCTGGGCACACTCACTCACACAGACATACACGCTCTATATGGGGCAATTTGGAGAACTTAATTGACTTGATCCATGTTTTTGGACTGTGGGAGGAAACCGGAGAACCCGGAGGAAACCCACGCGGACACGGGGAGAACCGGGAATCCCTAGCGCTGAGAGGCGAACGTGCTAACCACTAAGCCACCGTGCCACCCTGTTTATGTAATGATTTATTAAAATATCCTATGGCATCACAGTAATGTAACATTGATATTATTAAGTAATCAAATATTTTATCTTAAATATTAAGTTTTTATTTAACAATATTACACAAAAATTATATTCACAATGAGTAAATAGACATACATTCTTACAAGCACAGCCGAATTTTTTTGTGTGTGGGGGGGGACACACCATAATTATCTCCATAATCAATGAATGTGGGTTCAGAATATGATGTGCCGGACAGAAGTCAATGCTGTAAGACATGGGAGTAAACATTGAAAAAAAGCAAAAGCTGCTTACAATGTTTTATTTAGATATTTTATTGATCTTGTTGTCAATTCGACTTAATTTTACTTTAAGTACTTTGTTTTCAAGTGACAGTTTGGGACATAAATCTAAATTAAGTTTGTTATTTCACTAACTAGTTTACAATTTCGTCTAGTTTAACAGAGTATTTTTAAAATTTTAACATCATTAATATTTACACAATGAATTTGTCACACTTTTTGTCTGCAGTTTTTTTTAAATGTCGGCGTTACTGTGTGAACACTCGCGACCACAAGATGGCGGTAGTTCATAATGTTTATCCTCATTCATTCATTCATTATCTTCCGCTTTATCCTCTATTAGGGTCGCGGTGGGGTTCCCCATGCCCATCCAGGGGAGAACATCTCGGGCGCTGGGCAGATAGACCCAGGACAGGGCGCCAATCCATCGCTGGGCACACACTCACTCACACCGACACACTCTAAACAGGGCAATTTTGAGAACTCAATTAACTTGATCCATGTTTTTGGAGTGTGGGAGGAAACCAGAGAACCCGGAGGAAACCCACGCAGACACGGGGAGAACATGGAAACTCCACCCAGATGGGGATTCGAACCGGGAATCCCTAGCGCTGAGAGGCGAACTTGCTAACCACTAAGCCACCGTGCCGCCTCATAATGTTTATGTTAAAGTTAAAAAAAATAAAATAAAAAACAGTACCGAGGCTCAAAACAGCAAACTTGTTCATATTGAAGTTCAGGAATGAAGCTTCATTCAGTACCACGGCATAGAGTGTTAAAATTAAAACATCTAGCCTTGCATTTTGGTCAATTGTATGTTTTCCTTTTTTGTGAATATATAATAATATATCATATCCAACTAGGTAAATGCTTTTTATGTTGCAGCATGACTGTGCTCCAGAACAGAAAGGTCCATAAAGATGTTTGGATGTGTTAGTGTGGAGGAACTTGACTGACCTACAGACCCAGACTTGACTTCAACAAAATCGTACAGCTTTGGTATAGATTACAACAGTGGTTTGGGCCCTCTTGTCCAACATCAGTGTCTGACACAACAAACACTGTACATCAATATGCAAAAATCCATACACTCTAAAAACATCTAGTAACCATTTCCAAAAGAGTGGAATCAGTTTTGGCTTCATTGGTGGGACCAACTAAGAAAAGTATATAATAAATGTTCATTTAAGTGTTATGTGTAAGTCTTTTAGTACTTTTGTCCATATACTGTATGTACACCAAAACTTAATTCAAATGCCCATATGTTCATAAAATTATGTAAAAAATAGCATATTAATAATTTAATTGTATTATATATTTACATTCATTAATTCTATACTGGGAGGCACGGTGGCTTAGTGGTTAGCAAGTTCGACTCTCAGCGCTAGGGATTCCCGGTTCAAATCCCAATCTGAGTGGAGTTTCCATGTTCTCCTTGTGTTCGCGTGGGTTTCCTCCAAGTTCTCCGGTTTCCTCCCACAGTCCAAAAACATGGATCAAGATCAATTGAGTTCTCCAAATTGCCCCATATAGAGTGTTTCTGTGTGAGTGAGTGTGTGCCCAGTGATAGATTGGGCCCTGTCCTGGGTGTGTCTGCCCAGTGACCAAAACGTTCTCCCCTGGATGGGCAACCGGAACCCCCCCCCCCCACGACCCTAGTAAAGGATAAAATGGAAGATAATGGATAGATGGATGGTTAATTCTGTACTTAAAATAGCTGCACTATCTATGAATAAGTTTGTATTTCTTTACTTAATTCTCTTTGCTCATGGTTTGTGAACAACGGGATTATAAGTGTCTATTCTTGTTCCCACTTTAAAAAGTTTGTTATGTGTATTTTTAGTTTATTAACTATATTGTCAAAGTGGTTTAAAATAGGACTTGTTATTCTAAAAGTATTTCCAAAACAATACAATGAAACAGAAGGGTTGCTGATAGAAAAACACTGTATTTACTGTACACAGGGTTAAGTCTTTGACATTTGGGTCTTCTTAACTTCTATGCCAAAAAAGCACAACACAAAAAACCCTAAATCAGTTAACAACACTGTGTAATCCATAAGCCCTTAAGTATTAAGAAAGAATAGCCCTAAAGTAGGAGAGTATTTAATGGGCTTTGCAGTCATCATCAAAATTCATTCCAGATGTTTTAATAAATTGCACAGCAGCTCCTTTTTACCCTTCACTACACACATATTTATTTTTATTTTGCTGACATTTACAGATGGCGGCATGGTGGCTTAGTGGTTAGTACGTTCACCTCTCAGCGCTTGGGATTCCAGGTTTGAATCCCAATCTGGGTGGAGTTTCCATGTTCTCCCTGTGTCTGCGTGGGTTTCCTCTGGTTTCCTCCCACAGCCCAAAAACATGGATCAAGGTCAATTAAGTTCTTCAAATTACCCCAAATAGTGTTTCTGTGTGTGTCTCTGTGAGTGCGTGTGTGCCCAGAGATAGATTGGCGCCCTGTCCTGAGTGTACTTGCCCAGCGCCCAAAACGTTCTCCCCTGGATGGGCATGGAGAACCCCCCGCGACCCTAGTAGAGGATAAAGCGGAAGATAATGCATGGATGGATGGATGGATGGATGGATAGATGGACATTTACAGGTTGCCAATATTCTAATCATACTAAACAAACTTTGCTTGCTGAGCATACAAAAAAAAGTATATTTATGTGTGTGTGTGTGTGTGTGTGTGTGTGTGTGTGTGTGTGTGTGTGTGTGTGTGTATGTAGACACGTAACTTACATGATTAGTTTTTTTTTTTTTAATTATGTGAATACCACCAGGGAACTAAATTGAGCACATTAATATCTGTTTAATGAATTTGACATGTTAGTCTTATTGTTTTTTCTCTGTAAACCAGATTTATTTAAAATAGGTAAATAAATGACACATATTGACTTCCATAGTAAAAGTTCCTGTAAAGTTATGTCTAAACACTTATATGCCATGGAGAAGTGTTATAAGTATAACATTTGAAAATGAAAGATATGCTCTGCAAATTGAATATATATAATTGCAATGTTAGCATATCATTATTAAATCTTTAATATTTACAATGCACTATGTTTGATTAGATTTTAATTTGTATGGCCATGCCTTAGTGGTTAAACTTCATTATATGAAATCTCTAAAGCTGCTATTTTTAACCCCCTTTTCTCTTAATGCTTCCTGTTTTGTGAAATCCTTCCTGTCATGATATGTTCTATTGTGTGTTCCATGCTCTTAGTTTCTATAGTTAGCTCTAAAATCTATTTGCATTGTAAAAAAGTCTCAAATGTTTTAAAACCAGGACCTTGGAATATTGTTATCAGTGATGTGACATCAAGTTCATTTTTTTCAGGAAATATGTTGAGTCAGATTTGTTAAAGGAGGCAAAATTAAAAGAGTTTTTGAGCATGATATATATTTTTGCTGGTGCACAATAATAAGCAAGAACACAAATTGGATTTAAGGTAAACTGTTGTTTACATATTTAATGAATTTCAATTAAATATATATAACAATATCACAGTTCAAGTTTGAGAAAACTTAGTACATGCAAAACTTGTCAGTTTATTATACGTTCTTTAGCTTAATCTTTTTCTTTTTTTTTTTTCTTACAAACTGAAACATTTAGTAACAATGCGCAAATATTATTGCCACATTTCATGATGCTAGAAGTTGTATAATATATTACGTTTATCTTTTTGATTATATTAAATGTTTTACATTTTTGCTTATTTTTTTGTCCACCAGAGTCACTTAAACAGGCTGATTCAATATTAAACCACAGCGATCCACACCCCAGCAGTGTGAAATCAGATGGGATTCAGTCCTTACCAGGGAGCTTTACTATCTCTGCAGCACAATAGTAACCAGGAAATGGGGAAGTTAACTGTCCTTGGAAACTAAAAATGTCAGCACACTCTAGAGCAGGATGTTATTCTGAAATGTGGGAATTCAAAAATTAAGTTTTGGTGTACATACAGTATATGGACAAAAGTACTAAAAGACTTACACATAACACTTAAATGAACATTTATTATATACTTTTCTTAGTTGGTCCCACCAATGAAGCCAAAACTGATTCCACTCTTTTGGAAATGGTTACTAGATGTTTTTAGAGTGTATGGATTTTTGCATATTGATGTACAGTGTTTGTTGTGTCAGACACTGATGTTGGACAAGAGGGCCCAAACCACTGTTGTAATCTATACCAAAGCTGTACGATTTTGTTGAAGTCAAGTCTGGGTCTGTAGGTCAGTCAAGTTCCTCCACACTAACACATCCAAACATCTTTATGGACCTTTCTGTTCTGGAGCACAGTCATGCTGCAACATAAAAAGCCTCATCCACCAGGATAAAAAACATTTATTACACATAATACACTTAATAACACTTAAAAACACTTTATAACACACAATTTTATTAAGACAGAATGTAATTGTTTTTCTCTTCAGTCATTTAGAAAGGCCCTTGATTTACGGCCTTACATTTAAAAATGTTTGTTGGGGTTAAACGTCCTTTTGGTAGGCTGTGTAAATTCTAAAATACCTACAAAGATACTTAATGTGAAAGCAACAGGAGAATAACAGCAATATTTTCAGTGCACCATACAGCTTTAAACAACACACGGTTTGTTCGTTTTTTCAAATTCTACAGCCCCTTGGAGGTTGTGCATGAACAGTGCAAGCTTTCACTGAGCTGGTCTTGTGAAAATGGCAGCAGTCATGTCAAAGTGGTGCTCTATCCTTCAAAGCAAATCCTGCAGGCCCCAAAAGTCCTGTTTATTCAAGAGCCAGCTTTCTCTGTTGTGGCCCAATGCAACTAAAGCTCAGCTCACTGATAAATATCGTTATTTAACACTGTGAATGACCTCCTTGTACTAAGGCCACGTAAGGCCAGTGCAACAAAAAAAATTGTCATAAACTGGGACAGTGTATATTTATAAAGGTTGTACACTAAACATTTTGTTTATGTGATTCCATTATAAGGTCTTATTACAAAACATCCATCCATCCATCCATCTATTATCTATCGCTTTATCCTCTATTAGGGTCACAGGGGGGTTTCCCATGCCCATCCAGGGGAGAACGTTTCGGGAGGAAACTGAAGAACCCAGAGGAAACCCATGCGGACACACAAAGAACATCGAAACTCCTCCCAGACTGGGATTCAAACCAGGAATCCCTAACGCTGAGAGGAGAATATGATAACCACTAAACCACCATGCCGCCATAACCAAAAACAGAATCAAATAAAACAAACCCATTATGTTCTCTACATATAGTTATTGTAAATAAAAAAAATAAAATAAAAAATTGTGCTAAAAGTCTTAGTTCTTAGATGTATACTGTCTTTATCAGGGACATTGTATGTTTAATAAAGTACATGTTATGCAACAATGTTATGCAACCTATAAAAGTTTTATTCCACGATGGTGTTTGCAGCGAAGTATTAAAAAGTTTATGATGGATTGGCACCCTGTCCTGGGTCTATCTGCCCAGCGCCCGAGACGTTCTACCCTGGATGGGCATGGGGAACCCCACCGCGACCCTAATATAGGATAAAGCGGGTGATAATGAATGAATGAATGAATAATTGTGCGGTGATAATACTTTACATAGTGAATTTCCCCATTATGGAACAAATAAAGGAGACAAGGAACGTCAATTAAATCAAAGCTCTAATAGTCATTTCTGATATGAACAGTTTAACAGATATTTGAGAAACAGAAGATTCAAGATTCAAATTTTATTATAATTTATATCACAAGTGGTACATAAGACAAAAACGAAATTATGGCTCATGGACCCCGTTTACCCTATAATAAATAAATAAAGCAGAAAAGGTAGCATGTACAATAGGAAATACTTAATATTTTAATGATTTTATTTTGTCTTTTCCAGGAAGTAAAAATTACCAAAATTGGTGTGAAAATATATAACAAATATATCTCACACAATCATTCAATTGTAATTGTAGTCTTTTAATATTTCAACATATTCTCACTTAAATACAATAAAATGACTCCAAATCAAATGTTACATGTCTTTGCACTTTGAGAGGAAAAAGTAGCTTCTGATAAAATTCATGTAGACATGGGACTTCTACTACTTCATTCTTTTCAGAAAGGACATTGACGTCCTTGCCTGTAAATTAAACCCAGAACCATGAGAACACAGTGCAACCCACTGTTCTGCCCTAATAGAAATAGATTATATTTTCTCTTTTTTGAGGAACCACATATAATCTGATTTAACATTTTGAATGAAATTCTGAATAAAATCTGTTCAGAATCTAATTTTTTGCTGTTGAAGACATAAGATCATGATCACTGCATTAAGTGCATGAACTTGTTGAAGCATTTTACATAGTGACAAATGACAGGGGCTTTATAAAGATTTTACTTTTAGTGCATTCTTTTATAATAAATTCAATTTGTGTGACAATTTAACAAAAATGTATAAAAAAGTACTCATGAGTATCAAAGGTGAGTTGTATAGCTTTTTAAGAGTAGAAAAGAAAATTTCAGTTTATATGCAAGTTGAAATCTTGGTGTTACCTCCACAGTACTTCATGTTACACAGAATCTTTATTTGCCCTAAAACAGGCAGCCTGGGAGGTAGCGAAAGAGAGAAAAACAGAGGAGGTCGGACTTAGCTCTTTTATGATCACTTCAGCATTCACTAAACAGCACAATAGGAGAGCCACCATAATTCTGCCTGTCTGCTGTAGGTCACAAGGTGCATTCAGAGGCCCTGTGGGAACTCCAGCGATTTTGATCCTCACACACTCCACCTTCTGGGTTAATAAGGCATGTAACACTAAGTGGACATCAGCTAGTGATAGGTCAGTCTATTAAATTTATTGATTTAATAATATATTCATGGTAAGGTTTTGTTCAAAATCACAATTTGTTCTAAAAAAAATATTTACAACTTCTATCTTATCAATAAACATTTGTCATATTATAAGAACATTGCGTCCAATTAATGAAGCTTTAAATAAAAAAGCAAAATTGGTTTCCACTAAAAGTACAACAAAATAAGAGTAAAAAAATTGAGGAAGCAGGACAATTTTTTTACACAGCAGATAAAGTGATAAAATGATGAAGTGATTTGTTTAAGCTTAAGCCTTTTCTCTCATTCTTAGACTTTGCACACCCTCATGGTTTGTCTTGTTTAGAGCGCCATTTTCAAAGTTGTTTTGCTGGTAGATCTTGTCATTTTGGACCAAAGACATCATGATAAATGGACTTGGGTTGTGACAATATGCACAAGCTGAATACATGTCTCAGTAGTATTGAAGTGGCTGTGAATTGAATGCTAATGAGGTAAGTGCAGCTGCCTGTGGGAGGATCTGAAAGTCAATTGTAACAGAAGTGACCCTGCTGCACCGTCATGGGGACTTTTAATTCTGATTCCAACTCTGTGTAAAAAGGGGTTGTGCATCTCTGTGAATATGAGGCACAGCATACTATACATACATCTGCCTAAAATTAATTATTTAATTATATAATTGTAAATATTCATAGGCTATGCATAATTTTTTACTAAAATGTGTCACATGCCACATCATGATCTGGCGCCTCTTTCGCAAACCCAATAACCATGGAGAGTAAAAAGAACAAAGCATCAGCCATGGCTCAGCAGCCCGGGAGAAATAAAGATTACGGGGCTTTGACAATGGCCAACATCCGCAATTTTGTGGACTCAAGGATAAACAGCTATTTACATCAGTGTGTAACATCACCTTATTTAAATATCATGAATTTAATATTTTAAGTTCTTACAAATATCATGTTAAATGTTATATGTTGTCTTCCCAGTTATCTTGGAGACTCTGGGATTAACCTGCTTCTGTTCTCACTTTCTATTCCTTTACAGTCGTCAGCAATTCCCACATTGCAGTTTTAGTCTATTGTCATTAGTTCTGATTTACATTTACTCTGCAATAGAATCATATATGTCAGGTCGTCAGTTCAGTCTCATGATGTAAAGCTGTATAACCCTCGACCTCCCAAATCACCACTATACTCCAAACACTTCTTCCCAAAGTTCTTCATCACTGTGTCACCACCTCCCATATGACATCGTATTCAACGCCATCTCTGTACATCATCACCTCTCACCTTTTACTGATCATACTTACTCATCAGTAACTTATTCTTTTGCACACTAACATCACAGCCAACACACTGTTACACTTTTGTGGTCTATAGGCCTTTTCTGTCTCATTTCGACTAGCCTTCAAGTCACTCCCAACCCCTAACTCAAGGTGCTTTAAACACAGAATACAAATCATTAGTCAGCTAAAAAGAAGTAATAAAAATCTGAACTGTACTTGGATTGGACACAGAACAAGTCTTTTCTCACTATGTTTAATGAGGACATCTCCACTGCCAAGATTTTCCTTCTTTTTACAGCCAAAAAACAAACCATCGTTGATGCAAGAACACACAGAGTCTCTTTCGTTAAGAAGGTTTCTAAGTTTCTCCTCTCCAAAAACATTCAAATGATCTCAGAATACATTGTGTCAGTATGTCAGCAAGTTAGTTCTACTCAATATTAAAAAGATCAGATCATTTCTGACTAAATAGTTTAACAACTGGTGGTCGAATTCCTGCAGAAATTTTGGGGTAACTAAAGCATTGCTCTACTTGTTGCTCTCTCATTTTATACTATAAAGTCTCTGCATCACTGGCTTCTAAAAGATATCCACATCCAGTACAAACACTGACACCGGTGTGTCTTATTGATCACATCACATGTAGGAAGCTTTAAGTATGTGCACTCTCACCTGTTTAAAAAGATAATAATCCTAATAAAAGAAGTAATTTAAAAAGTATATATATAGTTTTAGTATATACAAAATAAAATTCACAATTATGTACATGACATAAGAAACACTATACAGGTTTATAAACAATATAAAGAACAATCGATTTCACAGCATCAATGAACTGCACTTGATCATTAAGGTAGTTATTACATGATAGTTATATACATTTTATATTAACTATATCGATGAACTTTGTAGATATAAAATAACAGCCTGTAGTTCACTTGCTCCTCTACATACTTTAATAGTCCCATTTACATTGTTCTTAAATGGTCAAGACCCCCACAGGACCAACACAGAGCAGGTATTTTGTTGGTAATGGATGACTCTTAAAAGTGACACTGATGTGGTGGTAGTCTGTTAGCACAGCAGTGCTGCTGAAGGTTTTTAACATTTTGTACACTCACTGTAACACATCTACCTCATTACTTTACAGTGTAAATAAAAAATCAGAGACAGCACTGTTTGTGCTAGTCGGCGCTGGCTTAGTGGTTAGCACGTTCTCCTCTCAGCACTAGGAATTCCCGGTTCGATTCCCCATCTGGGTGGAGTTTCCATGTTCTCCCCGTGTCCATGTGGGTTTCCTCCGGGTTCTCCGGTTTCTTCCCACAGTCCAAAAACATGGATCAAGTCAATTGAGTTCTCCAAATTGCCCCATATAGAGTGTGTATGCTTGCGTGTCTGTGTGAGTGAGTGTGTGCCCAGCGATAGATTGGCGCCCTGTCCTGGGTGTATCTGCCCAAAGCCCGAAATGTTCTCCCCTGGATGGGCATGGGGAACCCTCCCCCCCCCGCCCCCCGCCGCGACCCTAATATACAGGATAAAGCGGAAGATAATGGATGAATGAATGAATGTTTGTGCTAGTCATCCTGTAATTCTTTGTTAGAGCTCACAGAATACCACCTACAGGATACTGGTGGCTGGGCAATTTTTTTGGTGGATTTGGTTGGTGGATTATTTTCAGTTTCAATGGACTGCAGTTTGTAATTATAAAAGATAAGCTACAAAGTTTAGCTATATGTTAAGTGGAGCTGGTAGACTGGACAATGAGTGTAGCAAGTAGGTGTGACTAGTGTGTAGTGCAGTACAATTTGCACTAACAATAGTTATTTGAAGTATGTAAAGTTTAACAACTAAAGTTAAATGAAATGTGATGCAGCACAGTTTGCATTCAATAAGTTAGTAGTGTATTTAAAAAATCTGTTAATGCAACAGATTAATTAATGTGCATAATTAGTGCAGTATTTTAAAACAATGTGGAAAAAAATCTGCTTTTTTTTTTTGCATGAAGATTTTTTTGGAAAAAATTGATTACCATAAGAAATATTTTTTCAAAACATGTCATCCTTATAAGTTCAGTGCAATCTGTGAGTTTAGTCAGTTTTATTACAATATGTTCAATTTAATTCTGAAAAGAAAACAGAAGATGCACATTCTTCGTCACAGCTGTGATATCAGCTTACCTAACTGAGAAAAGGGATGTTAAATGGGATAAAGGAGCAAAAGTGGAAAGGGGAAAGGATCAAACAGATAAGACTTATGGAAAGTAAAGTAGACTTCTTATCTGGCAGAGGATATGCCCTTCTCCCTTCATGCTGAGCTTTCTGAACTGCTTTCCACTTAACTCATCAGTTCAGTAGAAGCCTGGGATGATCGGAATCCAGCCATGTGAGCCATATGACCAACAAACAAAGCCAAATTTAATGAAAAGGTTGTAATGTAACATGTTTTTTTTTAATTTTTTTTTTTATTTTTTATTTTTTATTTAACATTTGGTTTATTTTGCCTACTACTTTGTCTACTACTACTAAAGTTCATTGTCTTAGATGTTCTTAAATTAGAACATGCAACAAATTTAATAGTAGAAAAATAAATAAATAACAAAAAAAAAAACAACAAGATAATTTTGTTTCATAATGTTATATTTAGATTATGGACTCAGAGTTTTACTTTTTGCAGATATAACAGCTGAGCACAATGGAGGCATTCTTTTAGTAATGGAATTCAGACACTGTTCAAAAAAGCTCCTCCCGAAATTGCTGCAGAAGTTCCTACCAATATGCTGCACTTGTAGGTTACTTTGCCTTCACCTTTCTGTCCAGTTCATCCCAAAAAAGCTTAATAGGATATAAATCTGGAGACTCCACAGGCAATTAGCCAGGTTTCCTCTTTCATGTTTTACAGTTGGTGTCACACACAGAGAAATCATCCTTTTTCCTTTTACCCCACTTCATGGCATTTATGGGTAATATACTAGATAATTCTAAAACTGAATTTGATTGAATTATCTATTATTGTTATTTTTATATTAATAAATTATAATTATCTATTAACAGTATGTGTAAAATTATTATAAATTATTACAGGTGTGTAAAATAAATCACAGTTTAATTATTTATTCTGTTTTCATGTATACTTTTAATAATCAGATTACTTTTTGTATTAACTACATAACTTTAATTAAATCAGATTGTATTATTGTAATTATTATTTTAAGTATGGCGTCCTTTCCTAGGTGTATCTGCCCAGTGGGGAATCTCCCACAACCCTAATAGAGGATAAAGCGGAAGATAATGGATGGATGGATTATTTTAAGTATTAATTTGGGGGACTTATCGCTTCAAGTAGAATAGGATGTTGACTATACCCTACTAAGGTTCTGAAACATTAGGGTGTCATAAAAGCTCCTGCAGATGTAATGTGTATTTGTCCAAATACTTTTGTTCATACAGTGTTTGTTATACATTTGTCTGGAGATATTGTGTATGTGGGTAACTGTGGTGAGGTACAGTAAGATAAAGAAAGAATGTGTGTGAGCTGGTGTGTGAGAGTGTGTGACCATAATATATGCAAAAATATGTAATGTTTAGCTACTCAGAGATTCAAATAATGTTGAAAAGAACCATGACAGCATAATTTCATTGCCCTTGTCAAATCCCTGCTCCTAATTTTTACCACATAACTGAGCCCACACTGACTATTCTGCTCAAGTCACAGCTTTGCTATCAGTGTAGATTAGATAACAGATGCTGCTTTCCAGCCACAGAAAAATATGCTATATAAATACTGGATCTAGGCAGGAAAAATCTGACAAACAGGATAAGCAAAGTGTCGTGGCAAATACAGCTACAGGGTTCAAATTCAGACTTCAGGGCATTTAAAAAAAATTATTTCATATATATATATATATATATATATATATATATATATATATATAATAGAATTCTCCAAATTGCCCCATATAGTGTGTGTCTGTGTGAGTGTGTGCCCAGCAATAGATTGGCGCCCTGTCCTGGGTGTATCTGTATAACACCCATAGATAATAATAATTTAAGAGAAAAATACTTTAAATGGAACACTCTTCTATTTTATTTTATTTTATTTACTCTTCTATTTTATTTTTCTATTTCTATCTTACTATTATGATTTAGGAGCTTACACTATGTATCAGTGGATAAGGTGGTGTTTTTGGGAAAGTGTACGGAAAGTTTTGGCTGTGCCAAAACAGTTAAAAAATTCCCTGTGTTCTCATCATTTCGTTTGCTCTTCCATGATAAAAACCCACCCACCCAAAAGGCAAACAAAGTATATGTAAGCAGAAGCTACAGAATTCCAGCTGGCTGAGGGGGAGTTATGACCCTACACTGACCAGAGTCTGCATTTCATCATCATGACATCACACAGCTCAAAAGCTCACATGAAAGTACATCCCTATTTTAATTAACTAAAGAAGGATTGCAGCAGCAATTTTCAAGTTAGATTGTAAAACTTGTTAATTGAATTTGCTTCTGGATGCATACGCTACACAGACAGAAGTTTTGAGACACACCTTTTAATCACTGAAACCAGAAATTTCATATAGGCCAATTGCTACAGGTTAATAAAATCAGGCACCTAACCAACATTTTGCACAACCAACGTTTTATACTTCAATTTATGTGGGTTCAGTCTGGGGAAGGTCCTTGTCTGTCTAAGATCCCTGTGTATAATGACATATTGTCATAAGATATAACTGTGGTTAGACTGCTGCCATTTCACCAGGACACTCTTGCAAAAGAGATTCTTAATCTCAGTGAGGGGGCGGCACGGTGGCTTAGTGGTTAGCACATTCGCCTCTCAGCGCTAGGGATTCCCGGTTCGAATCCCCATCTGGGTGGAGTTTCCATGTTCTCCCCGTGTCTGCGTGGGTTTCCTCCGGGTTCTCCGGTTTCCTCCCACAGTCCAAAAACATGGATCAAGTTAATTGAATTCTCAAAATTGCCCCATATACAGTGGGTTGCAAAAGTATTCATACCCCTTGAACTTTTCCATATTTTGTCACATTACAACCACAAACATAAATATATTTCACTGGAATTTAATGTGAAAGACCAACACAAAGTGGTATACAATTGTGAAGTGGAATGAAAGTTATACATGAATCAACAATTTTTTTACAAATGAAAAACTGAAAAGTGCGATGTGCAAAATTATTCAGCCCCCCTGAGTCAATACTTTGTGGA
>JAFMOD010000250.1:810720-857983 GCA_019802435.1 Corydoras maculifer
ATTGATTTTTTTTATAACAACACATTCATACTGTTTGTTTCGAAATCCAGCGCACACTGGTAGAATCAGTTCTGGACATTGTCCTACGAATGTATGACGTTACTGGGAATTTTCTGTTCCAAAACATATTCCAAAGTACTACTGCTGTGGGTGGAGCCTGTATCCAATTTGTGAGAGTGATGACATGATGTCAGAACTTCCAAGTCTTGTCATTTTTCCAGTCAGACCACAATGCTGTTTTTTCTCTCTCCCAGAAATTTGTTATCTTTTAGTTTTGTGCCAGTCAACCAACTTTTTAATACATCTGCTCTATTAACATTACCCAGACTTTATACAATGGTGATGGCAGACTATGTTGTACTTAATGTTCCTTAAAAATGAGGCAAACATTGTTCCTCTGGCTGAGGGTGTGGAATTAAGTGTGGACAGCATAATTACATGTCCCTACCCATAATTTGGAAGGATAGGATTGGCCCTATTAATATTTGAGCAAACTTTTTTGCATATTCTTTTGGTACTTTCCAGACCTGCTGGGCTAATCTAACAGTACTTACAGTAGAGTACTTGCAATTAACATGCTGCTTCACATTTTAAACAAGACAGATGTGATGAGCACAGCAACGCATGTCTCTCTTCATGTTATGTACAAAGCTCAAAACCTTCATGTAGCATTCATGTTCTGTCTGTGTCTGCGTGGGTTTCCTTTGGGTTCTTCAGTTTTCTCCCACAAGATAAATCAAATACTTCAAATTGCCTCTATATAGTCTATGTGTCTGTTTGTGAGTGAGTGCTTGTGTGTGTATAGCACCCTGTTCTGGGTGCTAGCACCCAGCAACCAGCACCCGAAACGTTCTCCCCTAAATGGGCATGGGAAACCCCCTGCGACTCTAGTAGAGGATTAAGAGAAAGATAATAAATGAGTGAATGAATGAATGTTTTAGACTTTATTGGTCTACGGCAATCCATTATCTTCTGCTTTATCCTCTATTAGGCTCTCCCCATGCCCATCCAGGGGAGAACGTCTCGAGCACTGGGCAGATACACCCAGGACAGGGCGCTGATCTATTGCTGGGCACACACTCACTCACTCAGACACGCACACAAACACACTCTTCACAGGGCAATTTGGAGAATTCAATTGACTTGATCCATGTTTCTTTGGACTGTGGGAGTAAACCAGAGAACCCGGAGGAAACCTAAGCGGACACGGGGAGAACATGGAAACTCCACCCAGATTGGGATGCGAACCAGAAATCCCTAGTGCTAAGAGGCAAACGTGCTAACCACTAAGCCACTGTGTCGCCCCTTATTTAAAATACTCAAATAAATTAAACAATCAAAGCATTAGGCAATGATGGCTATTATGTCCAAATATAGAGTAGGTATTATTCATTCATTCATTATCTCCCGCTTATCCTCTATTAGGGTCGCGGTGGGGTTCCCCATGCCCATCCAGGGGAGAACGTGTCGGGCGCTGGGCAGATAAACCCAGGACAGGGCGCCAATCCATCACTGGGCATACACTCACTCACACAGACACACTCTATATGGGGCAATTTTGAGAATTCAATTGACTTGATCCATGTTTTTGGACTGTGGGAGGAAACCGGAGAACCCGGAGGAAACCCACGCAGACACGGGGAGAACATGAAAACTCCACCCAGATGGGGATTCGAACCGGGAATCCCTAGTGCTGAGAGGCGAACGTGCTAACCACTAAGCCACCGTGCCGCCCGAGTAGGTATTAAGTATGTAAAAATTCAGGAGCCAATTTAAAGAAAATGACCTCCGTATACAGCCCATAGTTTGACAGAAACTAAACCATCAGGTTCAAGATGAGGAGGTAAAAATAGCATACAGTGATGAGTCAGCTGTGTAAGTGTAATAAAACTAAAACCACAAAAAATAAAAGAACATATACAACATTAAAAAAATGACTTAATGAATTGTAAAAATTTTATGGTGGTGGTGTGACATTTTACATCAAATGACAACAGCGAGATGATGAATATAGTGTGTTCAGCTTGGGATAGATGCTACACACTGCTTTTTGTGCTGAGTAGTGAGCACTGGATTCAGTCTATTACCTATTGTCTAGTATGAGATCTCTGATGCAGTTTGGAGTTTTGCTATTTCCATCTGTCACCCCATCTCAACATTTTCAAAAACATCTGCGATGCTATTAACATGCTTTGAAATATTTCAGCAAGCTCTTGGCACATTAATATTCCTGCAGTACTAGCATTTGTAGGTGACCTAGCAAGTGTTAGACTTGTGCGCTGTTTTTTCTTCAGGTTAACACTTCAGGTTACATTCGCATTTGGTCATATAGCAGACGCTTTTATCTAAACTGACTTACAAAGCAATCACAGGGGCCACAGCGTCCCTGGAGCAAAGAGGGTTAAGGCTTTTGCTCAAGGACCCACATTGATAACTTCAGTGGACCTGGGATTTGAACCCACTACCCTCAGATTGACAGACCAACACCCTAACCACTAGGCTATCACACCCTTATGTGCCCTTATACTCTGCAAAGACCTTTGGGTGGGTGTTGTGTCCCTACTAATATTTAGTCCCTACTAATAAATACTTACAATGCGTGCAAAAAGAAATGGGCTATAGACACCTGATCCACATGCTAATGTGCTTCCAAAAAAATCCAAAAGATGGCACTTATAGTGTTTGTAACTTTTTATGTAAAGCACAAGCCACAGAAACTGAGCTTAACAGAGGAAGACAGCTGTAACAAAAGGTTCTAAAGACTCAAAACAGCAAACTAGACTTTATTTGCAAACAGCTGCCAGCAGTTCAGATGGTTTGTTTAAACTTTGCTCTGGCTCTCTGACAACAAGTGTCTGATCTTTAGTTAACCCCTACCATCACACATAGACACACCATATTGCTGGCACTGTGAGTGTTCTGTTCACCCTGAAATGAACACATACACCAATGCATCAATAGCAAGCAATTGGGCCTCTCACACATGGCAGGCATTGAATGATAGCTTTCTTCCTTGATTAATGATGGGTTTATTTTATTTACCAAGCCTGAATTGTATGTTTTTGCAACCAAATATTTAATCATATTAACCAAGAGTACTCTAAACAAAATGACAACTAAATATGCTGTCGTGTTGCATTCATTTATTTTTTAATATAGTCATTTATTCTATTCATATTTATGACTGAATTTATTCAGTAATATATTTATTTTAATAAACATTGAATCTTGTTTAGAGATGTACCGGTCTGCTGTCTAGCCTGGAGACATTGGAATATTAAAAAACAAAACAAAAAAAACATGGGAGTAACCTGGGAATGTCCAAAATGATCACATCAAATCCCAAACTCCCCAGACTTCAAGTAACATTTCAGTGTACTGCACGCTTGGGAGTCAATCATTTGTTTCTATATTAAATGTACATTGTTTCAGCCCCGAATAGAAACAGAGCTAGAGCCATACTACAGATTATTTGGGGCATCATTGTTAGCACACATGCAACGTTTTCAACGTGCAGAAATATGTATGAGGCCATTATGCAGTTCAAATTTTGAAAGTTTAAAAGTTTGAATTAAAGTATATACTTATTAGTTGATTTAGATCTACTTTAACTGCTGGCTTGGTTTGTACATTAAAAGTTTAAGCCTTTTATTTTTATTAAGGATCAAGGTAGCTCAGTGGTTAGGGTGTTGGGCTATCAATCAGAAGATTGTGGGTTCATATCCCAGGTCCACTGAAGTTATCAATGTTGGTTCTTGAGCAAGACCCTTAACCCTCATTGTGCAGTGTCAACCCTGTGTTCTGACCCCAACCAAGTTGGTGTATTTGTAAGTCGCTTTGGATTAAAATGTCTGCTGAATGACCAAATGTAATGTAAATGTCTAATTATTACCTAGAATGTCTGCAGCTATCAGTGGCTGCAAAGCAGTATGTTTCATGCAGTAATCATAACCATAGTCCATTGTACACTGCTTTAACCACTATACCTACTAAAATGGCATAGAAATTATGATTAATGCAAAGAAAATAGTATATTTTTGTACTTTGTTTGCAGTGTTAAAAATGTGTTGCTGTTGTGTTTTGAAAATGCCTCCAAATTGTATAGTCCTTTGTTGCTAATGACTTTTCACACTAAATACAAAATGTAATTAAGCAGAATGGAAGAGCAAACCACAAAGTTGCATCTGCTTTAATGAGCACAAATACACTATTTATGGATAGCCAATAGGGTCACCAATTAATAATTTACTGTACAGATTGTGTGTGAAAGTTTTTATTGATGAGATTCAAGGAAATGAACTGCAAATATTTACAAAATGACAGGCTTATCAGTAGCTAAGCTCTAAACCTTTGGGGTAAGTAATCAGGGAATTTCTAGGCTCTATGCATGTTATTGCAACACAGTTCCACAGAATGAGGCGAAGCACTGTTCTGTTTACCTCCTGCAGCAATTAGGTTTTACTTTGCCTTTAAGCAATTATATTTGAATGAACTGTAACTGCTATTTATTTGGCTATTTATTACATTATGATGCAATTATTTTACAAAATATTGCATTGCGGCAGCACGGTGGCTTAGTGGTTAGCACATTCGCCTCTCAGCGCTAGGGATTCCCGGTTCGAATCCCCATCTGGGTGGAGTTTCCATGTTCTCCCCGTGTCTGCGTGGGTTTCCTCCGGGTTCTCCGGTTTCCTCCCACAGTCCAAAAACATGGATCAAGTTAATTGAATTCTCAAAATTGCCCCATTTAGAGTGTGTCTGTGTGAGTGAGTGTTTGCCTAGCGATGGATTGGCGCCCTGTCCTGGGTTTTTCTGCCCAGCGCCCGAGACGTTCTCCCCTGGATGGGCATGGGGAACCCCACCGCGACCCTAATATAGGATAAGCGGAAGATAATGAATGAATGAATGAATGAATGAATATTGCATTGCATAAAATTTATTATTTTAAAGTTTTAATGTTATTCCTACATGCTACTCTCTCTGCCTCTACCTAACTGCCAAGCCTAACTGGGGCAGTTGTACGCTTGTGGTAAGGAACCAGCCTTGTGACCTGAAGGTTTGATTCTCGGTCCAACCAATTGCTTGGGCAAGGCACCTAACCCCAATTGATCTCCTGGCGCTGTATACCAGGCGGACCACTGCATCGTTCACTCATTGTGTGTATCACTGCACGGATGTGTTGAATATGAAGGACAAAAATAGATTACGCTAAACTAATTTACTAGTCTTTCATTTTAGGTTTGACACTTCTATCTACATTTACATTTACATTTAGTCATTTAGCAGTCATTTTACAAATGAGAACATTACAAGTCAGAAGCTATCTTAACTATTAATATCACATTCAAGAATATTAAGCATTTCATATAAAACACATGATTCTTATCAATGCTATAATATTGATTTATGTATCATTGTTTATAAACTATGGTTCTCTTACTTAAGTAAACCAATTCACCATTCCACTGCACCAGTGTGTGTCCGTGTGTTGATTCCTAAAATTTTCCATAGACAGGAAAATTGTACCATATTCTTTTAAAGTATGAAAATATATATGTTCCACACCTGTATTGGATACTCTATATTATACTATACATTATACATATATTACTAATCCTACGTTACACTTCAACACAACAGGTTAGATGCATTGCAAACTTCAACTCACAAGGTGTTACTATAGGTGTTTAAGTGTAATGTTAACCAGGCATTTGCACAAATGTAGATAAATGTGCACAGTGCCTGATTGAAAGAAAGAATGTGTGTGTGTGTGTGTGTGTGTGTGTGTGTGTGTGTGTGTGTGTGTGTGTGTGTGTGTGTGTTTATGGCTTTCATGATTTCAAACATTAAACGGTCTGAGACTAATTACCTTACTCTTATTTGAAAGACCTGGCTATTCGCCAACCGATTACAAATATTTTTTTGCTAGTTTCCTTCTAAACAATTGCTTTTAAATAGTAAACACCCCCTACACACACACACACACACACACACATTTTAAGTGTGTTCTGGGGTAACCAAATTGACAACAGAGTGTTCTTACATAAGCTAAGACTCTCAGTGTTTTTTTTTTATTCAATGACTTAATGGGACTCCAGCTGTCCCTTAATGTGCGGTCATGGTATTAGGAACAGATGATCGCACCAACAGACCTCTCATTCTAATACCACATGTTGAAACAAAGGAATAAGATGCTTTTTCCACTTTCCCTAGAAAATTCTAATTCTGGCATAAACACCTTTACGCTGGTATTTTTCCTTTCACTTAAATTGTTTTTACAATCCCAGTGTGAACAAAACCTTAATTTCTTATTCAGTTGACAGATTTTTAACAATTTTAATCATTTAAGCTTAAAGTTAAACAAGCCAATTTTGTCTCTCAGTGTGAATAATAAAATTTATTTAAGCGATTACCAAACTACATGAAAGTGGAGTTATGGCTACACTGAGCCCACACACAGTAAGGGGGTGGTCAAGGTCAAGTGTAACAAGGATCTAATAATGTTGTATACGAAACTGCAAACAGCGGTGGTCTTACAGTTGGAAAGGAACGTTATCTCCATGGTAAGTCCTGTTTTTGGCTCTGTGATGTCACACGCTGTTGTTTATTGAAAAGCCAAGGACAATTTGTTCAGATAGATGGTATAATAGTCTTCAAGTATCAGCATATAATAACTCAAAGCCTGACTGCCTGACCCAGGAAATGCTTCCTTTTTATTATTATTGCTTCAAGAGTTTCTACTGGCAGCCAGATGATATTGTTGTTTGATTTTGTTTATCTACCATGACTGGACAAATTTCAAAACTGTGGTTTTAATAGAATAAACTTACTTTGATCACACATCTCATAAAAATCTGTTCCTCTGAGAAAGTGAAGCCAAAGAAACATTTCACAAGGTATTCACAAAAAATATAAAGAGGATAAAAGAGGCTAGGCTTGCACAAACCTGATTTACAAATTCAGCAGCTGTGATTAATGATGCATTCTCTTAGTCTTTTATGACAAAGAAAATCTGTTCATCAATATTCAGTGTAAAAATTTTGCCTGCAAGATCACTGACCAGGGTATCATGGACATCATGAAAATATGGCCTTGGTTCATGATGAAGCACAGTCTCTTTTTCCTGTTTATGTAACCATGTTTAGGATCTGCACAAAATCTGGCAATCTGTCTGCAGACACAAATCTGACTTTATCTCAGCTGTCATATTGTCACACCAATTATCATTTGTCCATTTAATGAGAGCTATTTTTATCATGCGGTCTAAAGTAGGTTACACAGAAAAGTCTTCAGCTGTTGATGTATATAGTTACTGTTGTCAGGTATTAATTTAATTAGAATGACACTTGAATATACTAGATATTCTCTGTAATGCCAACAACCCCATCATATTTGTATGTTTGTCTTATTTGTGGTTACCTCTTAAGGAAATAAACCACATTTTGCACACTAATATTTTATTTTGGCTGTGTATGGTCAAAAGTCACATATTGTGGGAAGATCCAAATATTTGATTTGTCACAGATTTACACAGATGTTCCTCTTGATGCAACCCTGCTCTTTATCAAGGCTTGGGACCAGCACCATTGGTGCACTGATATATACATACACAGTGCCCAGTTTAATTGAATATCTAGTTGTCAGCATGTTATCAAAATGTGAGGATATCAAAGGCCCAACACAGGCATTGGAAGGACATGAAGACACACAAGACCTTAAACAGAACTCGAACTGGGGACTTTTTTGCTGTAAAGTGGAGGCACTAATGGATGTGCCACTGTGAGCAATTGAATAAGTATACTTAGATTATTGTGCATGTTTAAAAACAAAACATATGGAAATTTATCTTTAATACAAAACATTGACCAGCTGAGAGTCATTCATCCATCATCTTCCGCTTTATCCTCTATTAGGGTCGCAGGGGGGTTTCCCCATGCACATCCAGAGGAGAACGTCTCGGGCACTGGGTAGATACACCCAGGACAGGGTGGCAATCTATCGCTGGGCACACACTCACTCACGCAGACACACTCTGTATGGGGCAATTTGGAGAATTCAATTGACTTGATCCATGTTTTTAGACTGTGGGAGGAAACCGGAGAACTCGGAGGAAACCCACGCAGACAACATGGAAACTCCACCCAGATTGGAATTCGAACTGGGAATCCCTAGTGCTGAGAGACGAACGTGCTAACCACCAAGCCACCGTGCCACCCAGCTGAGAGTAAGTGAAATAAAATCCTGCCTTTGTCAATTTGTCTTTGTGAAATGGATCAGTAGCTCAGAAAAGAACTAGAGACCATAATATTTGTTTAAATAACAAATTTAGTGCATAAAAACTGTCCAGATACCTTTAAATGGTCTTAAGAGTATGATAGATGAGTACCTATTAATTACTGAAAATTACTGTATAACTGATTCCATAAATAAGTAACAGTATTAAAGCAATCATGGATGTATTTTATTTTAATTTCATAGCAAAAAAAATAACAAAATGTCAATGTTTCATAATACATAAAGCATACAAGTTTACATTACAATGTAAAAGGCTGTCTGCATAGTAACTATATGAAAAGCACTTTCATTTTATTGTTGTAGGCTCCTTTGCTTTTATTGACCACAATTTTACGCCTCCTTACTTACTTACAGTAAACAGTATTCACTTTCTGAAAGCCACCCGTTCATCACACTTCTCATTTTCTCCTCATACCACATTCCAGGATAGAAGGTACAGTCTCCGTGTTCCTTAATGCCATACATCATAATATTCAGACTGCAGTAATTAAGATTCAAGTGAATATGAATACTCACTATATACCTGTACCTACTTCTTTTTGGTTAATCAGTCACTTTATCATATAACACTGTAACGTTGCCTCTATTTTCATTTATTTACCTTTGTCTAGACTTTGAGAAAGAAAGATGATGTGCTATTTCTGACTCAATAGCCAGGTTTCATGTAACATGCATGCGAAACAACAGTATCCTGTATATTGCTGCTTATCTCGTGAAACTTTAACCTCTCTCCGATTTACGTTGTTTTGTCCCATATCATTATCAACAGGTGACCCTTACAGTTAACCTGATTTGGGTAGACCTGTTTAATCATTCATTGGAAACTAAAGCTCTGTCAAATAATGTTATTCACTAAACAATGTAAGCACTTTGGAAACATAGTGTTTAGCATGTCTTCAGGTTAGGACATTTCTGCAGTATCTACAACACAAACTTACACAGAATTACCTTTTCAGTAAATCATTGATGCATGTTGAATTTTAATACATTAACATCTAGAACAGAAAGGTAGACAACCAGATTGGTTTTTAACAAAACAGCATTATTTTTGTTATTAGATATAATATTAAAAGTTGTATTGTATCATATTTTAAATTTGAAGAACCAGGCACAAATAGAACATAAAAGATATGTTCAATATTGTTAGAACTTCATCTCGCTGAGTATGATCAAGCCAGGGTTCTTTTGTGATAGTGAGTTTAAAGGTGACAGCAATAAAAAACGCATTCAACCTGAGATACAGCATAGTACAGAAAAGCTTTATATATTAATTAGTGTTATAACATGACTGGCTAAATGTATTACAGACATATTACCGATCAGTGTGAATACCTGATTTAGACTTTGAACCTGAAGATTTTTAATTACACATGGTTGATTCCACTAAAAAAACATGTGGATCATCATACAACGAAAAAAACATATTATTAATTATTTACTGATTTAAATGCTAGCATTGTGTTTAAATAATTATATTTAATTGTGTACATGAAAATACTAATATGTAAAAATACATGTAAATCAGTTATGCTGATTCTTGTATAATTAATTAGTGCTACATACAATAATTAAAAACATATTAGGGCATTCTGAAACATAAATATATTTGGCTACTTCATTCATATCATTGGATTCTAATTCATATCATTGGAATATTATTGACTTGTTTTTGTACTTTTTATTTTTATTATTAAATTCAGAATACTATTCCTTATCAATCCAGGAAAATATTCGCTGTCAATGACCAGATGAAAAAACAAAAGCTTTTTTAGTTCAAAAACCTAAACTACTAACTGATGTACACCCCCTGAGTGGCCATGAACTCATGGTTTGTATTGTATAAAAGCTTTGGCTTCAGGTATAAAGTAAACTAAGCTCTTGTTTTCTTGTGCCTCTGCCTTTTTTAATGGGTTGTCCTTCAACACTGTGAATCAATAAAACCAGCAGATGTCAAACAACTGATAAAACACCACAACTTTTTTAAAATAACTTCTTTCCAAAACAAGTCACAGTCGTTTGCCACTGAGAAATTCCAGTCTGGTGACGGCTGGTTGTCCCAGTAGTATTTACATTTATAATAAATTGAATATTGTAAATTCCAAGTAAATTATTAACTAAATTGTATATTTTTAATTTGACGTGTTGGGTAAATCAGTTCAATATTAAGAAAATACACATAATTATTATACAGTAATTTTTTTGTTTTATATTTTACATTAAAACAATTTTATACACAATTTTAAAATACACCTTATTTTAAGCAGGTGTTTTTCAAAACAGGGTGCAAATGTACAGCAGTTCAATTTCTACTGCATCAGTGTAGCCAGTGTAATAAAGGTTTCTGTTTCACATATTCTCTGCTCCTCTGACAATGTGTCCTAGATTCCAGAATAGTTTTCATTTCAGTTTTACCTGAAATCCCCCAAAATTCATGTTTTTTTTTATGACAGACAGCAGTACTTCCTCCACCAGGACTCAGACAGCATTCTCATCTTATTGGGGGTTCGTTTTGTAAGTCTTTGCTGCTGGGTGTCTTTATGTTGAATGCTGGCCAATATGGCTGCATCGAACACTTCCTTCAAGTTTTTCTGTGTCAATGCTGAGCATTCCATATAAGTCACAGCTCGTACCTCCTCAGCACACATGCGGGCATCATGTATTTCCACGGGCCGCTCTTTATATTTGGCTAGCTGAATGAGTACCTTGACATCTTGACGCAGGTCCGTTTGGGTACCTACTAACAGAATAGGAGTTCTTGGGCAATGCCGCCGGATTTCGGGAACCCACTTCTCCCGAATGTTCTGAAAGGAAGAGGGAGTGACGACACTAAAGCACAGCAAGAAGACATCAGCATTGGTATAGCACAAGGGTCGCAGCTTATCAAACTCATCCTGCAAAGAAAAAAAAAAACAGAACAGGCATAGGGTCAAAAATGAGACTTATTTGCTACACAAACAAAAGCATGCAGCCACTTTTTTCTAATTAAAACAAATAGTCTAATAACTTCAAATACTGTACACAAGATAATAGTTCTGTTACAGCATACAAACATTATGCATGATTTTGTGGAATTAACCACTGAACTGAACCATTAAGACTATATGAACTCAATGCATTGGTAAAAAAAAAAACTCAAAATGAATGCATTCATAAATTAAAGAATTTTCAGAAATTAAGCATGTCATGTTCAACAATTTCATATAGTTGAGGCAGTCATAGGCTTGTAATGAAGGAACCAGCCTTGCTACCTGTAGGTCCTCGCTTCAATTCCCGGTCTCATCAAGTACTATGGCTGAAGTGCCCTTGAGCAAGGCACCTATCTCCAATTGCTACCCAGGCACTGTGTACAGGGCTGCCCACCGCTCCGGGAACGTGTGCTCACTTCACGTGTGCTCACTTTACATGTGCTTATGTGTGTGTGTGTGTGTGTGCGTGTGTGTATGTTTGTGTGTGAGTGTGTATGTCTGTGTATGTGTCTCTAAATGTGATTTTCTGTGTGTAGACCCTACAATATTTTCTTTGTTTTTTAGTTGTTTACTTTTTTATGTCAACAAGCTCAAAATGTAAACCGCATTTTTGACAAATTACTCATTTTAAACATGTAAATACGTTATTACTTTACAAATCATAGACATTTACCTATTTAGCAGATTATCTCACTCATCAAACAAATCAAAACAAAGAAGGCTAAAGACTGAATAGTTTCTTGGTCTACAGAATGTTTTGTCTGATTCTTACACAGTTATTTTGCTATTAAAAACAACTTTCTAAACCTAACATCAAACAGGTGTAAATAGGTATGTAATTAAAAAAACTGTGTTGTGTTTAAATGCTCTGTATTTTACAGATTTCTAAATATATTGAGAACAAATTTTGAATCTTTATTTCAGTATATAAATAACAATGAGTTGTTGTTCGAGTCTGAATAAACATCGTGAAGCTTCACTTAAGTCAGCTACTTATGGAGAGAGACACAGAACCCTATGAACTTGTAAGTCTGTTCTTTCTACTTAGACAACAGTAATGCTCCACATCCATCTTGGCAAACTTTCCTGCTCCCTCTCTCCCCACCCACCTTGGCTTCTCAAAAACACACTGGTCTCACGTTTCCACTGACTAGCCCCAGCTGTGCCTCAACTGAAAGTAGGATACTTTTTGCCCTAAATCATCACACATTCATCAAATTTAAAGGCTGCTTTATAGCTGAAGCCCCCCTGAGTTTTTTTTCCTTACCTTGAACACAGCCATACTTTTAAGTGAAAAAATGGTAATTCCCCCTGGAGGAAACTGTCAGACCCCTTAACCTAAACATCAACATTTTCCTGTAACAGAAATCTTTGGGTCCACTCCTTCAGTTTTTTTTTACATTTGGAATCATGACTTATTAGATAATGATTTAGAGCTTTGCTTCTTATACAGATCATTGCTTCATGTACATCTCTATAGACTAACAATCTGCTTCAGAGGTTTGCAGAAACAAATTCAAGGCACGTCAGCATGCTTGTCTAAACAGCAGGTCCAAAGTTTATAATATGACAGAGGGACGGGGGGGGGGACGTCACAATGACAGAAGCTGTCTGTCCTTAATATGCATTATATGAATATTAAAATGTGAGGACTAACCTGGCCTGCCGTATCACAGAGCTGAAGTTTCACTGGTTTACCATCGACAGCCACCACCGCTGCAAAAGAAGGCACAGGTCAAAATTTAGCATCTGGTTACATCTAGATCCCTAAGAATACCATATTTAAGTCATACAATAGCAACACCATTCAATTTTGAATTAAAATGTTCAAATTCAGCTAAATATTTAACTCCAAACCTTATATATAGCCCTCGCAGCCATCAGAAAGCCTTTTAACCAAGCCAGGTAATCAAAGACTAATCAAATAGACTCAATATTAAATCATCTAAATTAGTAAATGATGTTCCAATTATCAAAACACGGTAAAAGAAACTGCTGACTGTAATATATGCTGAGTTAATACAGTTATGGAACGTATAGCTTTTAAACAAGATTTTTTAAACAACTAAGTGAACTACGAAAACCAAATGTTGCTCCATTTAATATGTCATTTAACCAAATTAATGCAGCCCATACAATGGTTTAACAGTTGTTTAAAATCGTTTAAATTAAAATGTTTTCATCTATCAGTAGTTTGGAGCTATCAGTTTGAAACTGGACTCTCAAACCCCAAATGACAATGTGGGTTCTTGATTATGTTTTTTTTATAACTTCTCAGTGTTCCATGGGTGTTTTATGGTATGGCTGACCGGGTGCTCTAACACTAATCAAGGTGGGATACTTACAGGCAGCTTTGAATAAATTACTAAAGGTAACATAAAAGCAAGGACGAGACAATAATGATAATTCATATTCTTTTAATTGGTAGTCAAACATCTACAATTACAGCTCTACAATGCTACAATAGTATAATAAACCCACAAGGGCTCTGATTGCTCGGGATCCAGGTTCGAATCCTGATCTGGGTGGAGTTTTCATGTTTTTCTCGTGTCTGCGTGGGTTTCCTCCGGATTCTCCAGTTTCCTTCCACAGTCCAAAAACATGGATTCGAGGCAAATTGTCTGCTCTAAATTATGTGTCTATGTGAGTGTGTGCCCAGTGATGGATCGGCACCCTGTCCTGGGTGTTACTGCTGGTGCCCGTAATGTTCTCCCCTGTATGGGCATGGGGAATCCAGGACAACCCTAGTAGAAGATTAAGCAGAAGATGGATGGATGAACACACATTTATATTTTTCAATTAGTTATTGTACAGGGGGCACGTGGATTATTGGTTAGCATGTTCTCCTCTCAGCGCTAGGGATTCCCGGTTCGAATCCCCATCTGGGTGGAGTTTCCATGTTTCCAATCTGGCGTGGGTTTCCTCTGGGTTCTCCGGTTTCCTCCCACAGTCCAAAAACATGGACCAAGTCAAGTCTGTGTGAGTGAGTGTGTGCCCAGTGATAGACTGGCGCCCTGTCCTGGGTATTGGCATGGGCAACCCCCCTTCCCCCCCCCGCTGACAAGATAATGGTCGGATGGATAGTTATTTTACACCATATGTATTGTTTACATGATTTTACTATGTTGTAAGGTAAATAACTGATTTGTTACCTGAAAAGTTATCGAAGGCAGTCGGGATGTACTCAGTTGGGTAGCCGTTAGTTGTGTAACTGATGATTAAACTGGTTTTACCAACCGCTCCATCTCCAACCAGCACACACTTCATCCTGCGCTCCGGTGCCGAACCCCACCGACTCCTTTTGTTCACTTCTTTACTCCTCAACCTCCTGGGTGGTACAGGTGGTACGCTCGAGTCCGGGACAGGTTTATACTGCCCAACACCGTGAGGAGGCATGGCTGCGATCCGAGCGCTTAAGCCTCAGGTTCAACCGAACGAAACAAATCCATTCACGTCCACAGCCGGCGTCGATCAGCAGAGCGATCAGACTCAGTAAACCGCAAGTTTCGAACAATCTCAACAAGGGAAAGAGTCTACTCCAGTGAACAAGAAGGTCTGAGGACGCAGGGACAACAAACCGAAGTTAATCTCAGGAAGCTACTGGGGAGAAGATGCGCCTCCAGTCCCCATCACCCTCATGTGATCCGACCCCTTACTCCAACAGTATGACATCATTAAGCACGCCCACACACAAATCAGCCAGAGAGAGAGAGAGAGAGAGAGAGAGACCCAACACACACACACACACACACACACACACACACACACCTCTACTTTTATTTAAATATATATGAATATTATACTGGGCGGCATGGTGGTTTAGTGGTTAGCACGTTCTCCTCTCAGCACTAGGGATTCCCGGTTTGAATCCCCATCTGGGTGGAGTTTCCATGCTCTCCCCGTGTCTGCGTGGGTTTCCTACGGGTTCTCTGGTTTCCTCCCACAGTCCAAAAACATGGATCAAGTTAATTGAATTCTCCAAATTGCCCCGTTTAGAGTGTGTCTGTGTGAGTGAGTGTGTGCCCAGCGATGGATTGGCGCCCTGTCCTGGGTCTATCTGCCCAGTGCCCGAGATGTTCTCCCCTGGATGGGCATGGGGAACCCCACCGGGACCCTAATAGAGGATAAGCGGAAGATAATGAATGAATGAAAAATTAATGAATATTATACTGGGCGGCACGGTGGTTTAGTGGTTAGCACGTTCTCCTCTCAGCACTAGGGATTCCCGGTTCGAATCCCCATCTGGGTGGAGTTTCCATGTTCTCCCCGTGTCTGCGTGGGTTTCCTACGGGTTCTCTGGTTTCCTCCCACAGTCCAAAAACATGGAACAAGTCAATTGAGTTCTCCAAATTGCCCCATATAGAGTGTGTATGCGTGCATGTCTGTGTGGGTGAGTGTGTGCACAGTGATGGATTGGTGCCCTGTCCTGGGTGTATCTGTCCGGCGCCCGGGGCATTCTCCCCTGGATGGGCATCGGGAACCCCACCGCGACCCTTATATAGGATACAGCGGAAGATAATGGATGGATGGATTAATGGATGCATATTATGTACATTTTTTGTAATTTTGTAAATTTGTAAATGTTTTATTTTGTACACCAGCTTTGTGCAATGCAAATGTATAATTTTTCATGCAAATAAAGCTTTTAAAATTGAAATTGAATTGAAATTGATAGAGAGAGAGAGCGAGAGAAAGAGAGAGAGAGAGAGAGAGAGAGAGAGAGAGAGAGAGAGAGAGAGAGAGAGAGAGAGAGAGAGAATCCTGGATCGTGTTTTTCTTTTTACAACCATAAATTTAATCCACATTCAGCTCACCTTGATTTTATTATAGTTTCATGTTCTCTTGTTTCAA
The DNA here is from genome assembly GCA_019802435.1 of Corydoras maculifer. NCBI lineage: Eukaryota > Metazoa > Chordata > Actinopteri > Siluriformes > Callichthyidae > Corydoras > Corydoras maculifer. Next base: position 826,833 of record JAFMOD010000250.1, read on the forward strand.
CCTGTTCAACCGAAATGCATGCATAGAGCATTAAAACTTTTTTAGTTTATGTTTTTCATTAAATGTATAAAAATAATTATTACTTATGGGACAGTATTATGTTGTGACTTAGACTTGCATTAATGATAATGATTAATGATCAGATAAATGGCTTAAGTCTGTGAGTATTTTTCCCAATAAGTCACAAATTTAACACACTCCAAAAGTAGCCTGTGATATGTGTTATAGAGATAAATGAAAATGCAGTAGTGTTTTGTTTATAGCATGTTAAAACAACTGGAGATATATATGCGTTTGGTAATGGATCTGCCATATTTACATGTTGTTGTTTTTTTTTACTTTAAATAAGTTTAAATTAGTTTATTAATTCGGCCTTTCACAACACTCTCAGTTTTTTCATTTGGTCCCTTAAGGAAATTAAATATCAAACTCTGGTGTAGAGGAATCAAACGTAGGCTCGGGGCAGCGTGAAGGCAAACAGAGTAAATCACGACATCTAGTGGATAAACGTGGCATTAAAGTGGTCGCGAATTAAACCTTGAAGTCGTGAAACAAAATTCATTCATTCATTCATTCATTCATTATCTCCCGCTTATCCTCTATTAGGGTGCCCCATATAGAGTGTATCTGCCCAGCGCCCGAGACGTTCTCCCCTGGATGGGCATGGGGAACCCCACCGCGACCCTAATAGAGGATAAAGCGGAATGAATGAATTAATATTATTAACAGGTTTAGTGGTTAGCATGTTCTCCTCTCTGCTCTAGGGATTCCCGGTTCGAATCCCCATCTGGGTGGAGTTTCCATGTTCTCCTCGTGTCTGCATGGGTTTCCTCCGGGTTCTCCAGTTTCCTCCCACAGTCCAAAAACATGGATCAAGTCAATTGAATTCTCCAAATTGCCCCATATAGAGTGTGTATGCGTGAGTGGGTGTGTGCCCAGCGATAGATTGGCGCCCTGTCCTGGGTGTATCTGCCCAGCGACCCCAATAGAGGATAAATCATAAGATAATGGATGGATGGAATTTTATTAACCGTTTACTTTTCTGCTTTAGGATTTTGAACCTGCGCGGCCACTTTTCTTCGTGACTCTTGTTTCAGCCGAACGTTGTTTGTGTAGCACGAGGCGATGAGCATGCTGAGAAGCGGGTGAGAGTGATATCTGTGCATTAAACATGGCGGGGGATGTTAGAGACGCCGCGACCGCTCTGACAGACAGCGGGGTGGTTCTGGGCTTTTTAGAAGAAGCAGAACCCTGGCGGCTGCTCAGCTCACAGTTTCCCAGTAAAGTGGGCGGCAGGCCGGCGTGGCTGAGCCAGAGCAGCTTACCGACTCTGTCGGAGTTAATGTGTGAGAAATGTCTGCTGCCGAGCGCCTTCCTGCTGCAGGTTTACGCTCCGATTACCGAACAAGAAAGCGCGTTTCACAGGACGCTGTACGTCTTCTGCTGCAAGACACCTGCATGCTACACCGCACAGGATCACCGCTGCTTTAAAGGTGATAACAGGCTCATATCACGTGGTTTTATTCGTCATTATACCATCTTTCTCAAATAGTGGGGCGCTATAATTCATTCATTCATTATCTCCCGCTTTATCCTCTATTAGGGTCGCGGTGGGATTCCCCATGCCCATCCAGGGGAGAATGTCTCGGGCGCTGGGCAGATAGACCCAGGACAGGGAGCCAATCCATCGCTGGGCACACACTCACTCACACAAACACACTCTATATGGGGCAATTTGGAGAACTCAATTGACTTGATCCATGTTTTTGGACTGTGGGAGGAAACCAGAGAACCCGGAGGAAACCCACGCGGACACGGGGAGAACATGGAAACTCCACCCAGATGGGGATTCGAACCGGAAATCCCTAGCGCTGAGAGGAGAACATGCTAATCACTAAGCCACCGTGCCGCCCCGCTATAATCATAAAAGCCTCATATTCGGCCTTGTGGTTTATAATGTCCATTCATCCATTATCTTCCGCTTTATCCTCTACTAGGGTCGCGGTGGGGTTCCCCATTCCCATCCAGGAGAGAACGTTCCGGGTGCTGGGCAGATAGACCCAGGACAGGTCACCAATCTATCGCTGGGCACACACTCACTCTCACATACACACTCTATAGGGGGCAATTTTTGGAGAATTCAGTTGACTTGATCCATGTTTTTGGACTGTGGGAGGAAACCGGAGAACCTGGAGGAAACCCACGGGGAGAACATACAAACGTACAAATCCCTAGCGCTGAGAGGCGAACGTGCTAACCACTAAGCCACTGTGTCGCTGTTTATAATATAGGTTACATAAATAAAGGGTTGTTGTGTTGTCACAACTGACTTCGTTTGCGAGAAAAAAAAACAACACAAATTGTTGTATTCATTTTTGTTTTGTAGGTTAAAGTGTTAATAAATTGTGCTCCTGAATTAATGTTGCTGATGAATTTGAATTTATTATTATTTATTGATTTTATTTCATTTCATTTTTCAGTATCAAATGCCAGTCAGTTCAAAAAAGTTTCTAGTTTAAACAAGGATTTCAATTGTTTCTGTTACTAACAAAAAAAACAAAGTTAATAAAATGAGTCTTTCTTTCTTTTTTGTTTTCTTTATTGTTAATAAGGATACATTGTTATAAAAGAGGTGCACTTATAACAAATTTATAGAGAAATGATACTACAGTGGGTGTGTAAAAATACTTTAGCCCATTTTGTCATGTGTGGGGTGAGTAGGGGTGGGGGGGCGCAAAAAGTTTTCTTCTTCCTAGGGGGGGCTTAACAGAAAATAATCACTGCATTATACCGTGGAATGGAACAACGTTCTCCAGGAACAGGGTGGTACACAGAACAGCAACTACACAACGCAACATAAAGTGCACGTGTTCAAACAGCTTGTGCAAAACAAGAATTACAAAAAATACAAGACAATATACAATAAACATTCAAGTAAGAGGAGGGGACAGTGCAGGTGTCCATCCAGGGGAGAACGTTTTGGGCGCTGGACAGATACACCCAGGACAGGGTGGTAATCTATCGCTGGGCATACTCATACACACCAACACACACACTATGGGGCAATTTAGAGCATTCAGTTTACCTTGAATCCATGTTTTTGGCCTGTGGAAGAAAAGCAGGGAACCCAGAGAAAACCCACATGGACACCCAGATTGGGATTCGAACCTGGAGCCCATCACTGAGAGGCGAATGTGCAGAAACTCCATTGTTCCTGTGATTCTGGCCTTTTTTAAGTGAAGGAAACGATTGCATAATAATTGTGGTTATTTCTTAGACAATATTCGCTTAGTGTTCAGCACATTCTCCTCTCAGCACTAGGGATTCCCTGGGTGGAGTTTCTATCTTCTCCCTGTGTCCACGTGGGTTTCCTCCGGATTCCTCCCACAGTACAAAGACATGGATCAAGTCAATGGAGTTCTCCACATCGCCCCATATTGGGTGTGGACAGTATGTGTGCGTGAGTGAGTGAGCGCGTGCCCAGCAATAGTTTGGCGTCCTGTCCTGGGTGTATCTGCCCAGCGCCCGAAACGTTCTCCTCTGGATGGGCATGGGGAACCCCCCTGCAACCCTAATATAGGATAAAGCGGAAGATAATGGATGGATGGATATTCGTACCATTGGAATCTGTACTTCTCACATCCCTACTTTAGAATAAAATCTGATTGTTTCTGAGTTGATTTAAGGTAATGATTCCTTCAATTATCTCATTTTATCTCATGGCCTTTTCTGCTTTTAGTATACCGAAGCCAGTTACCCCGGAAAAATGAGTTTTACTCATATGTTCCTCCCCCTGATGAGAAGCCCACTGAGGATGGTGAGGATCATCGTGCTCTGCATTCAGGTATAAAACTATGTCAGCTCTGTGGCTGCGCTGGCCAGAAAGCCTGTTCACGCTGCCATGAGGTGACCTACTGCAGCAAGGAGCATCAAGCCATAGACTGGAAGCAATGTCACAAGAAAGAGTGCTGTAAGAAAGGTAAGTTATGAAAGAAGTAAAGAGTTTGTGAGATGTTCTTAACTCCTTTTAGATGTTTTAGACAGTTAATATGTAGATTCACTAACTGCAACCACTGTTGTATTTTTGTACCACCAGCCCCCTCTGAGTGCCAAAATGTATTTTTGTTTCCTGAGTGGGAGCTGGTTACAGAGCCTGAGGAGCTTCCCCAAAAAGAAGAACAGCTGGCAGAATCAAACTGTTTGGACCAAGCAAATGTCGAATCATGTGGTAAATTTAAAAATAATTTTTGAAATCTGGCCTTGTGCCTGAATAAATTCTGATGTCGTAGAAGCTGTTACAAGTTTCAAGTTTATTTGTCATTATGCTCCATGTTGGGACATGTGCACATAGAAATTCTTAAGGTGAGGCATTAGGGTATAAACTCTACATGAAGATAAAATGAAATGCACAATATTTACATATGCATGTGCAAAAAAAAAAAATATATATATATATTTATATATATTTATATATATATATAGTAGGCGGCACGGTGGCTTAGTGGTTAGCACGTTCGCCTCTCAGCGCTAGGGATTCCCGGTTCGAATCCCCATCTGGGTGGAGTTTCCATGTTCTCCCAGTGTCTGCGTGGGTTTCCTCCGGGTTCTCCGGTTTCCTCCCACAGTCCAAAAACATGGAACAAGTTAATTGAATTCTCAAAATTGCCCCCTATAGAGTGTGTCTGTGTGAGTGAGTGTGTGCCCAGCGATGGATTGGCGCCCTGTCCTGGGTCTATCTGCCCAGCGCCCGAGACGTTCTCCCCTGGATGGGCATGGGGAACCCCACCGCGACCCTAGTAGAGGATAAGCGGGAGATAATGAATGAATCCCCCCCCCCCCCCCCCCCCCCCCCCCCCCCCCCCCCCCCCCCCCCCCCCCCCCCCCCCCCCCCCCCCCCCCCCCCCCCCCCCCCCCCCCCCCCCCCCCCTGCTGGACCGTCTAAAGGGCAGAAAACGCATAAACTGATCAGCCACAATAAAACCGTTGATTTTAAGGTTGTGGATCATCAGAGTATTATGGATTTTTCTGTTTTGTCGTCAAATTACTTTTTTTTTTATTATAGGTCTTGCGTTATTGTAGAGGAGGAGCTCCAATCTGGGTGTCATCGGACCATTTGCCCAGTAAAGCAGAAATCCCAAAATGTCCATGTGGCTCAGACAGAATATTTGAGTTTCAGGTAATGAGAGTAATGTAACAAATCTTTATTTTTAAGTTAAGCTTACAATAATTAACATTAATACTTAAAAACAATAAAATTTCCTTTACAGATTATGCCTCAGTTGCTAAATCACTTAAAGGTGGACAGGCCTGATGCCAGCATTGACTGGGGGACGTTGGTCATCTATACTTGTTCTGCCAGCTGTGACCAAGGCAGCAAATATTCACAGGAGTTTATCTGGAAACAGGATTTTGCAGAGGATCGAGCACTTTAAAGACTATTAAATAAATATTGCCAGATTACAAATGATCCCATCCATGTCAGTACAATATTTACATATGGCTGAAATGGAGGTTATATATTAAATAACATCCATCCATTATCTTCTGCTTTATCCTATATTATGGTCGTGGGGGGGGTTCCCCCATGTCCATCCAGGGGAGAGCGTTTCGGGCGCTGGGCAGATACACCCAGGACAGGGAGCCAATCCATCGCTGGGCACACACTCACTCACACAAACACACTCTATATGGGGCAATTTGGATAACTCAATTGACTTGATCCATGTCTTTGGACTGTGGGAGGAAACCAGAGAACCCGACATTAAATAACATACAAAATATATTTGTTACTTAATGTGATTGATCTCAATAAATCAGTACAAATTCCCCACTAAGGCTTTTATATATTGATGCTTTTGTAATATGCGAAGTTCAAGTGTATATAATGTATATAATATAATGTATATTTAGTCCGCTTTACCACCGTTGCTACTCTGCTGGTCCCACCCAGTCTGATCTCAGTCTGGAGATCCGTATTGAAACACTTGGTTATCATTAGAACCTGGACTTCATCTATCAAACATTAATGGGCCCATACTGTCAATGGCCACCTCCATCCAGAGGTTCTGGCCATATGTTTACCTCTTATAATACTTCTCCTAACATTCCATCTGTCTGGTCTAATCGTACACAATCTTTTTTGTGTTATCGCAAAAAAACATGTTAATCTAGTAAATCTCCGCTATCTTCCCAGCATACTGCACAAAAGCGAAAATGGCGTCGGTCAACACTCCTTCACTCAACACCAAAGTTTCAATGCAAAGTGAATTCATATCTCATCGAGTTTTAGACATTTTTTGTCCCACAGAAACTTGGCATAAACCCCTGGAATATTTCACTTTAAATGAGACAACACCAATTGGGTATTTATGTATTGATAAGCCTCGTTGCAAAGGGCATGGGGGTGGTGTTGCCACAATCTACAGGAATGCTTTAAGAATAACTTATTTCTATTCTGGCTGCTGTTTCTTTTGAACATCTTGCCTTTAAATTGATTGGACCTACTCCTCTGGGCACCGCTGTGGTTTTTCAAACCCCCCCCCCCCCAAGTTCAATCCTTCCTTTTTGTCTGATTTATCTGAATCCTTGACCCAGCTTTGTGCTTTTCCCCCTCTGTACTCCTTATGGGTGATTTTAACATTCAAATTGACAACAAATGTTAAAGCATTGCATTGGTTCTCTGAACTCCTCTGCAAATTAAGTTCACACACTTTCCAACCCACATAAAAGGTCATTCTCTTGACCTTGTTTGCTCTACTGGTGTCACTAAATCAATCCACCTGCTATGACCTCAATATCTCTAGGTTCATGAACTATCTAGGCCTTGAACAACTGCCAGCTAGATTGCCCCATCTCATTATCGAATGCATACACCCCCTTGAACATGAAGTACTTTTGCATATAAATCTTCAAATTTTATCCCTTTACTATCTGGCAATCATCATGGACATTGAAGTCCCTGTGCCTATCACATTGATTAAGATATCCTTCAGAAACCTTAAACACATCTCGCTGCTCTCTCTGATTCTCTTGCTAATAAGATGTCTTCCTGTCCACCTCCACAGTCTTAAAAATTCATCTGACCATGTGGATTATTATAATGCCACTCTCCTCCTGTCTTAATACGGCTCATTAAGACACTCCGCACCATGGTTCACACCTGAGCTCCACCAAATGAAATCTCGCAAACCCCAGCTAGAAAAACGGTACAAAATATCTGGTCTAACAGTTCGTCAAATGTACAATGATTATTTTCAACAATATAAGAATGCCCTGTCTGTTGCCCGATCCAGCTTTTACTGCAATCTTATTCATGCTGGCTCAACTAACCCTAAGACTCTTTTCTACCATAAACTCCTTAAACCAATCGACACCATGACCTATTGATTTACAATTGAGAAGTGTGATGAATTCATTTTTTTCTAAATAAGGTTGAGCCCATTCATCATACCCTCTGGGTATCCCAGGTCCTCCCTTTTTTTCGGATTTAGCAGAACCTGCTACTCAGCCTCTTACTCGGTTTTCACCTGTGTCTCAATTCATGCTGGGGATGCGCAATTCAACCTGTGTATTGGATCCTCTTCCATCAAAACTTGTAAAGGGTTGACTGCCAGTTATCTCTTCACTCATTACAGATATAATTAACTCCTCCCTTGAATCTAGGGTGCGGTAGTTCAATGGTTAGGGCATTAGGCTGTCAATTTGAAGGTTGGGGGTTCAAATCCCAGGTCCATTGAAGTTACCAGTGTGGGTCCTTGAGCAAGGCCCTTAACCCTCATTGCTCCAGGGATGTTGTGATTAACCCTGTCCTCACCTTGTAAGTCGCTTTGGATAAAGGTGTCCAATAAATGATCAAATGTAATCTGGTTCTCTCCCACGAACACTCAAATTGGCAGAAACTCTTAGCCATGCATTCATCACATCAACAATTGACTACTGCCATCGCATTTTGTATGGTATCTCCAAAAACAAATCTTAAAACATAAAACCTTCAGTATATTCAGAACTTAGGTGCACGTCTTTTAACTCACATTCGTTTTCGTGATCACATTACACTTGTCCTGCAAGAACTCAATTGGCTTCCTCTTCCCCAATGCATTTAGCACAAAATGATCTTACTCACTTTTTTGAAATACATGCAGCGAAACACACATTGAGTAGAGCGAACACATGTGCCAGAAGTAGTGGACAGCCTTGTACATGGTACCCTGGGAGCAACTGGGATTAGTGCCTTGTCCAAGAGCACTTCAGCAATAGAACTTAGTGGGACTGGGAATCAAACCAAGTACCTTTAGGTCACAAGGCTGGTTCATTAACCACAACTGCCTCATAGAATGTCATACTTGCTAGTAATAGAATTTGGGATAATTTATTAGCATATAAGTTTGCATAAATGCTTTTATTGACAACTATTAATGAGCTTATTGTAATTTTTAAACTATGCACTTATTTAAAAGAACAAACAGCATGTCGCATGGATACGAAATATTTATTTGCTTCTGTTGTAAAAGCAAAGTAATAATTGGCAGAAAAACATGACATCAGCAGTGCTTTATAAGATTTGGAACATATGCCATGTAATGAACATGAACCAAAAAGCACCAAATTATATGGTCTTCATGGTGTAGCATCAAAGTCCTCACATGGACTTGTGTACAGAGGAAAAGTGCAAAACCTGGGGGAGGTAAATATATAATAAGCCTAGCCAACATTAGCCATATAAATCAATGGTGATGTCACAATCCCATCAACTCAGAAAAAAAAAACAACTTAATGTTGCCAAATGTTACAGATTTAAAATTTCAGTAACAGTAGGGACAAATTTGTGAAAAACTGGAGCTTATTTAGTTGGTTTTACAGCCCTATTAATTGTCCTCCAAGATAAACGGGACCTAAGCTCCTACAGGTTAGAAACAGTACATGAAACTTCAATGATGTGAAACAAAAGCACATTGGAAATTCATTATTGAGATTTAAGAACTTAACATTTCAGTGGATTAAAATGAAATGACAGAACTTAATATACTGCATAGGGTTGCCTCGATGAAACAAATACAGAAATTAACTGGTTGAACACTGGAAAGAGAAAAACATGTGTCGCTGACAAACAGTAAAGCTGCAACATTCGAATACTTTGCTAGTATCAACAGATTTCTTCAAGGAACGCATCCTAGAAGCAAACAGTCTGCTTGTTAAAGGAATGTGTGATATCTACAAAAAGGTGGCAGAACCATTAAAACCCCTAAAACATTCCTGTAAAACCATGGACTTTGACCGTCACAAAAAAAAGGAATAAAAGATATGTCCATTGACTAAAGTTGAATAAAATGAGTTTGTATGTACATTGCTAAAAATTAAAAACAGATGTCCCAACAGATTTAGCTCTGCCAAACAAAACAAACCAGCACGTCTTATGTTGTTTTCCTGAATCCTTTAAGAATAGGATATATATTTTCAAAAGCTTCATAGATTTCTCCTCTGACCTTAGCACCTAAGGAAATGAAACAAAAACAATTTAATTCATCTGATAACATATTTAAAAAATAAACTAAAATATTCATGAATTTTACTTACCTGTAAGCACAACTTTGCCCGATACAAATATTAATAAGACGATTCTGGGTTTGATCATTCTGTAGATTAAGCCAGGAAATAACTCTGGCTCATAACTAAAACAAACAAACAAAAAAAAGCAATTATTGCAGGTACAACTGCAAAAACATCAAGCAGGAAGACCTCCATTTGGAATTTAGTTAAGAACCTTATTGACATTTGTTTTAAAATAAGAAACCTTGTAAGGACTAATGATCGGTGGGGGAGCAGGACAGAAGGTACAGCTTGTGTGTGCGCAATTTTATATATCTCAAGTGTCCAAAAAAAAAAAGACTTAATAGATACAAGTAGATTCAGGTCAGTTATTAACAAAGATCAGGTTTAATACCATTGGCAGCAATACCACCACAACACATTACAGATCCACCACCATGATTTTTAGTCAGACAATCGTTCATTTCATGAAACAAAATGACATCGTTATATTCCCCTGGTCGGTTTATTGCTATTATAATAAAACATTTTGCTTATCTAGAGACTCGCAAAAGTTATTCTGTTTCTTATTCTTATGCATGTTTCTGTCTCTGCAGTTATTCATCTTGTTTTGCAATTATCAGAAAGTTTTGTTTCTTGGCCTTTACCGTCTTTAGTTCTTAAGTGGCATCCAGGTTACAGTGTTATTACAGGGATTTAAGAATATTTTAAAAAGGTTAATATTTCATTGTTATTTATTTTGATTGGAAACACTCCACTAACCCGATCTGCTAATCAAAACACTGTCCAAAAATAATTGCAGTGTTTTCTCTTCAACCATTATGACATTTGACTTTATTTTAGATATTGGGTTGTGCAAATATGTTTTATGATAAGCTATTTGGATCCGCACCATACTCTCCACCCCTGCAGAAAGAAAAAGTACAAAAAGAAAGAAAACAATTCTTCTGCATTATACTCTGGGTTTGCTTTAGTACATTTTCTTGTTGTTTAGAAGCATTATTATTAAAATCAGAAATCTAAAATGTTCTGAATAACTGGATTTCCCCACTCCATCCACGGTATCAGTATATTTTAGATAACAATGCCAAGATTAATCAGGTTAAAATTGTGAAAACATGGTAACACATACCTGTTGTAAGTAACATTTATTTCAAAAGGACTAACACTGACCTGCTAAACTGTTGATGGGTCAGAACCAGGCCCTCTAGTCGGATTGGGAACTTAACGTCACAGCTTCCAACCATGTTCTGAATTTTAAAGTCTAGAAATTTAGCAGGAAAGCCAAGTTTCTGCACCACTCTTGCATATTTCCTTGCTGCCAGCCGTGACTGCTCCTCACTGGAATAGACAAACACATTAGGAATGGATTTAACCCTAACATTAATTTCAGATTTCTATGAGTAATGTAGTTTAAGTAACAGTGCTTTGGTAATTGCATAACACTTGATAACATCAAAAAAGAATGTTTTCTTCTTACCTCTTAGCCCCTGTGCACACCATCTTGCCTGAACTGAATATCAAAGCCGTTGTTCTTGGTTCCCGTATTCTCATGATTACGGCAGCAAAACGCTAAAATCAAAATCAAATCATTAAAACCCAATCTGACAAAAAAAAAAACAACAAAACAGTCAATATTGAAAAAAAAAAAAAAGACGGGCTATAATCAGAATTGGTTTATTAGTCCAATCAAATTTCCTTCTTCCTAATGGCACAAAAATAATAACAGTGACCTTATTTTCATTTTATAATTTCGAGGACACAAGGTACAAAAAGGTCCAGGATTTTACGTTATCCATTAAAACAGGTCAATTGTTTTTTTCCCCCCACTTTTAATAAATGATCCTGTATAGAGTGAATTGTTTAAGATTCATTGACTCAGAAATAATATAAATTAAGTATTTTACATGCACTTCTAAGATCTCATCTTTACATTTAAATACCAATAGTAACCATTTTATAGAACATTTCCTTGTTTAGACAATAATTATGTTCAAAAGCAAAACACTCCTGCCAGCAAATCACCTGGGAATCAGATTTAATTTAGGTTTACCATACTATGTACATCCCCCCCCCCCATCTCATAAGTTCAAAACTATGCATTATGTACAACTGTGTGCTTCATATAACATATTTAAAGAAGGCAAAGTGCATTAAAAAAAATGTGTGGTTGGGTGGGTATGTTATTGAAAAACCCAACTGGTTTACACAAAGCCTTGAGTCCAACCCATTGGACACCTACGGTATGAACTGTGGTTGTAGCCCAGCCCTCATCCATCATCAGTGTCTGAGATCACAAATGATCTAAGTAAGCAGGGGCTCCATATTAATGTCTAGAACTCAAGAATAGGAGGTCATAAAAGTTCCTCCTTGTGTGATTTGTCCCAGTCTTTGCCCCAAAAATATACATTTGTTAAGAAATAGATAATTTACCTTAGGATTATACTCAGCATTCCTAGCTCGCAGTGCTATTGTCTTCAGGTCAAGTTTGCAGCCCAAGTTTACAGTTGACACGATGTTCCTAAAAAAGTAAATATATACAAATAATAAAGTGAAGGAAATAAAAATATTCCATATATCTATTAACACAATTTTTACTTACTGTAGTTGAGGGACGATGCCAGAGCTCTCTGATGCAGGTGTGGCAGGAGTAATAGGGGTCATTGGCGTTAGAGGGGTGTTGTACATAGGTTGGTTACCCGGAAGGCCAGTAGTTGTGGGAACGACTTGTGAATGATAAAGCTGTGGTGTCTGGCCTGATGTTCCCACCAGTGAACCTTGCTGTTGAGAAGCCGCCTGCTGCTGCTGCTGCCTCTGCTGCTCTTCCAAGATTGTCAGACTACTAGCACTTTGTACAGGCTGTGGTGTAAGCCCTGTACCATATGGCATCATGGGGCTAAACATGGGCATGCCAGGAGTCAAGGCACCCTATAAATGAAAACAACAAGAGTCTCAACCTAACACATTGTTAAAGCATACATTTGATAATACTACCAAACAAAACACCAAAAATGTACAGTATATTTATTTGGGCCAAACAGACAGAACTACAGTCATGTTTATTTCAGGTTTGATTTAATTTTGTTTTACCTGAGGAGATGCAAGACCTTGAGAGAATGGAGGTAAGCTGTTATTCTGCTCCATGTTGTTTAGATATGAAGCAAACAACAGGTCAAAATAACTACGATGGTCAGCAGAGGCTGTGTTCAGATGTTCAGAGACATGTAGTTATAAAGACCTATAGGAAACAAGCAAAATAAAAATTACTTGCATTATCTTATAATATATTATCTTATTTCAGCTGTTCCATTTCGGATCACAGTAGGGAGAGAAACAGTTTAGATTTGGCATGAATGAGACATTTAAGTATCTCCTTTTCACTCATTAGCATGTCTTTGGAATGTGGTACAAGACTCTGGTGAGACTGAAGAGCTAACCGCTGTGACACACTGCCTCCTGTAAATAACACCTGTATGATGTGAAGAATTTCTACTGCTTGAACACAACTTCATAAAGAGGCAGTTGAATAATTTAACTTCGAAATGATATGTTACAGTTCTTTTGTAACACACACACACACATATATATATATATATATACACACACACATTTTATGATATTGATACATATTTTGCCTACTGTACTTACACAGAGAAGTTTCTCTTCCACATTTAACACATCCATGAAGTGAGACACACACATACACATACTGAGTGAAGTCTGCACTTGTGCCAGTTGGGGATTGGGGTAAGGTGTTTTGCCCAAGGGCACTTTAGGCGTAGTACTGGGACCAGGAATCGAACCAGGCACCTTCAATTTGCAAGGCTGTTTTTTTATCCACAAGCCTATGACTGCATCGTAGAATGTAACCATGTCCATCTTGTCTATCTGCTTTCATTATCTGCCCTCCATCTCGTTACAACCAGAATTGGATTTGGATTTATTTTATTAAAATCTCCTGACAGCCTAAAACAGTCTACTTCACAGTATCATTATCAAGAACATATAATAATGAAAAAGTGATCCATTTTGTCGACAGTGTTTACACACAGAGGAATTTGACCTACACATTTAATCTATCCATGCAGTAAAACCCACACACACACTGAATGTGTTGAACTAAGCTCAAGTGTCCGCAGCGGTAGGCAGCCCTGTACATGGCACCCGGGGAGCAATTGATGTTAGGTGACTCGCTCAAGCGGGCTTCAGCCATAGCACTTAGTGGGTCCGGAGATTGAACTGGGGCCCTTTAGGTCACAAGGCCGATTCCTTAACCACAAGCCTACAACTGCCCCAAATGATGTGTGGCTACAAACTTACTATTGTTTCCGTAACTAAGTGTAAACCCTAAGGGCAAGATAGCTCAGTGGTTAGGGTGTTGGGTTATCAATCTAAAAGGTTGGGGGTTCAAACCCCAGGTCCACTAAAGTTACCAGTGTGGGTCCTTGAGAAAGACCCTTAACCCTCATTGCTTCAGGGATGTTGTGATTAACCCTGTGCTCACCTTGTAAGTCACTTTGGATAAAAGCGTCCAATAAATGACCAAATGTAAATGTAATGTAAATGTAACCTTGAACATGTGGAAAAATTACTCTAATGCACTTTACCTTGAAGGCAGCCAGTCCTCCCTTAAACACCTCCAATTGGTGCAGAACGCTGCTGCCTGACGTCTAACGGGATCATGTAAGAGGGAGCAGACAACTCCCATTCTGACTTTCCTTCACGACCTGCCCGTGCATTTTAGAGTTTATTCGAAGATTATTTTATTTGTTTTTAAATCTTTAAATTGTCTCCCCACTCCTTACCTTTCTGAGCTCCTTTCTCTCTGAGTTTTATTGTCTCATATTGTTCTATTGGTATATCGTATTCTTGTTAATGCTTTTTGTTTTAATTTCAACACTTTTTGCAGCCATTATGGTTTTTAAAATTCTTTATAAATAAAATTGAGCCGAGTTAAGAAAATGATAACAATTAAACGGTGAAGTGCAAAGAAGCGCAGCGTGAGAAGCTGCATTAGAAAATATAACGTTAACGCGCGTTCCGATTCCAATAAACTATCGCGTAACCTGCAAAAACACCAGCACGTTGGTGTTAATTAAATACAAGAAACTGCGTTCTGACGTGTTTGACGGCAGCTGTGTAAATCACAGAAGTTCGATCCAGTTAGCAACACGCTAATGCAAAGCAATGCACTGACTATTGGGCAAAAACAACACGCATACGACACATTCCATGCCGATTCTAGCAACAAACACAACATACAAAAAGTAATTTAGTTTTTATGAATGATTTAGCGGAGAGAACGCAGTTAGTTGGACCGCTGTTACCTTACCTCAAATACCCGCAAATACACGAGCCTTCAACCACATCCGTTTACACACATGACTACTTCCGGTGGCACGAGACCAACGAAGTCCGTTAAATAAGGCGTTAGAGTAGTTCGCGCATGCGCGTTTGTGAACATGTGGAGCGTTGGTTCTGGTATTGGCGGTTTTTCCATCTCGATAATGAACACACAGTCACGTGATCATTATTGCGATCTGTATATCTATTATATATCTATTATGATATCTTGATTTACTACAATTCCTCTTTAGCAACTTTGTAATGAACTCCAACAGTTTTTTGCACTTATTGCACTTCAAAACAGCATCCGCATCAGCCGCCGACTGTTTCAGCAATTATATATATTTGCTTTTTGCAATAGTATATATATATATATAACTTTTAAACCGTTTCCATTCTATGTTTTACTATATACTAGTACTTTTTAGTTAGTTATATATATATGGTACAGCACAGTGACTTTCCCATGTTCCTTTATGTATTTATATATAATGTGTCTTCGTGGGTTTCCTCTGGATTATCTGGTTTCCTCCCACAGTCCAAAAACATTGATTCAAGGCCCCCCCCCCCCCCCCCCCCCCCCCCCCCCCCCCCCCCCCCCCCCCCCCCCCCCCCCCCCCCCCCCCCCCCCCCCCCCCCCCCCCCCCCCCCCCCCCCCCCCTGGCAAGGGATTGGCCTTCTGTTCTTGGTGTATCTGTCCAGCACCTGAAACTTTCTTCTCTGGATGGGCATGGGGAATCTTTTCTGCTACCCTAGTAAAGGATTAAGCAAAAGATAATGAATGAATATGCATACACATATAATAAATATATAAAGGAACATGTGTGGTTTAGTGGTTAGCCTCTCAGCTCTAGGGGATTCCCGGTTTGAATCCCAATCTGGGTGGAGTTTCCATGTTCTCCCCGTGTCCGCGGGGGTTCCTCCGGGTTCTCCAGTTTCCTCCCACAGTCCAAAAACATGGATCAAGGCAATTGAATTCTCCAAAGTGCCCCATATAGAGTGTGTCTGTGTGAGTGAGTGTGTGCCCAGCGATAGATTGGCGTCCTGTCCGGGGTGTATCTGCCCAGTGCCCCAGACGTTCTCCCCTGGATGGGCAAGGGGAACCCCACCGCGACCCTACTAGAGGATAAAGCGGCAGATAATGGATGGATGGAGAAAGGAACATTGGACCTAAGGGCTCACTCTAATTTCCAGCTCAGTAGATGGCAGTAATGCACCTTTAATGTTGGTCTGCCAACCGCCACAACTGCTTCTTCTTCAGAAGATGTGTCCGCCACCAATAATGTAACGAAGTAGGAGAGTGCGCATGCGTGACGGACAGACTCTGGTAGCGTGTTTCCAGTTAGTGAAACCGGTACGTCAAAGCCTTTTATATTCTTTTATTTGGGAAATAAGCTGTTTTTAAATGCGAATAAATACGAAGCCAAATGTTACATAACTACAGCTGAACAAATAAAAGGAGAAAACTTGGCGGTAGTTAGAATAAAGCGAGTCGACATGCCTTTAATAATAATGTGCGGATTCCCGTGCAGTGGAAAAAGCAGGCGAGCTCGCGCATTAAAGGGATACTTTGAAGAAAACACAGACAGGAGGGTTCATATAGTCGGAGATGAAGTTGGAGGGACCGACAAGAACTCTGTGTATGCGGACGCGCAGCGGGAGAAGGATTTAAGAGGAGCTTTGCGATCTGAAGTCGAACGAAAAGTCACCAGAGAAGACGTTGTCATTCTGGATTCCATGAATTACATTAAAGGCTTCCGATACGAGCTGTTCTGTCTCATCAAACACGTGCAGACGCCTCACTGCCTGGTCTACTGTCTGACTTCAGCCGAGCTGAGTTCTGAGTGGAACATGGAGAGACAAGACCGGGATCGCTTTACCTCGGACATTCTGAATGCCCTGATCCTCAGATTTGAAGCCCCTGACTCGAGAAACAGGTGGGACAGTCCACTTTTTACTGTCCAAAAGGAGGACACACTTCCCTTTGAAACGATCTCTGATACCATCTTCAAGAGGAAAGCACCACCACCCAACCAATCCACACAAAGTCAACCTCTGTCATCTACCAACTTTTTATACGAGCTGGACAAAATCACTCAAGATGTCTTGATGACTGTCTTTAACACGCAGAAGACAAGTGTCCCTGGAGACTTGATTACAATTCCGGGAGCCACAGAAAAGTTAGATGTTGGAGTACGAGCCAACATGGCTGAACTGAGAAAACTTCGCCGACAGTTCATCAGTTACACAAAGATGCACCCAACAGAGAATACAGGACAGATCTCAAATATGTTTGTGCAATACCTTAACAAAAGTATACACTGAACACAAGCATTGAACAGAAGCATATATGAGCATGTTTTGAGTCACATGTCCGATGTTTACTGATCAGTTTTTATTTTAAATGTGAATAAATCTGTCACAGACATGGATAGCTGTGGTGTTAATTAAACCAAAGATTTCAACTTCTCATCATTGTTGGACCTTTTAATTTCACACTTTACTTCTATGAAATAAGATGCCGGCAGTATTGAGAAACTAATACATCTTTTGAGAAAATAAGATGACGTTTACTATTACGAATATGCATGCAGGTTCCTCATCCTAAAGATACTGATCTTGGTGTATTAGGTTACATTTTAGTGTTTATTTTATTCTACATTAAACTTTTATATATCCATCAGAAATTACTTTTTAATTAAAATATTCATCCTAAAGATCACGCAGTGTAATGCAGTATGTTGCATGTTATTTAATAGTGCTGCTTGTTTTATTCCTGAGTATCATTACCAGACCTTGGTGCTCAATCCCACATTACCTTTCCTGAACCAAAGCCTGGACAGGTGGCTAGTTAAAAAAAAGCACACTTCATATCATCAAAAACTAATAATTTCAGTACTTTGTGTTGTGGAAAAACACCTGAAGTGGATATTTTAAATTTTAGAATTGTTGGTGCATCATTTAATTTAGTGATATATTAAGTCATTTTTATTTATTCTTATTTAAGGAGTTTCTTGAAAGTGAAAAACTTGTCAGTGGCCATGTCACAATCGGTAAGCATCAGTCTAAAGAATTCAAATGTATTTACTTAAAAAGCAGTATTTTACTTTGTAAAATTTGTCTGTGTAAATACAGTCTCAAAAGTTTGGACACCTAATATAATTTGCTTGGTTTTCTTAGTGTTAATATGGTAGAATGTTTAGGAATGTGCATATAAGGAAATACTGTATTCAAGTATTTTATTTGTTATTCCACAATATAAAGTACAGTACAGTATATTTGGAACTAAACCGCATTCCTCAGGAACAAGGTGCTACACATAACAGCTACTGCACAATCAACATAAAGTGCACGCGTGCAAACACAAGTATCACAATAAATACAGGACGATAAACAGTACAATAAACATTCAAGTAGTGGTATGAAGTAAACCCTGAGTTTGGCTATTGTAAACAGTTAACATTAAGTGGAGAGGTAACAGTGCTGGTGGCCTCCTAGTGGCGTGAGCCACATGTTCCAAGAAAAAATGTCCTTGATTTTAAAAGTTCTTAAAGAGTATATAAAGAATTAATTATTTATAAAAAATCATAAATATTTAAAATCTTACTTCTGCCTCATAGCAAGTGGATTCCATGTGGAGAAACGGGTAATTTTTCTGTGGAATCTGCATGTTGAGGAGTTTTGTGGGTTTCTTTCATGGGTCATTTATTATCTCCCATCTACCAAAGATAAATTGGGAAATTTAAGATTCTTGATTTTTCTTTGATCATTTGTGGTGTGCATGTCAATCAAGACCTGAAAAAAGTGTCAGGAAGGGCATTCAGTATAAAACTGGTAAATCAAATTTGGACATATTTCTGCTGTAAAGACCACTGCCAAAAAAAAGAAAATTGTAAAAATTTTAAACAAATTTCTTTTCAGTTTAATAAAACAATTATTTATTTAGGCGGCATGGTGGCTTAGTGGTTAGCACGTTCGCCTCTCAGCGCTAGGGATTCCCGGTTCGAATCCCCATCTGGGTGGAGTTTCCATGTTCTTCCCGTGTCCGCATGGGTTTCCTCCGGGTTCTCCGGTTTCCTCCCACGGTCCAAAAACATGGATCAAGTCAATTGAATTCTCAAAATTGCCCCATAAAGAGTGTGTCTGTGTGAGTGAGTGTGTGCCCAGCGATAGATTGGCGCCCTGTCCTGGGTGTGTCTTCCCAGCGCCCGAGACATTCTCCCCAGGATGGGCATGGGGAACCCCAATGCGACCCTAATAGAGGATAAAGCGGGAGATAATGAATGAATTATTTATTTACTAAATAAATAACATATTAGGGGAAATGAGGTCTGTAAAAAAATACAATGTATTTTGACTTGGATTCAATGTATAAGTAATCAATCAATTACTTATTCAATTGATTGATTACTTATACATTGAATCCATCTCTATGTTTATGTTTTTTTATATTGTGCATCAACCAAATCCTGGTCATTGGAGAACGAGATAAAACTTTGAATATGGAGATATGAAATGGATGGACTGCGGTCTGGAATTGTAGGATTGTAAAGTGCATTTATATGAAACGGATAAAATAAGCAACAATTGAGAGACTTTTAATGTTGTGAAACATTATTGCATGATGTCCTGTGTATTAGAATACATTTTTATATAATTATTAAAAATAATTATATATTATTTTATATCATTATTTACAATCTATATACTAATGTATACAAAAGACTTAATCATTAAAGTGTCAATGGACCTTTTAATCCAGTATAGCCATTTTGCAAGTCAGTCATCCCAGGGATTATGGTTAAAAAAAATAATGGTTTACTGTTATTCTATTTTTTCAGGACTTATTGCACTGGATCTTAAAGGAAATATAACTGTTGGTAAGAGCAACTGTATATTACTTAGACTGGATTATTTGGACTGAATGTCTCACAATGTAGTTTTATTGGGTAATAACTATAAAGGTGATATTATTAAGGATTGTTTGCTTTAAATTTCTAGGGGTTTCTACATCAGGAAAACCTTTCAAGGCTCCAGGTCGAGTGGGGGATTCTCTAATTCCTGGTAGTGGATTATATGCTGATCACACAGTAAGGTGTTTAGTATAGCTGAATTAAATTTATTATTGCATGTATATTATACTATTATGGCACCCTTTTTGCGAAACTGCATTCAGGTGTGTAAAATAAAGCACATAGCCATATATTTTGTACAGTTTTATGCCAACTTTGTGGGAACGGTTTGGGCATTTCTTTTTCGTCATGACAGTTTAACAGTTCACATAGCACTGTGGAAACATAAAGACATGAGCTCATAAACGCTCATTTGTATAAATGTATTGTAAAATTTCCAAAGACAGACTTTAAATTCTTTGAGACATTTTTATATACTATAACATTTTTTATTTGTAGGTGGGTGCTGCAGCAGGTTGGTGGATATTTTTTCCTTTTCTTCATTCTAAACATTGATTCTAGCAATGATCATAGCATAAAATTTTCATGTGTTGATTTTAAAAGCTTCAGGTGATGGAGACAAAATCCTGTGCTACTGCCCTAGCTTTCAGATTGTACAACTAATGAGATGGGTATGTTATTAATAAATACACACTAAAGTGCTCATTTGTACATAGAAAAATGACTATCAATTTTTAAACATTGTACATAAATTACACTGATGCATGATTTAGCCAGAAGTATAAATATAAATAAATCATACATCTCCGCTCATTATCTTCCACTTATTCTGCGGGGCATTATTGGTCTGGGGTTCTCCATGCCCATCCATGTGTGGTATTCAGTGTCCAGCCGAGGTCATCACTGACTCCGAGGTATTTAAAGCTATTGTCCCTCTTCACTTCAAGGTCTTGAATAAATAGTGGCTGATGAGGTCTCCTTTGTTTCCTCATGTCCACTATCATCTCTTTGGTCTTTCTGTGTTAAGAGCGAGGTTGTTGTCTGTACACCATGTTACCAGACTGTTCACCCACTTCCAGTAGTCTGCTTCATCTCCGCCAGTGATACGACTTACCACAACAGTGTCGTCAGCAAATTTTAGTATGATGTTGTTGGGGTGGGAGGCGACACAGTCAAAAGTGAACTGGGTGTAGAGAATGGGACTGAGGACACAACCCTGGGGGGTACCGATGCTGGTAGTGGTGATGGCTGAGGTCTTATTTCCAATCCTCAAGAAGTCAAGAAGTTCAAGAGCCATTCACAGACAGTGGGATGTAGTCTGAGAGATAACAGTTTGTGAGTGAGCTTGTAGGGGATGACTGTGTTGAAGGCGGAGCTGTAGTCAATAAAAAGTATCTTTATGTAGGAGCTTTGAGCTCGACCTCATCGCCGAGTCCATAGGTAGCAGAGCGTGCTCTTAGCAGTTGCAGTACTTCATTGTTTATCCAAGGCTTTTGTTGGGAAACTTCCTGACCTGTATGGTGTGCACAATGTTCTCGATGCAAGTTCTAATGGACCCAGACACATACTCAGCATAGTCATTGAGTCCTCCATGGTGGCTGCAGCTCTAAACACTTTCCCTCGGCTTCAGATGTCCATAGCTGAACCTGTCTGCAGTCAGGATTTGAGTGCTTGAGTTTCTGTCTGTAGGCTGTATAGAGAAACCAAGAGATGTGGTCTGAGTCTCCAAATTGGGGGCGCGGTGTGGCCTTAAGTCCCTCATGTACGTTGCTGTAAAGGTGGTCTAAGACGTTTTTGTCACGTGTTGGGATGTCCACATGCTGGTGATATTTAGTGAATACAGTCCGTAAATTGCACTTATTGCAATCGCCTGCGACAATAAATAGAAATAATAAATAGAGCTTACTCAGCGCTGATGCGTAGTTAGCCCGTGGATGGATGTAGAAAAATACACATGCGAGTTCCCGTGGAATGTAAAAGAGGCGACATCTCAACAGTAAAAGCTCCAGATCATGTGAACAGTGATTGTATACAGTCCGTACATGCTTACACCACAAGTTATTGACATATACACACACAAGCATGACATATAGATGTGCTAACCACTAAGCCACTATGCTTTTCTTAAATTGACTGACAGTTCTCTTACAAAGTTTGTCAAGTTGTGATGAATCATAACCCATCCTTGTTTGCAAATTCTAAGCCATTGGTATGCTCTTTTTTCTTTTTAACTCTCTTTTACCTCACCCATTACCAGTTAAACTGCTCATTGTGCAACCTCACAGAACAGTGTAATTATAACCTTTTCAGGCTTTCTTTTTATGTGTTGTAGACATAGGTTTGTTTATTAGATTTGAAAATTACTTCTTTAAAAAAGACTACAATAATTTCTTGTCTTATTGTTATTATTTTTTTTAGATTCATGTCAATTAACAAATTACAGTTTTCTGTTTCTTGCATTTTAAGACAGTGTCATAACATTTTTGGACATTGAGGTATGTAGTTTATCTGATTTAAATCTTAATTAGTTCATTTTTGTCTTATAGGGTTTAACTCCCAGAGAAGCCCGTTGCTCTGTCCTTGCAGATATTAAAGGAAAAGCAGGGGAAGGCTTTGAGATTGCCCTTATCGCTTCAAACATGAAGGTAAAAACATATTTTCTGCAACAGTTGGAGGTGGGTAGGTTATAGGGTTACCTGACTGCATTTATACTTTGGGTATTTTAAAACAGGCTAGATAAAAAAAAAACATTTTATTACTATTGAGTTATATGTTCTATTGTGTCCCCACATTATTTTCTCTGTTTGTTTCAGGGAGAAGTTGGTGCCGCTTCTTCTGTAGAATTCCCATATTCCTTTTGGAGGCAAGGGATGAGTTCTACAGAGAAGCATATGTGATTGAGTTTTTAGTATACAAAAGTGGTGCAAGACAGTCTTACTTAAAACATGTTTTGTTGATTTCTGTATATTTTACGCGTTGTTGACCTCTTTTTCTTAGCTTCACAAAAAAAATTGTATAAGTGCAATGTGTAAAAGTAAATTAATAGCATCTATGCATCCATGTTAAGGTCTTTTCAGTTTGTGAAATCGATGGATCATACAATATAATTAATCTTTTGCATTAGATTATTTAAGGTCATATATGTTTACAATTAAAATAAAGTGATAGTGATACATAGGTGATACATTGATTAGAATTTACATAGCAGGTGGGGTTTTACATAGCAGATAAAGACACGGTAAAGGACCTTATTGTGTATGTATGTTCTTCGTCTATCTGCATGAGTTTTATTAGTTCCAGTGGTTTAGTGGTTAGCACGTTCGCCTCTCAGCGCTAGGGATTCCCGGTTCGAATCCCCATCTGAGTGAGTGTGTGCCCAGCGATAGATTGGTGCCCTGTCCAGGGTGTGTCGGCCCGGCGCCCGAGATGTTCTCTCCTGGATGGGCATGGGGATGGGCATGGGGACCCCCCCCCCCTAATGAATGGATGGATTCTAATTCTTTCTCGAATAGAAATTTTTTAAGTTCAAATCTGGGTCCCTGAAAGAGAATTTCGTTTTTATTCCATATACCACATGTGATGCAAATGACAATAAAGTCTCCTTGAATCCTTAAATTCTTGAATAATACATGTTTGTAAGTTGACATTTTAAACTTATGATTTAAATGTCGGGGTCAAAGATTTTGGTCGTGAAATGACCAAAAAACGTACGTACATCATAAATGCCGTATGCAGTTGTTAACAACTCTTGCGTTCTAATATTGCTTGCCTATGCAGTTAGTTGTGCTATATTAGGGTGGCGGGACAGTCACGCAATTTTGTTACTTTTCACGCGTCTCGCAAATTGAGACGTTGTCCCGCATTGTTATTGAAAGTCAGACTGCTGTATTGAAACACGTGTTTTATAATCTGCCATTGGACGGCTGTGTTGTCTGTTATCAGGGGAGAGGCGGGCTGTTTGAATGACATCCAATCGGGAATGCGGACGCATATCCGTTCTATTTAATTGTACACAATCGGGTGTTTTAATTTGAGAATCATTGTGAAATAATATGAAAGTTCCATGCTTACTATGTTTTCTTACGTTATAGAAATGTACATTTAAAATAAATAATATATACAAGTTATATATACATATACTGTTTGGAAAAATACCGGAGTCATACCTTTTCAAAGCACAATAAAGAACTGTCTGTTCAGTTTAATTGTACACACACACACACACACACACACACACACACATATATATATATATATATATGTATATATATATATATATACATATCTTCCGCTTTATCCTCTATTGGGGTCGTGGGGGGGGGGTTCCCCATGCCCATCCAGGGGGGAGAGTTTCGGGCGCTGGGCAGATACACCCAGGACAGGGCGCCAATCTATTGCTGGGCACACACTCACTCACACAAGCACACTCGACATGGGGCAATTTGGAGAACTCAATTAATCTTGATCAATGTTTTTGGACTGTGGGAGGAAACCGGAGAACCCGGAGGAAGCCCATGCGGACACGGGGAGAACATGGAAACTCCACCCAGATGGGGATTCGAACCCACCCATTGTCCCACACATTGTCTTTGTCCCACATTTGGTGAATTGGAATCTGGTCACCCTAGCTATATGTAGTTGAGGGCACCTGTGGCGTTTTCCTATTGTGATGAATGTATCAGTAATATAATAAGTGTGATATCTGAGCAGTCCGTACACAGTACCGATAAATGATTCATATTCACGCCAGTCAGTGCCACGTTTCACTAATGACGTCATTTTACTCCTTCTGATAGAGGGCCGGATTGCAGTAGCCGCGGAGTGAGGCGGTTTAAACTCCTACGAACGCACCGCTAAGGCTCGCCGCTGGGAATTGTAGTTCTCTGAGGTGCCGCTCGTCCGTTCGAGTTCGTCGCTACGCCGCCGAGGAGAAACTACTAGTTCCGGGCGTCTCGCGCTGCGCCGAGTTACGCAGTGTTGTTTGAGGAGCCGCTGGTTCCTGGTTGAACGGGCAGCCATTTTGGGTTTCAGACGAGCAGCCTGTGGTTTAAGGGAGCAGCTTAAACCGGAGCCTTTTTAATCGGAGAGGAGAGCGTTATTCCGTTTCTGCTTCAGCCGAAGAGTTATCGAGGAAAGCGGACGCGTGTTCTCACTGCACCGAATCCACAATGAACCCGGAATAGTAAGTAGAAGCGGCGACGCTAACTTGAGCCAGCTAGCCCGTTTTCCAGCAGGTTTGACAGCTAGCTCTCCGCTTGAAGACTTTAACGTGTCACTCGAACCGAGCAGTCCTGCTGAACTGGCGTGGAACTTAAACGATCCGCTGCTACTGTCATTCTGCTTTGATCTGTTAAAAAAACAGATGCGCATGAGTGCTGCTCGGGCTTTTTCTACTGACTGGCCGCTCAGCCGTGGCGTTAGCCCGGCAGCTAACTGTTGATCTGATCACACACCTTAACCAACATTTTACAACCAACATTTACTTCTTACGTTTAATACTTCTTAAGAAACGAAATCGACATGATAGCTTAAGATTTCCTCCACACACAACGTCTATACGACGTGTTAACACAGTACACCGTCCCGAGTCTATACAACACGAGCAGATCAAATAATTCCGTCAGCATTACTTAAGTCGATTTGCAGGTTTCCAAATAATCGGGTGGAGGGGGGTGGTGTAAATCAGTTTGAGTAACAGATTTGTCATTCTTTATCTTATTTAATCATTTAGGATGTACTTCTGGTGGCTTAATGCTTAGCAAGTTCACTTCTCGCGCTGGGGATGGATTCAGGTTCGAATCCCATTCTGGGTGGAGTTTCCATGTTTCCTCCATGTTCTCCGGTTTCCTCCCACGTTCCAAAAACATGACTTGAATGATCTAAATTGCCTCATATGGTGTGTGTTTGGCTGCGCGGTGGCTTAGTGGTTAACGTTAAATTGAATGCTCTTAATTGCCCCATATAGTGTTTGTGTGTGTGTGAGTGTGCTCAGCAATAGACTGGCACCATTTCCTGGGTGTATCTACCCATCACCTGAAACATTCTCCTCTGGAAGGGCATGGGGACCCCTAGTAGAAGATTAAACAGAGAATAATGAATGAATGAATGAATGCATGAAAACACTAGAAAGTGTCATTTTCAATATTAGCCTAATAATAAAATTTAATCAATTTGAAATGCTGAGAATATAAATCTGGAAATTATGCATGTCTATACTGACGCTACAAACTTGAACAAACCGGAGTGAACACAACCAATAGTTAGAATTTGGTGTCCAATGTTCAAGTTCAGGCGGCACGGTGGCTTAGTGGTTAGCACGTTCGCCTCTCAGCGCTAGGGATTCCCGGTTTGAATCCCCATCTGGGTGGAGTTTCCATGTTCTCCTCGTGTCTGCGTGGGTTTTCTCCGGGTTCCACAGTCCAAAAACATGGATCAAGCCAATTGAATTGTCCAAATGTATGTATGAGTGGATGGGCATGGGAAACCCCACCGTGACCCCAATAGAGGATAAAGCGGGAGATAATGAATGAATGAATGAGTGAGTGTGTGTTTGTGAGTGAGTGTGCCCGATGATAGATTGGTGCCCTGTTCTGGGTGTATCTGATTCCTCTGGATGGGCTTGAGGATGAATGAATGAATGAATGGAAGTGAAAAGTGAAAGAGAAAAGTGTGGTACAAATAATACACAAGTCTACAACTGGTGCAGTCTGGTTAGAGGCTACTTGACATGTTCAGACTGGGTGATCTGCCTGGTTAGTGCTTGCTCACTGGCTTCAGTGCACTAGCTTATAGAGCAGAGGGCATTTGTTACACGAGTCCACACAGTTTTATTAAACCCGGGACTGGATTCCTTCAGTCTATAATTTTAAAATACACTCCAACTGGTTCACTTCACCGTAGTGATGATTGTCGAAAAGTAAATGGAACAGTGTCATGTGACTTAATTGTGCCGCAATATGAAACACTGTAGACCTGTTTCAACAAGAACCAACATTGTCAGTTGTCGTTGCTGCT
The DNA here is from genome assembly GCA_019802435.1 of Corydoras maculifer. Lineage (NCBI taxonomy): Eukaryota > Metazoa > Chordata > Actinopteri > Siluriformes > Callichthyidae > Corydoras > Corydoras maculifer. The sequence goes on from JAFMOD010000250.1 coordinate 853,652, forward strand.
ACACGGAGTACAGGAAGTCCCTTATTGATTTTAGTTTTAGAACTTTATTACTAGCGTGGCACGGTGGCTTAGTGGTTAGCACGTTTGCCTTTCAGCGCTAGGGATTCAGGTTCGAATCCAAATCTGGGTGAAGTTTCCAATGTTCCAATATTCTCCCAATGTCTGCGTGGGTTTCCTCCTAAAGTCCAAAAACTTGTATTTTAGGTAAATTGAATGCTCTAATTTGCCCCATGTAGTTTGTGTTTGTGTGAGTGCGTGCATGCCCAGCGATAGATTGGCACCCTGTCCTGGGTGTATCTGCCCAGAGTCCAAAACGTTCTCCCCTGGATGGATATGGGACCCCCCCATGACCCTGGTAGGGAATTAAGAGGAAGATAATCATTGTTGCAAATTTTTCCTAAAACATTGTCCAAGTGGGCAAAATTGGTCATGGCAAAGCAGTAAATCTATGTTGCCTCCAGCTGAGCTATTGTATTGATTCTGCACTGTTGCTCAATGTAGCAAATTATGCAAGTGATTAATGTACAAAGGGTCAACATACTAACATATTTTTAAAAATGCAGTTGATATGCCTATCGTGATCCACTGGTCCACTGGTATACAACATGCATTTCTATGCAAGTTGTGATCTAGTTCAGTGCACTGTAAGGACCTAAGCGTTTTTTTTTTGTTTTGTTTTTTCTGTTTTTTTTTTGTGTTAGTCTTGACTTGTCTGTGTGGAACTCAAATTACAAACTCCAAATCCCAATTCCCTGATGAAGCTTTAACCTAAGTATACCAATCTTTTTTTTTTCTTTTTTTTTTCTATAAACTCTCCCAGGCCCATCAGAAAAACTGGATGTCTGTAGACAAAAATGTTTAGTCTAAAGTCTTTAGAGTGTCTAAAGCACAGATTCATAAATATATATTTCAAATTTAGTGTTGATGAAGTTATTTCTATTTAACCCAATGTTAAATTAAAAAAATTCAAAATCACGAAGAAATCAATTTTCTCTTTTTGTCGACTTGAGCTTAATTCATCTTTAACTTTACATTTATATCGACTATATTCTTTTTTATGTTGATTAAATTAGATAATTCATAATTTTCAAAATATCAAGAATATTTTGTTTAAGAATAGTTTAATATATTGTCACATGATCTGTGATCAGACTACTATAGTTAAGTGACTTAAGTCTGTTCTACACTGACGTGACTCTGGTTTTATTTAATGGCTCTATAAATATTGCAAATCAGGTTTTGTATCTGAGCCGTGATTATGCCACTTGTTGGTCAGTTATTAGTCTGTACAACTAATTTTCTTATGTTCATGTGTTCATTGTGTACTTACACAATGCCATGCAGAAAAATGTGTTTTCATTAACTACCAGTATGGTAATTTGACAACGCTGGCTATAAATATGACGATTTGTTTTAAAGTAGCAGGATCACCTTGTGTGCTAAAACAATCATCATACATGCATACAAGACACATGCATTCGACATATAGACATACAGGTAATTTGTTTAAATTAATCTAAACCATCTAGAAAGGCAGAAACAATCTGAGCGGAAACTTGGAAATGAACAAGACTTAAAATGTAATGTAGCTCCCAAAAATGGGACCAGCATGGCCAAAATTTTGTAGGACTGTATGTACAAGTTTACTTCTCACAAGTTAAAACCATAAACTACTGTAGTAGGGTTGCATTGTGTCATTTTTAATTGTCTTAATTGTGTTCTGATCTTGATCATGCCTTAAAGCATTGAGTTATCACCTTTGAAAAATCTTGAACTGTGAACCTTTTGGCATATTTGGAAATGCCTTTATGGCCATAGTCCATCATACTGTATTTTATAAGCCATTGGTTTAATGTAAATAATTGTTAATACTGTTAGCATAAGCAAATGTTTGGTCTGCATTTCTTGTGCAATCTATTAGCATAAACACACAATAAACATGTAAAAATAGGTTGTACCAAACCCACACTGAGTATTAATACTAGTGTCTGTTTTTAGTGCAGTGATAAGTCTTTAAATTGTGCCATTTTAAAACATAATTTTATTAAAATATGATGGGATTTGATGAGCTATGCCTTTATTGGTCCCACAATAGGGAAATTTGCAGCAATGTTGCTGTGGAATCATAGCTAACAGTTTATATATAAGCAAATCTAAAAAGCATTTTTGCAATGAGAGTTTATTAATTTCTCTGAATATATTAAACAGTGAAGTTGCATGTCCCTGCTACACTGGCTTTTGTGCCATATCTTATATTTTAATTTTATTGCATATTTTCTTTTGTTCTTGTAAATATTGCTTTTTGCACAGTTGTGGGTACTTGCACATAAGCTTTTCACGAACCAGTACACCTGTACTAGATTGATGTGACAATAAAAATCCTTGAATACTGATTGGCCACTGATATTATTCAGAAATGTAGGTGTTCTAGAATATTCAAGTTTAATAAAATGGGCAAATGTAAAATTATATATGTTGCCCTGGTGGCTATAAAGCACATATGAGCTTTATGCATTTTGTGATGGGCATTAATGCCATAAATTTGGTAACATATTTTGTGCATGTTTGCAAATTCAGCAGTCATTCCCATATATTAACATGTGTCCAGAAGTGCAGACTCAGGAAGGGGGAGCCACGCTTCCTTCGCTCAGCCATATGCTAGTCATGTGCAGGTCACATGCCAGATGACACGGTCCTTACCAAGTGTAATGCCTAACTATAGAAAAGAGACCTCAGCATATGCTGCTGTTTTTTTTTAATATAGATATGTTGCTATTTCTCTGTTTATTTAACCGAAATAAATAAAGGAAGCTATACACCAGTTTTTTTTATCATCTTGTATGAATATATCTCACATTAACACCTTAATGAGTTGTAAAATCATTGAGAGAAAGGCTTCAGTGAGCAATGGGGCATTGGGCTATCAATATGAAAGTTGGGGGTTCAAATCCCAGGTCCACTGAAGTTACCAGTGTGGGTTCTTGAGCAAGACCCTTAACCCTCATTGCTCCAAAGATGTTGTGATGAACCCTGTGCTCACCTTGTAAGTCGCTTTGAATAAAAGTGTCTGCTAAATGACCAAATGTAAATGTAATGCAAATATAACTTCGCTCAGATTATGAACTGATGGCTCTGGTATGTTCGAAACATTTTTTTGTGAAAAATAAAGTAAGCAAAGCACAAAATCCCTTATTTAAAACTTTAGTTTATTTGCATTGTTTCTTGTTTTTGCAATATTATTACCATGTATGCTATAGTTAGAACAACAACATGTCACAAAAACCCGAAACAAATGACTTGTGTTTGTATAAATAATTCATACATATGGGCACGGTGGCTTAGTGGTTAGCACGTTCGCCTCTTATTGCTGGAGATCTAGGTTCGAATCCCAATTTGGGAGGAGTTTCCACATTCTCCACGTGGGTTTCCACTGGGTTCTCCGGTTTCCTCCCACAGTCCAAAAACATGGATTCAAGGGAAATTGATTGCTCTGAATTGCCCCATATAGTGTGTCTGTGTGAGTGAGTATGTGCCAGTTATGTATAGGTCCTGCATCTGTAAGTTGAGGCTGCTGCTTCACAGTTCTGAGGGTTTTGTGCAAGCCATTATATGAGATCTGTAAATCACACTGAAAAATGTCATATCCTGTATTATTACAATTACATAAACATTTAGGTATAATCTTTAAATTAGGCTTAAATACATAGCAATGCACAGAATATGTCTTTGACATGTTACTACTTTCTTTATGGCTGTCATTTTAACATTTATCTCTCTACCTGGTTATGTTAGCAAGGTTCTTTCCAAATTAGCCTAAAACCTAATTTGGCTTCTGGACTGCCTTCCTTTGGGACATTTTGAACAATGTCTTTACTCTTAGCAATTTGCAGTTGCCAGCCTAATAAAGAGGGTATGACTTCAATTCATTACTGATATATTAGGCAAGAACACACAAGGTCAGCTAAAGTAGTGACCGGGACTAGACCCAAAGATAGAGAAGCATGACTTTCATTTTTCTGTATATTGATTAATAAAAAGAAAAAAAATATATATATACATATATTTGAATTATTTCCAAACTTAATGTTTATATCGGCGGCACGGTGGCTTAGTGGTTAGCACGTTCGCCTCTCAGCGCTGGGGATTCCCGGTTCGAATCCCCATCTGGGTGGAGTTTCCATGTTCTCCCCGTGTCTGCGTGGGTTTCCTCCGGGTTCTCCGGTTTCCTCCCACAGTCCAAAAACATGGATCAAGTTAATTGAGTTCTCAAAATTGCCCTGTTTAGAGTGTGTCTGTGTGAGCGAGTGTGTGCCCAGCGATGGATTGGCGCCC
>JAFMOD010000250.1:908043-919170 GCA_019802435.1 Corydoras maculifer
TAGTAACTTCATCAGGACCGAAAAAGGGATGCCACTTTAAGTGAGTCTCGGTTGTCTTAAGGTTTATTCTGTAACATTTCTGTAACTTTTTTGCTTTATACAAAATTGCTCTAGTGTTAGGAGTGCTATATAAACAAACTAAAGATCCAGAGGAAGAAATATGTGAACTCCAATAATTGCAAAAACAAAATTAAATGCAGTTATATCATTTAGTATCCTTTGTATTATTCCTGTTCATGCAACTTAAGGAATCATCAATAAAGCCATTATATTTAATACAAAAAAGATGAATATGCCTAAACAATATACTAATATTTTATGGACGTAAAAATCTTTGACCAGCTTTGTGTCTATACAGCTTTGTACATAAATGTAAACATGCCTTAAATTTGTCATTTGCAGGAATGGTTCAGTTATATATATTTTATTGTTATTTGAAAACTGACATTTTTTATCCCAAGAGAATCAAAAAAATATGAAGTTGATGTATACAGTTTATCTATCTGCATTTAAACCCTGTATTTACTTTATTTACTTATGACAAAAAAAGAATTGTTTTTAGGAGACATAGTTAAGAATTTTATTTGCATTAAACAAATGAAAAAAAAAATGAGCGCATAGCATTTTACTGAAAATTTATTTTTGTGAATCATCCTCTTGTGATTTGAAACAATTACTTACTGAGGATACAATATCAATCCAGTTATATAAAATGTTTTGCATCTGGGTCACATTCTAGAATTTTTTTTTTAGTAGTAAAAGGACGCTCATTGTCTTTAAGTAACTTTGATATCATTGAAAGATTGTGACTTTTACTGACTATGTTCTTCTTGATAAAGATAGCTCTGTGCTTTGGTCAAAACAGGGTGAAATGACTAGCTTTAGATAACAATGCAGACTGGCTGTATCAGATGGGTTTGTTCAAGCTACAAATAGACAACAAAGTAAGCATTACAGTAATGTGTGTGCAGAACACATGATTTGCCGAAGGGAATGATTTGTGCTTTTACAAAAAAAAAAAAAAAAAAAAATAGTTGAAGTGATTAAGTCAGTGATCTAATCTTCAAAACTCACTTTAATGAAGTGACGTCAAACTTTTACTAAACAAGAGAAACAGCTAATAGTCTGCAGCTACTGCACCAGTTAATATTAGATATAAAGATATGTATGATGGCAACATAATTCAACACACTTTAGTATTCTGTGTGCATTTGAAGTTAAAACTCTTGTTCACTTCCTTATACGTTGCATTCTAAACATAGCATCTTTCTTGATGTGCTGCATACTGTTTCTTGTGTACAGGACAAATTAATAACCAGAGACAAAGGATTTAAAAATGCAGCAACTCTGCATGCCTGCATGACATTTCTTTGCCACATTCAAATAAACATGCACGAAAACAAAAATAATATATTGCCTGATACAATTTTAAGAAGTGATGCCTCCACCAACTTGTCTCAAGTTAATCTTAATATTAACTTGCCAACTATTATCCTTTCATTCATTATCTCCCGCTTTATCCTCTATCGCGGTGGGGTTCCCCATGCCTATCCAGGGGAGAACGTTTTGGGCGCTGGACAGATAGACCCAGGACAGGGCGCTGGGCACACACTTACTCACACAGACACACTCTATATGGGGCAATTTGGAGAATTCAAAGGAGGAAACCGGAAGAACCTGAAGGAAACCCACGTGGACACGGGGAGAACATGGAAACTCCACCCAGATGGGAATTCAAACCGGGAATCCCTAGTGCTGAGAGGCGAATGTGCTAACCACTAAGCCACTGTGCCGCCGCCAACTATTATTATCATCTTATTTGTAACCTTCAACTTAAATTATGTTGTTTATTTTAGTACTTGTCTTTTTTTATTTATGGGGCATTTGTAAAAACTGCATTAAGTATTCTGATTCTGATGATTAATACTCTAAACTGACTTTATGAATAGACGATGAAGTTATTTCCTGGATCAAGGTTCTTATTTTGTAGGTTGTGATGAAGCAGTTCGAAAGCACGCTGTAAATTTTGTATTGAGTGGGTTTAAATAAACAGTGATATGGGTCACATAAAAAACTTGATGTTCAACTTTGCATTTTTAAACAGAGCACAAATAGAACACTAGGCAAAAAAAAGTAGTCACGCCTATTTATTTGTGGTGTAGTATTACTATCAACTTCAAATATATGAACTATTTTGTTGACATACATGCTCAGGGACATTTTGCAAAAATTATTTTTATCATAACATCTTACTGAATAATTTCTATAACTGAACGTGTGAAGAATAAGCAGTTCTGCTTGTTATTTTACTCATTAAAGAAGTAGTTCAATGACTTGATATGTTCTACTCTGTGGTTAAGAGCTTGCTCTTCAGGTAGAGTTCTTGGCAAGGCCAACCACTCGCTATGTACATAGATTTCCTTGTTTACTATGTCAGATAGCAACCTAATAAGAACATAAAACACTGAGGCCTTTAGATATGCACCGGTTTCCACGAAGGACAGTATTATTCCTTAATTTTGGTAATAGAATTTAATAAAACATTTATTTTATGTGCTAATTGTATTGTAATATGTGTATTGTACCAACTGAAATTGGCTGTTTTTGTGGTTGCCTGTATTGTTCAAGAAACTGTTTTGCTCCTCTGATGGATTTAGGTACATAGGCTTGGGCAGTATTTTGAAAATAATTAACACAGCCAACTGCTGCATCATGAAATGTACCATGTTAAAGTATTGTGCCAAAAGGAAGCCATATACAAATGAGTATTGTTGCATTCAAGATAACATCTTTTCTTAGGAATTCCATGACTTTTTTTTGCAGGACCATGCCAGGCCTCATTCTGCACAAAATACAACAGTAACATCAGTTTAGACAAATAAGTCTCCTGAGAAATTGGACAAAAGTGACATTTTTGAACATGCAAAACTACAACAATTTCTTAATTAATTCCCAAATGATTAAGAGGTATAATTAAAAAGAAAGGTTGTGTTTCCCAAAGATAAACATGTTTTTGTTACAACCTTTGAAATTTTTTTTCACACATTAATTTATTAATTAGTTTATATTTAAAGGCGGCACAGTGGCTTAGTGGTTAGCACGTTCGCCTCCCAGCACTAGGCATTCCCAGTTCAAATCCCCATCCGGGTGGAGTTTCCATGTTCTCCCCATGTCCGCGTGGGTTTCCTCCAGGTTCTCCGGTTTCCTCCCACAGTCCAAAAACATGGATCAAGTCAACTGAATTCTCCAAATTGCCTCATAGAGTGTGTCTGTGTGAGTGAGTGTGTGCCCAGCGATGGATTGTCGCCCTGTCCTGGGTGTATCTGCCCGAAACGTTCTCCCCTGGATGGGCATGGGGAACCCCCCCAGCGACCCTAATAGAGGATAAAGCGGGAGATAATGAATGAATGAATCAGTTTATATTTAACAAATAGAATTAAGTTTGTTATTAAAAATATCTAAATATCTTTAATTAGTTTATTTATAATAAATGTAGACAAAAGTAAATTAACAAACTACAAATTTCAGTTAAATTGCATTTTTTAAAAGTGTCTCAACATTTCTTCAAAAAAATAAAAATTAAATTAAATTAATAAATAAAATTTCAATGTTTTTTATGACAGACTTAGTCGTTTGCAGAAAGGCACAATTTTGCATTGCACAATTTCAGAATTCAGTTTTTAGTAAAAAATAATAAGATTTATTAAAAATAATGTTACGATATATTTATATTTACTAAGTATTGTAGTAAGTTTGTAAACCACTAGATGGACATATCTAAAAGTGTAAGCACAACCACAAAAAAAGGAATAATTATGTCCAGCACCAAATTATGAATTGTACTAATAGTGGACGTTAGTATAAAATAATGCGATAGGTTCCGAAATTGACGTATACAATAAAGACTCAATGTGCCTACTGCTTTCCCTTTTAAGCTGCACTTACGACATAGTAGCTACTGTTCAGAGGGCAATTCTGGACGCTGTATGCTGAGATCTCATCACTTGTAGTAATAATTGCCTTCCGCTAGATGGCACACTTAAGTCTGCTTTGCTGTCATACAACTATGACTTGCAATCCTCTGTCTGAGGGAAACACAGGGTCTGTGGCAAACGGCTGTAGCACTGCAAGTCAAAAAAATCTATATTTGGGGTTTTATTTAGCAGAATATACAAAAACAGTTCTTTAATCAGTTCAAGTATGAAAATTCATGAAAGGATTTTGGAGCTTATAGGTGTTAACAGGCAGATGATAAATTTACATGCTTACACATAAAAACAACAAAATAAAATATTTCTTTTCAAATAATGCTATAAATAAACTATAAAATAAGATAAAAATAATCATTAACCATCTGTCAGATGTGTAAAAATATCAGGCCTATTCGCCCCCTCTAAATATGACTATTTCCATCTGTATAAGGCAATATGAGCTCTCCATTTCCTGTTAAGCTGCCCAAATTAAACTTGAACGAAATGATTTGAGCCAAGCAGAAGGTAGGCATTCTGCCAGAGTCTGTTGCCTATTCTCTCTTTCACCAGTACAAGCACTCCTATGTGTTATACATGCCACAGGGGGCTCTCATAAGAACACTCAAGTCTTTCAATTTCATCTTCAGCCACATCTCTAGTGTTCGTTGAGTGAACATGGAGTTCATTCAACACATCAACCTGTTTTGTGGATTTTTTTGGCATACAGTGTACTTATAATTTATTGTTTAAGAGCAAGTGTAAATCAAAGAAAACAATAAAACAAGCTCGGTTTCAAATGCACAGAAAGTGTACGAAAAATGGTTAGTTTGCGCACTGCGAACAAATCAAAACAAGTCAGAAACAAATCTTGTTTTTTACTTATTGTTTTCTAAGTGAGTGAAATAATCTTGTTTTTAGATACTTTTTATTATTTTGAAAAATATTGGCAAATGATTTTACTTAATTTGTGTATTTTTTTCTGCATTGGTGTTTATTTTTTGGTGTAATGTTTTGACATTTTTTGCTGTGCGAGTAAGATGCTGTGGACTTTTTATTTTTTAATTTTTTATATATATTTCGTTTTTTGTATATTTATAAATGTAAATTTTTATTTTTTAAATATATACACTCTCTCTCTTTCTCTCTCTTGCTACCTTCTTTCTACACTCATTGTCCATTTAAAAAGTTACACTTACCATACAGTTGTACGTTATAATTTTCCATTTACCAAATATAGTCAGTCCATAGTTACATACATACGTCTTATATCTATTCTCAACTGACTAGCACTGTTAATACACTCCAGCAATACTATTTGGTCTAATACAGTACCAGTGTGAACAAACACACACCTCCATGTCAGTGTCACTGCTATGCTGAGAATTATCCAACAACTAAACAACAACTATCCAACAACTATGTATTGAACGTGATCATCAAAAAAAAAAAATACAATAAAAGAGAACTTTTAAAAGTATGTGGAGAAACAGAGTATGATATGTAACTACTGTTGCACCTATATGGCAAAACAAAAAAAAATTACTTTTAAGACTTTTACATTTTTTGTGACCGATGCGTGGGCGGCACGGTGGCTTAGTGGTCAGCACGTTCGCCTCTCAGCACTAGGGATTCCCAGTTCGAATCCCCATCTGGGTGGAGTTTCCATGTTCTCCCCGTGTCCGCGTGGGTTTCCTCCGGGTTCTCCGGTGTCCTCTCACAGTCCAAAAACATGGAATTGAGGTCAATTGACGTCTTCAAATTGCCCCGTATAGAGTGTGTTTGTCTGTGTGAGTGAGTGAGTGTGTGCCCAGTGATAGATTGGCGCCCTGTCCTGGATGTATCTGCCCAGCGCCCATCTCCCCTGGATGGGCATGGGGCTTCCCCCCCGTGACCCTAATATAGGATAAAGCGGAAGATGGACAGATGCGTATCACTGGGTCACATTACATTTTTTACTTTTTTTGAAATGTGAATATATTAACTGTTGCAATTTTCCAAGTGGGCGTGCCGCTTAGTGGTTCGCCACACAGCACTAGGGATTCCCGGTTCGAATCCCCATCTGGGTGGAGTTTCCATGTTCTCCCCGTGTCCGCATGGGTTTCCTCCGGGTTCTCAGGTTTCCTCCCACAGTCCAAAAACATGGATCAAGTCAATTGAATTCTCCAAATTGCCCCATATAGAGTGTGTGTGGGCGGCACGGTGGCTTAGTGGTTAGCACATTCGCCTCTCAGCACTAGGGATTCCCGGTTCGAATCCCCATCTGGGAGGAGATTCCATGTTCTCCCCGTGTCCGCGTGGGTTTCCTCCGGGTTCTCCGGTTTCCTCCCACAGTCCAAAAACATGGATCAAATCAATTGAGTTCTCCAAATTGCCCATAAAGAGTGTGTGTGTGAGTGAGTGTGTGCCCAGCGATGGATTGGCGCCCTGTCCTGGGTCTATCTGCCCAGCACCCGAAACGTTCTCCCCTGGATGGTCATGGGAAACCCCACCGCGACCCTAATAGAGGACAAAGCGGGAGATAATGAATGAATGAAAGAGTGTGTGTGTGAGTGAGTGTGTGCCCAGCAATGGATTGGCACCCTGTCCTGGTTGTATCTGCCCAGCGCCCGAAACGTTCTCCCCCGGATGGGCATGGGGAACCCCACCGCGACTCTAATAGAGGATAAAGCGGAAGATAATAAATGAATGAATTTTCCAAATAAAATTTTTGTCTGTGCTTGCTGTAAAAAAGACTTTAGCTGCTCTTAATCAAGTGCAATACATTTTCAATGGGAGACAATGGTGCACTAGTGTAACTGGTGCAAAACATAAATATTCTTGATGGCAGCAAATGCCTCTCTAAATTACAAAAATACACAGATCATTAATGCCATAGGTAATGATGCAGTATTATCATAGATGGTGGATTTTTCACTTTTTTTTATCTCTTGCATATGGAATTTTAAAACAGACCACAAATCGCATTTCCACTTTTGATGAAACTTGTTGAATTTTTTATGACTTATTTGCAGTGGTTTTATTGTTTAGCCTTTGTGCACTAAGATTATGAAGAGGTTTTTAGAATAATGTTTATGCATGCATGCTCATATTATTTATACACTGTGTGGCCTATACATAAACATTTTTCTCAGAGCTTTACCCAAACTTATCCATAAATGCTACTACCCTATTATCTATCCTTAATTATAACTTAATCATATCAATATGCATATCATGTTTTTTTTATTTGTTACATTGTGGGGACCAGCTTGTAGTACTCAAAATACACAAGGTCACTGCAGTGTGATCGTGTAAACAGGTTTTGAAGACAAGAATATTAATTCATTCATTATCTTCCGCTTTATCCTATATTAGGGTCGCGGGGGGATTCCCCATGCCCATCCAGGGGAGAAGGTTTCGGGCGCTGGGCAGATACACCCAGGACAGGGCGCCAATCTGTCGCTGAGCACACACTCACACACACAGACACGCACACAAACACACTCTATATGGGGCAATTTGGAGAACTCAATTGACTTGATCCATGTTTTTGGACTGTGGGAGGAAACCGGAGAACCCACGCGGACACAGGGAGAACAAGGAAACTCCACCCAGATGGGGATTCGAACTGGGAATCCCTAGTGCTGAGAGGCAAACGTGCTAACCACTAAGCCAATAGCCATCTAGTTATCCTATCCATTGGGTAAATGTTTGGGATGCTGGGCAGATACACCAAAGACGGGGTGGCAAGCCATCACTGGGCACGCATACTCACACAGACTATACGGGGCAACTTAGAGTAGCCAATTTACATTGAATCCATGTTTTTGGACTGCGGGAGGAAAGGAGACAACCTGGAAGAAAACCCAAGGGGAAAAACTTGGGACGCTCCATCCAGATTGGGATTCGATTGGGATGGATCCCTCAGATTCTCATTTAAAACAGACTTAAATCAGATGGTGGCTTAGTGGTTAGCATGTTCGCCTCTCCGCAATAGGGATTCCCGGTTCAAATACCCATCTGGGTGGAGTTTTCATGTTCTCCCCGTGGGTTTCCTCCGGGTTCTCCGGTTTCCTCCCACAGTCCAAAAACATGGATCAAGTCGAATGAGTTCTCCAAATTGCCCCATATAGAGTGTGTATGTCTGTGTGAGTGAGTTTCTTCCCAGCGATAGATTGGCGTCCTGTCCTGGGTGTATCTGCCCAGCGCCCGAAACGTTCTCCCCTGGATGGGCATGGGGAACCCCACTGCGACCCTAATAGAGGGTAAAGCGGAAGATAATGGATGGATGGAGGGTTAAAGCCAGTAAAACGAGATGAACAAATATTTAACTACAGATTATTTAAAAACTAGAGAAGTTTAAATACATACCATAAAACATTTCCACCCTGCACCAGTAATTTCTAAAAAAAAAACAAAAAAACAATACTTTGTTGAAATGCAAAGCAGGTTGCGATTCTTATGGATAAAGTAATTTGTAATTTGCTTTTAAAACGCGCCGCCTTTGCCTCGATCCTATTGGTTAAATCTCACTAGGTGGGTGGGACCAAATGCTTTATCTAGCGCTACCAGTTAATGTGCAACCTGTCTGTCATTTCCGGAGTTCTTGCAATTTGACCTGGGAAGCTCAGTCACGTGGCCATCCCGGATTAAACGGACAGCGTCCCGCGTCAGTTCAGCGAATGATTTGTACGATAATTGCCGCTTTGTAACATGTTTTTATTGCTCTCAGGTGTTAGTTCAGTCAGTCCATAATTGACCATAAGTCGTTATAAGTCCGAGAACAGACATATCAAGTCGGCGTGTGTGTTTGCGTGGGCGTGTGTGTAGGCGTGTGTGTGTTGGAAGGAGGGGCGTCTTGTTAGTTGAGAGCCAATTGAAAGCAATTAGTTCGACTTAAAGCTTAAAAAACTTTATTTCCAATAAACACATTTTCATATAAAGTGCAGTTAATCAATCATCTTATATGAAATCTGTTTATATGGAGAGTGCAACATTGAACTTTAAATATATAAACTAAATCAATTAGGTGGCACGGTGGATTAGTGGTTAGCACGTTCACCTCTCAACACTAGGGATTCCCAGTTCGAATCCCCATCTGGGTGGAGTTTCCATGTTCTCTGGGTTCTCCGGTTTCCTCCCACAGTCCAAAAACATGAATCAAGTCAATTGAATTCTCCAAACTGCCCCATATAGAGTGTGTCTGTGTGAGTGAGTGTGTGCCCAGCGATGGATTGGCGCCCTGTCCCTGGTCTATCTGCCCAGCGCCCGAAACGTTCTCCCCTGGATGGGCATGGGGAACCCCACCGCGACCCTACTAGAGGATAAAGCAGGAGATAATGAATGAATTAATCAATTAAGAACTGTGTAAAATTAACCTAGACGGGAGGAGTGTATAAAAACAAACTTATTTAAATTGAACAGTGTTTGTCTTATGACTAAAAGAAAGTTAGGTCAGACCAACAGTTACACCACATTAATAAATGCATTTTTGTCATGATTACTGACCAATGTATTCCTCCAAAAAATAAACATTTTGACAGAATACACAATAGAATTTCATGATCTAGGGAGTGTGTGTGCGTGTATGTATGTATGTATGTATGTATGTGTGTGTGTGTGTGTATAGGGGGGGGGGGTCCGACATGCCCACACAGGAGAGAATGTCTAGGGCGCTGGGCAGATACAGGACAGGGCTATTGCACACACACACTCACACAGACAAGCACACAAACACACTCTATACGGGGCAATTTGGAGAATTTAATTGCTGTGATCCATGATTTTGGACTGTTGGAGGAAACCGGAGAACCTGGAGGAAACCCACATGACATGGACATGGGGAGAAAATGGAAACTTCACCCAGATTGGAATTCAAACTGGGAATCCCTAGCACTGAGAGGCGAACCTGCTAACCACTAAGTCACCATGCCGCCCATATATATATATATATATATATATATATATATATATATATATATATATATATATATATATATATATATATACACACACATATACAGACAGTATAGACTACCAGTATAAAGACAAATTTATATGTAGGTCAAAGTGTAGTCGCGCGTGTGCGGTAACCCGTTTTTTATACGCTGGATAAACAGCAGGTCTCACTGCAGAGAATTTCGCGTTTAAAACGATTTGAAGCACGAGAAGCACAAACTGACCGCTTCCGCACGCCTTGTCCCTCTGTGGCGTTGCGTAACTGTAGAAGCTGCAGACTTGCGGCGTGATGGACGACAGGAGCCACTGCACTGACCGCTCTGCTCCCACTGATAATAAAATCCCTGATGGTAAACCATCACCTACAGCTGTGATCCTGAACTGCAGGAGAACTCAGCCTCCAATCACACACACACCTCATTTAGCACCCTATGGCCATTAGTATGTGAACACCAGACCAAAACGTTTCATCACAAAATTACTGTCAACACCACGAGGTTTCCTGCATATAAGTATCCACTTATCCATGTTAACAAACATGTGGAGTAATGTGGTAACAACTTATTACTTTTAATGTTAAGCATACTAAATTTAAGGTTTTTATTAATTTTGAGAACTCTATGTTATTTAGAATACGAGTGTCTTTTGCACTATTGTCAGTACTTTGTCACTTGGACTATTTGTCTGTTCAACGGCAGAAGTAATCAATTTTGTTTATTGTTGTGTTGTGCATGTAACAGACTTGGTTTCCTTGGAAATATCTGCAGCTGCCAGGATGTAACTTCAGAGGCTTGAGACGATTACATATTCTGATGGTAGGATTATTGTATAAGAAATAATCCCATTTATTATGCAAGAATTAAGTTTACTCAACAAAAAGTGCCAGAAATCACAGGAACAATTCACTGCTGTTACAGTCTTATATTAGTTTTTTATTGAATGTAAACACAAATTAACATTCAATCATTCATTATCTCCCACTTATCCTCTATTAGGGTCGCGGTGGGGTTCCCCATGCCCATCCAGGGGAGAACGTCTCAGGCGCTGGGCAGATAGACCCAGGACAGGGCGCCAATCCATCGCTGGGCACACACTCACTCACACAGACACACTCTATATGGGGCAATTTTGAGAATTCAATTAACTTGATCCATGTTTTTGGACTGTGGGAGGAAACCGGAGAACCCGGAGGAAACCCACGCAGACACAGGGAGAACAT
>JAFMOD010000250.1:979896-1035696 GCA_019802435.1 Corydoras maculifer
AACTGGAACGTTACTGTTTTTTTTGCTCTTTATCTCACTTTCTATCTCTCTATGTACTGTCTGTCTCCTCTTCTGCTCATGCACTGCATTACTGAGCCTTCATCAGGAGATTCCACACATACGACACCTTGTCTTTGTGTCGTGAAGTGCCGTGACAAAGTGTGGTAAGTAAGTACTAAGGCTAGGCACAGAAGAGGATGAACTCGTATTATGCGTCTGTAATGATACTGTAAGATGACACCAGGCAGTGTGTGCCTTCTCCCCAGTCTTTATTGCTGTCATTCTTCTTGTCTAGCTCTCTCTTGTTTAACTGTACTGAATATGTTATTACATGCAGAGCAAGGAGGTGATGTTTGACTGTCCTCCTCTCCCTCTTTCTCTCTCTCTCTCTCTCTTATGTCTGAGAGGTGGTTGTCTGGATGTCTATCTGTGTGTATGTGAGTGGGTGGGTATTGTAGCTTGCACTGTTCATCCTCATGGTCATTTTGGCATTTTTGTAAAGATCTGAAAGCTAAGCATGCATGTTAGTTAGTGTGTTGTGTGAATCTGTCCCCTCAGGACCTGAAATAGCACAGCGGCGAGGCGAGGGGGAGGGGAAGTCAGAAGCACAGGCATGGAAACGTGCAGATCCTGTTACAGGATCAAAATATCACTGAAGATCGCTCACTCATTCAGTCATTCACTTACTTACTCGCTCACTGCTTCATCCTCTCCATCGTTCATCCACTTGCTTACTTCACCCTCAGCCCAAATTCCACAAGCATTTCCAAAAGTACATCAGCTGATTCACTTCATCCATGTAGCCCAAAATTTCAAATAAAATAACTGTTGTTTAAATGAAAATTACTTTCATAATAATAACCCACCTTAATGTATTGTGAAGGAAAAAATGTATACATTAATTTAACAACGAAAGTAAAATGAATAATGACAATATACAAATGAACAAATAAAAAACTAATTAACCAAATGCATGTAATTTTAGCTGTAAAACACATTTTAGCAGTCTTTTTACACTAGTACAAAACCCTGGCCATTCCTCCCAATTTTTTATTGGCTTTCTAAGTGTTAACCACTATTGGTCAACTAAGTTAACCAATTCTCTGTAACAAAATTAAAAATTATATTTCTTTTACATCCTAATAAACGATTTGGTATAATTTTGGAATTATTTATTTTTAAATATCAATATAAAAACAAATCAATAAAATAATTTAAAGTGAAAATTGGAATACATACTAGTTTGTCCATTCTTTGTCTCTATCTGTTGTGGAAGAGTTGACATATGATGTCCCAAGAAATAAATAATAATAGAGCCTATGGTCTGGATGATCATCTAGAATATAGAATCTAAATAATCTAATAATCTAAATAAACTCCTGTTCTTGATTCATTTGAAATACACAATGTTTATAAAAAACAGTCGCAATTTGGTAACTTTTTGTTCATTTGGTCCCCTCTTTAGTTCAGTGCTATCAGGTACTGTAATGCAGAATACATCAGTGTTCAATGGAGATAATATAAATTGCAGTAAATTCATTCTGTCCTGTTTGCATGGTTAGCACTTAACCTGAGATTGTCGATCAGTCATCCAAACATGTTTAAGGTAAATTATAACATAACTTAGTGCTACACATGCATTGCAGTGCACATATAGCTTTCGTGATTCTTTTTGCCCTCAGGCATAGCTGAGGGACTGCAAGGTGCCTCGTTTTTATCTTCTTTTTGTAGGGTTGTCTGCTTTTTAAAAATACTGTAGTTTGAGGGTGCAATAGCAAAAGTAGTACTCATCCAGATGTATTGCTTTGGTTGTTGAGACACTTTGGGGTCTCTCTAAAGTATTGCTTTGGTCTCATGTAGTAGTAGGAATAGCACAGGTACTGTGGTATTTATGTATTAGCTTCATTATGCTTACTTTAATTAATGTTATTCTTTTATTTTGTCCCCTGTGTTGTTCTGGCCCATCTGTTGGTGTGATATATGCAGGAGTCTACTAACATGCCATTACTTTTATTTAAAATGCTATGTTGTCCTGATTTCCAACTAAAAGGTCATTTATTTTAATAAAATGTCTCCTTTACCTTATTTTTACAATATAACATGGAATTTGTCCTGTTGTATTTGTTGTATCTTCTATTAGTGTAGAGCAATTTATATATAGTCCAGATAAAGAACCTACCATTCTAAATAAATAACATGAATTAATTAGTATTGGAGGCGGCACGGTGGCTTACTGGTTAGCGCGTTCGCCTCTCAGCGCTAGGGATTCCCGGTTCGAATCCCCATCTGGGTGGAGTTTCCATGTTCTCCCCGTGTCTGCGTGGGTTTCCTCCGGGTTCTCCGGTTTCCTCCCACAGTCCAAAAACATGGATCAAGTTAATTGAATTCTCAAAATTGCCCCATATAGAGTGTGTGTGTGTGAGTGAGTGTGTGCCCAGCGATAGATTGGCGCCCTGTCCTGGGTCTATCTGCCCAGCGCCCGAGACGCTTTCCCCTGGATGGGCATGGGGAACCCCACCGCGACCCTAATAGAGGATAAAGCGGGAGATAATGAATGAATGAATGAATTAGTATTGGAAATGCAGTATAAAAGTATATGGTAATATTTTGTGGCTTGTAGTCTCATTTAACTAAAATAGTTGCTGTGTTATGCTTATGAGTTAATTAATTAAAAAGCTTATTACCACTAAATGATTGTTCTTAATATATATTGTCATATTGGTGCTTTCTGTAGTGTTTACGTTTAGATTAATAACCGATGTGGAATTCTCTGATTTTATAATGAATGTGTGCCAAAAAAAAAAAAACAGCGACTCACTGTATTTAGCAGACAGAGATGATTTACTTCTATTTAATTTTTTTTTTTTTTTTTACTGTTTTACTATTTTTTGCTGAGTTTTTATAGTGCCTTGTTGTACTGTTCTTGTCTTCTTGGTATCTTGGATACTTTTGCGAAGTTCTTTTGTTTTCTACTATTGCTAAAAAATATAGTATACCAAAACTGTTTGTACTTGACCTTTTGTATCTCATCTTAATCGGAGAATATTATCTTTGGTAAAGCGGGATCACATGATCAGAATAGGACAGCAAATCTGAGCTGCTTTTTACATAAATGTCTCTGGTTAAATTGGAGCTTGTTTGATTCCTTTGTAAAAAAAATAAAAAAATACATTATTCAGTTTTGCATTGTAACAATAATTCGGTATAATCAAAGCAAATATATACCATCAGTATAGTTAAAATTATTATATATAAGTATATAAGTATACATACTTGCAAACTTTGATGGCTGATTATGATTTTTCAACTTTTTTTAAATGGTTAATTAATTAATCTAAGGGTTAATTAATTAATCATCTTCCACTTTATCCTGTATTTGGGTCATAGGGGGTGTGGGGGTTTTCAATGCCCATTCAGAGGAGAAAGTTATGGACACTGGGCAGATATACCCAGGAAAGGGTGCCAATCTATTGCTGGGCACATTCACACATGGGCAATTTAGAGCATTTACCTTGAATCCACACGGACAAAGGGAGAACATGGAAACTCCACCAACATTGGGTGGCTTACATTATGTACATCATATAAATTACTTTACAAAAGTAAAGTAGCTGAAATTAACAAACAAAAGCAAAATATTGGTTATACGTATTTTGGCCAATAATAATTCAAGTTTGGCTTTGTAATACCTTAAAATTCAGGATGTGAGCCTTATTCACAAAAGTTTTGTTTCAGTCCCTATAATAATTAAAGTTACTGCAGTGGAGAAAAGTGTCATTCTACAAGGATACATTTTTTAAAGTTAGAAATCTATTTACTTATGATAATATTCATGTTGATAATTGTATCTTCTGGTTTGTTGTTTATCTTCCTTTTGTTGACTTTGGTTTGTAAATTCAAAATATAATCTATTCCTTGGTTAATTTGTTTCTACTTTCTACTTTTGAATTTCTACTGTTCAAAGAATTATATAAATAAATACACTCAAAATTATTTTAGTTTCTATATTAGGAATGGCAGGATGATATAGAAATGTTTCTGAGATGATTTGATTATAAAATTGATGTTTTGAGGTGAAGTATTTTAACCAGTGGCGAAAAAGTATTGGTCTAAATAGAAATTGCAAATCTAGTTGTTTAATGAATTAACAAATGGGGAAGACTTTATTGTCAGATGTAATCAGTTAATCAGAAGGCAAAAATGTATGTTTGCTGCTATACTTTAAAAATTTTGTTTACCTTTTTTGACTAAACATTACAACTAAATAAGATTTTTAGTGTTATTAAAAATCATTATTTTAAAATAAAATAATGGGGTAATGTGAACATGAGCCAAATGCAAGTGTTTTAATAAGAAATGAAACATAATGTGTTTCTTGCATGGTAAACCCCCAATCTATGATTAATTCTTTGAATTCTAACATGAAATGAGTGTCATAAAATATTTCTGGCATTTCATCTGTCATGCAATCAGTCCCTCCATCATTTACAAAGCCCTTAACTCTGTCTGTGCCACCATGTCCAGTGATTCACTTCCTTCATGTAGTTTGGTTTCTCCCCTGAATGTTTGCTTGTGTGTTTCTGTAGAAGAATGTATATCTGTCTTAGGAGCACTGTAGGGTTTCTGTTTGAACAGCTCTGTGTTTTTCTGTCCGAAGACCCGACCTCACTTTTACATTAATTCTGGACTTATCCGGTGCTCTGTTTCACACACTTAGCTACTGGCAGGAGTTATGTCCAGGAAGTAAGCCAGAGTTATGCAATGCTTTTAAAACTGTGCTGTTAAATCAAACCATTGCAAACTGGTTTTGATGTGATCCAACAAATGCAAAGGAAACAATAAGCTATAATGAAAAACAAAAACTAAAAAAAAACTTGGCATAACATACTTTTTCATTTGGTGTGAGATTTCATGCTGAGGATGTTGGGTCATTTCAAACACTGGTTCTGAAACGATGGAGAGACTGTGTGTCTCAGGTTTGTGGTTTGTGTGTGTGTGTGTGTGTGTGTGTGTGTGTGTGTGTGTGTGTGTGTGTGTGTGTGTGTGTGAGTTAGGGAACAAAGTGTGCTGAGCAAGGCGGGAACACTTCGCTCCCCATGCTCGCTCCTCCTGTTGTCACTCTTTCATCGTTAGATTCAGGTCAGAAGCAAAATGTGGCAGTACACTATTAAAACACAGACCCAGGATAAACTTTCCCAAAATTTTACCCTTTTTACCAGAAATTGAACCAACCAGAGCATAGTCTGTTCTGTGCTGATCTTTTGACCTACCACCTGAGATGTAGGGAAGAGGCTGGAGGAGGAAAAGAGAAAGAGGAATGTAAAGGGTGGGGTAGTAATGGCGTTTGTGGCACTCAGCGCTCCTTAAAATGATTCACACAGACCTGTTCAGCTGCTTTGTCATTCCTCTCTTCAGTTATCTACAATAACTAACTAACCAAAAGCACTAACCTGTAGTAATGCAACAGTCCCTCATTTAATTGTAATACCATTTCATGTACAGTCAGTTATTCAAATGAAGGGAATACACATCAACAGGTCAACATCTCTCACACTCTAATGTTTTGTTGGCCCATTTTTGATTATGATGCATTTTCATTGTAGCATTGCTTTGACAACTTTACTCAACATCGCGACTGTTATTTTCTTTGTATTAAGTCAGAAAATCAAACTGTTTATATAAGTAAATAACTCTATGGTGGCTTATTCATGCATGAAAATGATTCTTCACACTTCCTAAACCACAATGAACTCGATGAATCTTGGCTTTGATGTCTTGAATGTGTGTATAATCAGAGACGAACAATAACTTGTCATTTGTTACATTTAGATATTAAACTGGTTAAATGTCATTGTCACATATTATTACTGAGCCTGGAGCAGACCACTTGATACAAGCCCAGATAAATCATTCATTCATTTTAAGCAGCTTGTCCTAATTAGAGTTAGAAGAGTATTAGGACACTTATTAGGAGAAAAGTGAGAAAACACCTTGGACATGGTGCCAGTGTTCAGACAGGTTGCCAGTATAACTCAGGACGGACATAGATACCGTTTTTCTCACACATTCATGCCAAGGGGCAATTTATCACTGCTGGTTCGGTTCGTTTGACTAACATGTCTTTTGAGAAGACACATTTTGACAAGGGAATTAAATCCCATGTGGTAGATCACCAGATTTTGATTTCCTTATTTCTGTTTGTGATATTTAATGGCAACTCCAGAAACTCATTATAAGTTCACTGTCATTTTTTGTGTATAGTTCAACAGTGAAACAAATAACTGATGACGTGATGGTATATGAGTAAATGACCAGTGTTCAGACATTTCACTCCCTTTTAACTGAGATAGATTTCTCCATTAACAGATTTTTTCATTATCTTTACTTGTGTTCTAACAAGTATGTCAGCTTTTTAGCCACAAACGAGAGCCGTGCTTTAAGGTGTAATATACAAGACCTTGTCTTAAGACAGTTTTGGAACTGTATTGGAAGTCTTGGTGAAGTCTATGTGAGGTGTCCCATGTATACTTTAGTTATCAGCTTCACCTTTTTTAGCTATTCCTGTTAGGCATCACTACATTAAATTAATATTGTCCATCTCACCTTTATCCTAAGTATCCTCCTCCCTCACCATATGCATAAAACTCCTCTATTAGGGTCGCGGGGGAGGGGGGTTCCCCATGCCCATCCAGGGGAGAACGTCTCGGGCGCTGGGCAGATACACCCAGGACAGGGCGCCAATCTACCGCTGGGCCAAACTCACTCACACAAACACACTCTATATGGGGCAATTTACCAATCTACCGCTGGGCCAAACTCACTCACACAAACACACTCTATATGGGGCAATTTGGAGAATGTATTTGGACTGTGTGAGGAAACCGGAGAACCCGGAGGAAACCCATGCGGACATGGGGAGAATATTTTATATTTTGTTGATTATCTTCACTTCCAATAAAAATCGCAACATTTTCATCCTTACTATCAGCTCTATATGCATTTTGATCAATATTTTGGTCGATACAATGACACTTGTATCATGGATGATGTGTGCCTGCAAACCCATTCTGTTGTTTCAGTGATGGTGACAAATTAATTTATTCCCTTCTTCTTAATTCTCTATTAGGGGCGCGGGGGGGGGGATTTGGGCTTTGGGCAGATACCACCAGAACGGGGCACCAATCTATAACTAGGCACGAACATCCACTACATGGGGCAAATTAGAGCATTTAATTCACTTTAAATCTAAGTTTTTTGGACTGTGGGAGGAAACCCATGCAGGCAAAACATGAAAACTCCACCCAGACTGATTGACCCTGAATCCTCAGCACTGAGAGGCGAACGTGCGAACCACTAATCCACCGTGCCGCCCTGATGATGATCCAACTAAACAAAAAACACAGACAATCTTCGAATTCATGGAAATTACATCTAAAACAAAAAAAAAAAATACAAATACAAACTGTCTTTATAAGTGATGTTCTGAAATAAGCATCAGAAGGTAAAGTGGTGGCTCTGTGTTAGTTTCAGGTGTGTTGCCTCAGAACCAGAACAACGGCAACGGAACATGTATTCCTTTAAAAAATATTTGTCTTAATGTACAGTCACTCCACCTTCATGATTTCTCCTCATGCTTTTCCTCCCACCCATCTCACTCCCTTGCTCTGCCTCTTTGTCATCTCTCTGGGCGGATTCCCAGCTGACCATGTTTGTCATGGTAACAAGCAGCAAGGCAACAGGCCCGGTCACTTGCACTTCCTGACTGAGTGGAACTGCCTTGAAGAAGTGCGCCTGCGCACTGCCTGCTCATGTGCATGCATGCGTGCGTGCATGCGTGTGTGAGAGAGAGAGACATCGAGAGCGAGACAGAGAGAGGTTGAGTGAGAGAGAGCACACAGACAGGGCCAGGGTGCGCAAAGCTGTCAGCCTGGATTAGGTTCAAGCACACTGCAATGCTGCCTAATGCTACTGGGCTTCTCTTTATGGTAATGAGGAGAGGCCACGGGAACAAGCTTCTTTTTCTTTCACGCTTTCTCTCTTTTCTTCCTGCTTTCCTGCGCTGTTCTTAGTTTTGCTCTCCGTCTTTCCTTATCCCTGTGTTTTTGTTTAGATAACAGTGCTCATGGTTGTTTTCCTGTCCGAGCCTTTTGTTAAATGTGTTTTATTCTGCCATAAAGAAACAAATAAAAATTACACACTGCCTCTTTTTTTTCATCCTTTATTTTGTTGTAATGAGACGTAAAAAGAAACATCTTGCTCTTGGTCTCTAAAAAGCAAAGTATATAAGAGCATGAGGCTTGGCAGTGGAGTGGTATGGAGGGGAAGCTTTTGTATCTTTTGTTTGATCATTTGTACAGTTGAGGTAACAGTTTATGTACAACTAGGCTGAAGACTATTCACTTTCATTCACAACTCCCCACACCTGATGTCACCATGCATTTTATGTTCAGGTGCATTAGGGTGTGTACTTTAAATAGTAGGTAATTGCTTTTATGGTAAATGCACTGTTTAAGTGGGTGGCATGGTGGTGTAGCACTTAGCACTTTTAACCATCCCTGCTGAAAAAATACCCATTGATGCTGTGCATTGTCTCCTAAATAAACCAACAAATAAAACTTAGATTCAATGGCTCAAGGATTGTTTACATTCAGACTTGGTGGTGTTGTATTTGGCGGGATTGCTTTTAAATAGTTTTTAAAACTTTTGACCTCAACTGTAAATCAAAAAAGTACTCAGACAAGTAAAAACAGGAAGCGGAGTGTGCTTATTATTTTTTTATTTTATTTTAAAGTTTTGAATTTAATATAACTCTGTACATGTATCTGATTTGGGGGTAAATTTGAGTGTTATTCTTTCTCTCTTTATTTCTTTCCCTCTTTCTCTCTCGTTCTTTCTACTGCTATTTTTTTACCCTATATATATTCTAATAGGACTGTTTCTTCTACTGACCTGTGAGATGGCACAGCAGAAATATCTGTACTTTATTATTACATGACATTAAGACTATCTGCATAGAAAATATTATGATGATTTGTTATTTTTTTTTACCCGTTTGGAGTATCACAGGATGTTTCTGCCCACACATTGTACAAAATATCAGCAAGTGCGCAGCGAATGCTTCCCTATTTTATGCTTTGTGCACCATATGTAAGACTAAAATGTATGCAAGTATGGTACACTATATGAAGACAAAAATATTTGGACACACCACTGACTCATTTAATTTGGTTCGCGCATTTTAGACAGTTGTATTCTGGGGAATAGTTTGGGAGAGACCGCTTCCTATTCCAACACAAGTACGTCCTATTGCACAAAGCAATCATACTGTAGAGGCATTATTGGGTGAGGTTGATGTGAAGAAACTTGACTGGCCCACAGAGACTTCTGATCTCAGTCTCTTCAGTTATCTGTGATCGGTTTCTTAACCTCACATGTTTTTTACTAGAGAAATAGGCAAAACTTTTACAGGCACACTCCAAAACCTTGCAGAATGAATTTTTGTAAGAGTGGAAGCTGTTATAGCTGCAAAAAGAGGCTTCAAAAAGCTTGTCATTAAAGCTCTTGTAGGTGTAATCTGGGGGTGCTTCAATAATGTGGTCTAGTGTATACACAAGTGTTGTTGTTTTTATTTTTATTTCATTACATCTTTAGTTTCATTACGTCTATATTACATCCTTCAAGTACAAAAATAGGGCATGCTAGCTCAGTGGTTAGGGTGTTGGGCTATCAATCTTAAGGTTTTGCGTTCAAATCCCACTGATGTTACCAATGTGGGTCCTCAAGCAAGATCCTTAACCCTAATTGCTCCAGGGATGCTGTGGCCAACCCTATGCACACTTTGTAAGTCACTTTGGATAAAAGCGTCGACTAAATGACCGAATGTAAATGTAATGTAATGTGAAATTGAAAAACAATGTTCATAGATTTACCCATCATAGGAACTTCTAGAAGCTTAGTGGTATGCATCCATCCACTGGGGATATTTTTACTGTAGTTTGGTGACCCCTAACAGGAAAAGCTTAATAAAAAATAAAGATACTTTTTGTCTTACAATGTCTTTACATCGGTGAATTGTTATTCACTACATTGGTGTTCAGAGAACAACACCCTCGACAGTTTTTCCATCAGCCTTTTTAAACATGTGTTGAACTAACGTAGATTTCCATTACAAATTGAACTGCTCCAGACTGAGGCATCATGTGCTTATTTTGGAGTCTCTACTGAGCAGAATCCGCCTCCAAGTGTTGAATGACATTGAATATTTTTTTTTACTATTGTGATTTCCTTTCTTTAATGTTAATTTAACATTCAAATAACAGCCTATTTTTTAAAGGTGGCTTTTTCTTTATTTTCATCTTTCTCTTTACTGTTCATATTTTATAATGCATCTCCTTCCACAGCTAGAACCATCAAATTTTACAGGGTGGAGGAATTATATATAACCATTCAGTATGCTTTTTGTAAAGTCACCAGATGGACAGTAATTTTTCTCTCATTGGATTTTACTATTAAACCCCTCTGGGTGCAGACACTTGTTCACAGGAATGTAAATACAAGAGTTTTTACAGACACACCCCATTATACACATACCACACACACTCCACAGTACACACACACACCACACCACACTCTGTGACATGCCAACATTTAAAGTTTACTATTCTAGTTGTTTTTGATTTATTCAGTTACTCCAAAAGTTCTTAGTATTCTAATACTACTTTTACCCAAAAGGAAACAGTAAAAGCAGAGTATAAAGCGGCATAGAATGACCGCTTTTGATTGTTATGCGTGTGATTTTTGTCCTTTAATTTGCTTTGTTGCCAAACTAAAGCAAAGCTTACTTTACAGAGTGATAAAAATATTCAAACTGTCTTTTAATGCTTTTTATTTACAATCAGGCAGAAAGACACGACTTTAAATGGTTAAGTTCCACGAGGGATGATTCTATTGCTGCAAATCTGTTTGTTAGCAGTCTTCACTGCATATTTTGAAAGTCTCATTTTCCATTTAAAACAGATTTGCTGAGTACTTCCAGCACAAAACAGTCCAGACTGGTCTAATGATTGAGCGTAAATCTTTAGTCGATCAATTCGGTCTTCGTGGCTCAATAAATCTTCTCTGTCTTTTCCCTCTATTCTCTTACCCTATTTGTTTTCGTCTGACTCTCTTAACTCTAGCCTTCCTTTCCACAGTGCTGTGGTGCCTGCATGCAGTCCAGCCTTTCCTGCAGCTTTTTTTCGTAGGTTGTTCACTCGTTCAAAGAAGTGCATTTTCTTATGACACACACGCTCTTACTGAAACTCTGACACACACTTGCCTCCTTTCCATGGCAGAAGGTTCAGGAAGCCGTAGTCAGAACAAGATTCCTGTAATTACTTCTATTTCTGCCACATATTTAATGCACTTCGAAATGTATGAATTCCTCCAGATGCTGATTAACAGCTTGGGTGTTCAACTGTATAGCTTTTTTTTCGCCGTGACTGTTGTTTTGCATAAAGACCTCTCCCTATTTTGTGTTACTTTATCTGTTTGGCACAGTTGTAACGTGAGGCGACCGTACAGATATTGTAGTGACTCCCACCCCAGTGGAGGCTCAGAATGCTAATATGAGGACAGCTAGAGGGCCAGTGTCATGGCTGCAAAGCTACAATCTGGTAACAGAAATGGTCTTTTATTTAAAGTCTAGCCAGTTGTTGTTTGGGTTGGGTGTCTGTTTCATGGGTCATACATTTTGTCTAATATACCATGTTCCAGTTCAGTGGCTTTCTTCATGGTGAGCTAAATGTATGTGCCTAACAACATGCCATCCCATTGACTAAACTGTTCAGTCTATTTTTTCTGATAAAGAAATGTTTTTGCTCTTGTTTCTTTTAAGTTTTTTGAATTTTGTTAAGTTGAAGATGCCATCGACAAATCATTACTATCATTTAACATTCCTACTATTTATTATAAATGACATCTAACGCATTTATGTAATGTGTTAGACGTTTTACCACTTTGTAATAGAATTTGTATCAAAGATATTGGAATTGATTCACCGTGCTTTAGAACATACTGTTTAATACCAAAGGATAAGCTTTTTGAAAAGGTATTTTGCATCTGATGTTTTTCCGTGTTCTCTTTCTGTTTCAGATATATGTTGGGTAAAGGAGCCAAGCGAAAGCTGGACGAGGATGACGAGGGCGTGGAAGGCAAAACGCTGGCGACAACTGATGGCCTGTCCAAAGTCTCATACACTCTGCAAAGGCAGACCATATTCAACATCTCACTAATGAAACTGTACAGTCAACGAGCACTTGTAGAACCGAGCCTGGAGAAGCGTGTTCTCATCAACAATATGCTGCGTCGCATTCAAGATGAGTTGAAGCAGGAGGGCGGTCTCCGGCCACTCTTTTTCCCACCTTCTTCCCCTTCAGACCATCCTGTGGATGAAGGCTTCCGTGAGGCACAGCCAGCCTTCGGAGTGCTCTCTCTGATTGCATCACCTCCTGCCATTTCCCAGCAGTCCCCGATTCCCTCTCCGTCCCCGGCTTTGTGCACCCCCACTTCGCTGGATGCTTGCCTTACCCCAGCATCTCTCCTGGAGGAGGACAGCACTGTGTTTTGCACTGCCCCCTCTTCACTTCATCAAATACCATCCAAAATCCGCCCTGCCACAGTCACTGACAGTTTCTCTTCTGCCCTGGATGAAATCGAAGAGTTCTGTCCATCATCCACAGCTCCAGGATCTACCACTACCTCCTACACCACGCTTCAGGTGCCCCTTCAGCCTTCTATCCAGCCCACCACAGCCTTAGACTCGAAAAACTGCAGCAAGTCCAGCAGCCCAAAGCCAGAGGGGCCAAACCAATTGACTGTGGAACGTCAGGCAACAAATACAGCCGTAACTGAGCCCAGAGTGATCGAAACACTCCCACCCAGTGGCTTAGACATGAACACTTCACCCTCATCCTCCTCCTCCTCCTCCTCAGGCTTTCTCACTGACCTGGCCCTGGACGATATCCTTTTTGCTGATATCGACACGTCCATGTATGATTTTGACCCTTGCACGACAGCCGCCGTGGCCTCCCAGTCCAAACTATCTCCTGTGGTGATGGCTGACGACCTCATCAAGACATTATCGCCCAATCAGCCTTTCAAAATGGACCTTACTGAACTGGACCACATCATGGAGGTGTTGGTGGGATCGTGACCATATCGTGATGAGGATGCAAAATTTGATAATTTTTTTTCCTTTTAATATATAAATTGTAAAAAGTAAAAAAAACACTCATTGGGTGTTTGTACAGTTTTTATTTTTATGGCAAGGCAATTATAATTAGCGGTGATGTCACCCAGTACTACTTCAAACACTGTGCATGCACTGTGCTCGCCTTTCCAAAAACTAAAATGAAGGAACACACTTGGCTCCTCTCTGATTCGAGTGCCTTCCTCAAATATGACCACTTGGTTAAATTCTGTCCTTTAATCGCTGTCTGTACATTAGCTTTCATAAAAGAAGAAACTGAATAACAGTTCACTTTCCCCTCCTCAGCTTACAGGTGCAAGGTCCAGCACTACACTGGGTCTATTTTTGTATTACTTTCATTTTTAAGAAGCACAAGAATTTTAAAAAAAAAAGAGGAACTGATTTTTTTGTGCTTTTATAGTGTTATTGTTCTCAAAGAATTATCGAAATGGCTTCTGTCCAACTTCAAAATGGATTCCCACATTGTAATCTTTAGTAGAATTTATGTCATTTACGGCGGCACGGTGGCTTAGTGGTTAGCACGTTTGCCTCTCAGTGCTAGGGATTCCCGGTTCGAATCCCCATCTGGGTGGAGTTTCCATGTTCTCCCCGTGTCCGTGTGGGTTTCCCAGCGCCTGAAACGTTGTCCCCTGGATGGGCATGGGGAACCCCACCGCGACCCTCATAGAGGATAAAGCGGAAGATAATGAATAAATATGTCATTTACACATTTTAATCTGATTATTTACACAAGTGCTTTGGTATGAAGTGGGACTTAGTGGTTTAACTTTAGCCAAATGTTAAATGTTGGTGTTTGGGTTCAGGCAATAAGTGCAAATGTATCTTAATGTCTTTTGAGGATCTATGTTTCCATCAATGTGACAAGAAGTAATTTCCGTAATGAAAAAATAACCAAATCAATGCAAAGTCCCTTTATGCTATTATGACAGCTTCTTAATTTTTACTGTCTGTTTATATAAATTTATACAGCAATTACAAGAAATAACACTAAAGTGGTTAGGCCGTTTATGTGCCTGCTAATAAAATATCCATCGTTTCATATATTCTTATGTCATAGACATCGTCAAATTCACTAAAGGTTTTTAGGAAATCAATTTCATGTTTTTTTATTCAATCTCATTCAATACTCACCAGTGGTGCACTAGAATGTATGCACCGGGATTGCATCAATAGCTGTAGGAAAACTGTGGGATTGATGTCAAACTAGTTTGACTTTATTTGTACAGTTGAGTGGTTTCATGCTTGTTCTTTGCTGTCCCTCATCATATGACAAGTAAAGATGGCCACACAGTGATGAGAACTGACAATATTGTCAACATGTACATGTACTGTATGTAGAAATTTGAAGTTAAAGATGCATGTTGACACTGAATCCCCAGTTTTTGTTCCGCGGTTAACAAACCCTGTGTGCTACAATAAGCACTTCATGCTAAAAGCCACTAGCAACCACTGAATGCAATCCAACTCGGTCTGTGAACTTCATGTTTTAACATAGATTGATCATGTCATGAAAGGGACCATTTCTTATATCAGCTGCTTAGTATTATAGACTTGTTCACAGTGCTGAGGACTTCCTGACATATTTCATCTCCCAATACAGATTATACGTCTTTTTAGCCCGTTTTCTGTTGTGACCATTTTATATGTGGGATAGAACTTGCCGAGAGAAGCGTCTTCAATGGGAGCAACATGTCACATCAACTAGTGCTGAAGAGATTATGTAAAAATTCAAAAGGATGAGCAGGGGGTGTGAGAGCCAAGCAGGCAATATTATTCATTTATAATTATAATTAATGTTTATTTTAAGTTGTTTGGATTTGAAGTGTTTGGAATTGTTTTTGTTTTAAATTATTTATTCTTCCTTTTCTGTGTAAATATATTTATTTTGTGACTCTATCATCCAGATTGTAATGTGTACAGAATGTATGGTAGGAATGTACTCTTGAGTATAGGAATGTATCATACTTCATGAATTGGGTCGAAAGCCATTCTTTTCTGTTTTTCCCAGTGTATTACTTCTGTTTCAGCTTTTTTTATGTTATCATTTTGGGGAGGTGTCTGTGGCAGTTTCTTGGTCTGCACTCCCTTCCTCTATTTAAATATGAGTATTTAATGTCTATGTATTTCATAGTGTGCAAGGGAATTGTTTGTAAAGCAATACATTATTATCTTTAAACTTTAGCTGGTGAGACTCCAAAGCTCCTTTTACAGAAAGTCTATCTAGAGCCCTTAATGCCAAAATGTATAGAGCAAAGCCGGATGTTTTGCGATGTCAGTTTACTAATACCGGTTGAAAAAGTTTCTCCCCATCTTCATACTCCAAACCACTTGGTTGGAAAAAGTAGTTAGGTGGTCAGAGACCACCAGTTGTTAGTGTGAGACAGGTTGGGGGAGGGGGGTTTACCTCTCACATGGCTGTATTTTTCACAGACCTTAGAGCTGTGCCTTTTTCTATGCAACACATTCATTTTGAGAAAAAATGAACCCTACAGCTGATGATCACTGTATTTGCAACGATGTTTGGACTGTAGAAGATATATAAAATATGGACAAGTGTCTATAAATTTGAAACAGTCTTACTTTTGTAGTTTTATATCATACAATAAAACTATTAAAATGATTATTTTATATTTGGTTGTTTTTTTATCACTTACTTTAGATTCACGTTAAGAATCTTTCTATATCTCACAATGCTTCATATGCTAGTTAAATTAGGGGATGTCATTTTTTCCCCATAAAATGTCACTTCAGAATAACGTTAGTTTAGTGTTTACCTTCTATAAGTGCTTAGGGTACTATTTCTATTTCTAACTCTATTTTTACAGAACTAGTGTGGTGTTACTCAGGTTGGTTGGCTTTATTGCCCAATGCTACTTTTTATGTTTATGTCACATGTCCTGTAGTATGCAGGTCAGGTCTTGATGTCATGTGATGGTCACACTAACACAGTCATCTTGTTATCCTTAATTCATTGTTATAGATTTTTCCAATATAATTTTCCTGCTGTATGACCTGTTTTTGGCATGTTTCTGCTTGATGTATAGAGGTGTTGTTTCAGTATTTCTAAATAGTTTTCTGAAGTGCACCAGTCAATTTTCCCAGCAACATGATGTCACCTTCATGATGCATTGCAATTGAGACTGTGTTCTGTAAATTAGGCTCATTTTTTGTCATTTTTTAAAACAGAAAAGCTAGAGGCCTAAATATAATTGCTGTTTTCATAGACTGTTAAACCAAAATGTCTTTGTTTGGAAATATCAATATGCTCTATGTATATGGTGATGCTTTTAATCCACAGAAGACCTCTGTGGATTAAATGTGAGGCATGGAGGAGGCAGCATCATGTTTTGTAGGAAAAAGTAGTAGTGTACTTCGAAAACTAGATGGCACCATGAAGAATGAGTATTACATGGAAATACTGGAGCAATATCATAGGGCATTCAGCCAGAGAAATGAAACTCATCCTTTTCATCATCCTTGAGTCATCCTGCAGGATACAGATTAGTATTTTGTTAAAGCTCTGTCGTCAGCGTCACAAGTTAAATGCATTGATGTTACCATTGCTTGATTTTAAACTTAATCACAAATCATAATACAAATGCAGCCTGAATAGAAAACCATGTTCAGACAAGGAGTGGGTGAGTCATTTCCAGCAAATTAAAGGCACAGCCATCAAATAATAGTAAAGTAAGTATATCATTTTTTTTGTATCCATTGAAACTCTGATAGTAAAAAAAACATCCATCCATTATCTTCCTTTTAATCCTCTATTAGGGTCACAAGGGGCTTCCCCATGTCCATCCAGGGGAGAACGTTTTGCACACTGGGCGGATACATCGAGGACAAGGCGCCAATCTATCGCTGGGTATACACTCACTCATAAACACACACACACAAACACATACTATATGGGACTATTTAGAGCCATAAATTTATTTCAAATCCCTGTTTTTGGACTGTGGGAGGAAACTGGAGAACCCAGAGGAAACCCATGCGAACATGGGGAGAACAGGGAAACTTCATGCAGATCAGGATACGAACTTGAATCCCCAGCGCTGAGAGACAAATGTGCTAACCACATTAGGGAGAACGTTTCGGGCACTGGGCAGATACACCCAGGACAGGGCGCCAATCTATCACTGGGCACACACTCACACAGACACACTCTATATGGGGCAATTTAAAGAACTCAATTAACTTGATCAATGTTTTTGGACTGTGGGAGTAAAGCGGAGAACCCGGAGGAAACCCACTTGGACACGGGGAGAACATGGCGAACGGGCTAACCACTAAATCACCGTGCCGCCCAGTAAATAAACATTTTATTTAAAAAAAATATATATTATTTGTTTTCATTAACTTGTTATAAACTTTTCATTCATTATCTTCCGCTATTTCTCTATTAAGGTCATGGTGGGGTTCCCCATGCAGATCCGGGAATAAAGTTTCGGGCGCTGAACAGATACACCCCGGACAGGGCGTCAATCTATCGCTGGGCACACACTCACTGGTGGTGGTGTGTAAATCCAGCAGTCAGAGGCAAATGTGCTAACCACTAAGCCACCATGCTGCCCAGTAAATAAACAATTTATTTTAAAAAGTTCTTAAAATTATTTGTTTTAATTACCCTAACTTGTTATTAACTTACTTATATAAATTACTTATATACTTTTATAAGAATACTTAATATAAAAGTGAATGTCTTTTAGTTTAATATCACACGTGACTCAGTGGAGGGCATGATTTCTGTGGTAATCAATAGGTTACTGCGTTTCCATCACGTATTCATGCAAAAGTATCTTACTCCATCTCAAAGCAAGCATCAGGCATCAGCAGCTGCCACCATTTTGTGTCTATGACTCATATGGCTGTTACTTTGAGCCTATTTCTAGCATTAGGGCTGCACAGCTGCAACATGCAGAGCCACTTTTAGTCTCATTTGTGTATGTGAAGAAGTGGGGAAGAGACGCTGGACAGTATTGTGGCTGAGACGCCTGGTCAGAGCAGTGAGCCTGGTTTTCCCTTTGTACACAAATATTATGACACATACTTATACACACTGTAACTCTTTTACATGAGCTCATGTCTGTTAGAACTAATTGATTCTTACTTTGAGTAAAAATCGTATTTATACGTGTACTTGTGCATTATTTATGTTTTATGTAGGACATTTTAAAAAAAAATTGACATATTAATAGCTTCAGTAAGTATTCAGCATTAGTGCAGCAGAATAGTTAAATAATACAGGGGATTCGCAAGATATATTTGCCCTAAAATAAAAAAAAAAAAAAGGAATGTAAGAATAGTATTAAACATACATCTATGTAAATACTAAATATATTTTGAGATTATACTGTAAGGACAAAAGTACTGGAGCTTTTATGGAGCATGTTCAAGAGCTTTTATGACATTCCATTTTCAGGGGGTTCCCTCATTTGCAGCTATAACAACTTCCACACATCTGGGAAGACTTTTTACAAGATTTTAAAAGTCTGTGACAAATTTTGTCCGTTTATTAAGTGGATTTTCTGTTAGACATTGATGTTGGAGAAAAGGTCCTGGCTCACAATCTCCATTGTTGTTTGATGAGGTAAAGGTCAGGATTTAGAATGGGTCATTCAAGTTACATTACATACAATTGGTCATTTAGCGGACACTTTTATCCAAAGCAACTTACAAGTATCCCAACTTTATTGGAGTCAGAACACATGATACACAGCAATGAGGTTAAGGTTTTTGCTCAAGGCCACACTGTGGTAACTTCAGGGGACAAATCAACCTTCAGAGTGATAGCTGAAAACCCTAACCACCGAGCTACCAGAAGTTGTTTTATACCAAAACCCACCCCATGCCTCTATGGCCCTTGCAACGTTTTGGGCGCTGGTCAGATACACCCAGGATAGGACGCCATTCGTTTACTTGGCACACTTATTTGTTACTTGAAACAGGCACAAACACACTGTATATGGGGCAATTTAGAGCATTAAATTTACCTTAAATCCATATTTTCGGACTGTCGAAGAAAACCGGAGAACCTGAAGGAAAACCACACAGACAAAGGAAGAACATGGTAACTACACCCAGATTGGGATTCAAACCGGAAACCAAGGGGCAATTCAGAGAATTAAATTTACCCTCAATCTATGTTTTTTTTATTGTGGGAGGAAACCAAAGAACCCGGAGAAAACCTATGCGGACATAGAGAGAACATGCAAACTGCACCCAGCTTGAGATAGAACGTGCATTATGTATTTTATAATTCGGTGGCACAGTAGTTTGTGGTTTCACTTCACAGCATGATGGTCATTTATTTCAAAGGGAATGCAGGCTAGAGCCTATTTGTGTTAAATTTGCATGTTCTCCATGTCTGCATCAGTTTACTCCCACAGTACAAAAACTTCCTATGGTGTGAATTAGTGATGTAAAACTCACTTATGGTTCATGTGTTTGTTTGTCTGCCCTGTGAGGGGCTGGTGACCTGTTCAGGGAGTCCCAACCTTTTGTCCTGTGAGGCACTGAGACAAGTTGAAGCATCGCTCGACTACAATAAGAAGATGGTAGTCTGTCCAGTTAATCAGCGATTTCCACTCAAGGTAAAGAACTCTAAACTTTGTAGGTGTAGTTGATTATGCACGAAATCAAATATCAGCAAATTAATTTATAATACTTATATAAATATAATAACTTGTGTGCGTGTGGCACGGTGGCTCAGTGGTTGGCATGTTCTCCTCTTAGCACTAGGGATTCCCGGTTCAAATCCCCATCTGGGTGGAGTTTCCATGTTCTCCCCGTGTCCATGTGGGTTTCCTCTGGGTTCTCCGGTTTTCTCCCACAGCTCAAAAACATGGATCAAATCAATTGAATTCTCCAAATTGCCCCATATAGAGTGTGTCTGTGTGAGTGAGTGTGTGCCCAGCGACAGATAGCCCTGTCCTGGGTGTATCTGCCCAGCGCCCGAAACGTTCTCCCCTGGATGGGCATTGGGAACCCCCCCCCGCGACCCTAATAGAGGATAAAGCGGAAGATGAATGAATGAATGACACGGTGGCTTAGTGATCAGCATAATGAATATTATCAGGATAATGTAATGAGATGGGATGTTTAAGAACATACCTCACACATTATTTGTTTGTATATTTTATTATAAAGCAACTTACAAGTTAAAACAGTATAAATGTGCTAAATTTTAAATTCATTCATTCATTCATTATCTTCCGCTTTTTCTTTATTATTCCTTTATTCCCCATGCCCATCTAGAGGAGAACGTTTCGGGCGCTGGGCAGATACACCCAGGACAGGGCATCAATCTATCGCTGGGCACATACTCACTCACACAGACACGCACGCATACATACTCTATATGGGGCAATTTGGAGAACTTAATTGACTTGATCCATGTTTTTGGACTGTGGGAGGAAACCGGAAAACCCGGAGGAAACCCACGTGGATACGGGGAGAACGTGGAAACTCCACCCAGATGGGGATTCAAACCGGGAATCCCTAGCGCTGAGAGGCGAACGTGCTAACCACTAAGCCCCTGTGCCGCCTAAAGTTTAAATAATTTTTTTTAATTGCAGAGATGTTAGATGTTTTATAGTGATAGTTATATTGCAATGGGTCTTAAAAAAATACCATTGAGCACATTGCACTCTTGTTTTCCCCCAAACAAGAAAATGCAATATTTTTTATTGTTGCAGATACTTACTCATACCTGAATATTTCTGATCAATGCATAACTTTGACCAAAAATATCTAACATGTCTGGAAGGCCAGCTATATGTCGTTCTTTGGCTCTTTACATCCTTTATGTTGACTCAGTGTATAGAATTGTCAGTGTATTAACTACACAATCAGACCTCTACAACTGATTCAGAACTCTGCAGCCCGACCAGCCCAAGCCAACTCATGTCACTTCACCTCTCCTCTCTCTCCATTGGCTCCCTGTAGCTGTTTGCATTCAGTACAAGTCACTGACTCTGGCCTACAGGACCATTTCTGGATCTGCCCCTCTTACCATCACTTTATCTTTTCAAAATACACTCCGACTCGTTCACTTCGCTCCAGTGATGATTGCCGCCTGGTGATTTCACCTCACCGAGGAGCTAATTCTCAGTCTGTGGCGTTCATTCATCCTTTCCTTCATTATCTTCCGCTTTATCCTCCATTAGGGTCGCGGGGGGGTTCCCCATGCCCATCCAAGGGAGAACGTTTCGGGCGCTGGGCAGATACACCCAGGACAGGGCGCCAATCTATCGCTGGGCACACACTCACACAAACAGACACACTCTACATGGGGCAATTTGGAGATGGGAATTAGAACTGGGAATCCCTAGTGCTGAGAGGCGAATTTGTGAATAAATGAACTTGTGCCACACACAAGTTCATTCATTCATTCATTCATCTTCCGCTTTATCCTCTATTAGGATCGCGGTGGCCCATCCAGGGGAGAACGTTTCGGGTGGCTGGGCAGAAACACCCAGAACAGGGCGCCATTCTATTGCTGGGCACACACTCACACACACAGACACACTCTATATGGGGCAATTTGGAGAACTCAATTGACCTTGATCCATGTTTTTGGACTGTGGGAGGAAACCGGAGAACCCAGAGGAAACCCATGCAGACACGGGGAGAACATGGAAACTCCACCCAGATGGGGATTCGAACGGGGAATCCCTAGTGCTGAGAGGAGAACATGCCAACCACTGAGCCACCGTGCCACCCGCACACAAGTTATTATATTTATATAAGTATTATAAATTAATTTGCTGATATTTGATTTCGTGCATAATCAACTACACCTACAAAGTTCAGAGTTCTTTACCTTGAGTGGAAATCGCTGATTAACTGGACAGACTACCATCTTCTTATTGTAGTCAAGCGATGCTTGAACTTGTCTCAGTGCTCACAGGGCAAAAGATTGGGACTCCCTGAACAGGTCACCAGCCCCTCACAGGGCAGACAAACAAACACATGAACCATAAGTGAGTTTTACATCACTAATTCACACCATAGAAAGTTTTTGTACTGTGGGAGTAAACTGATGCAGACATGGAGAACATGCACTTTTGTTTTCCCACAAACAAGAAAATGCAATATTTTTTTATTGTTGCAGATACTTACTCATACCTGAATATTTCTGATCAATGCATAACTTTGACCAAAAATATCTAACACGCCTCCGTGGCGTTCACCACTGCAAAATGGTGGAACCATCTTCACAACT
The DNA here is from genome assembly GCA_019802435.1 of Corydoras maculifer. NCBI lineage: Eukaryota > Metazoa > Chordata > Actinopteri > Siluriformes > Callichthyidae > Corydoras > Corydoras maculifer. The sequence goes on from JAFMOD010000250.1 coordinate 1,002,372, forward strand.
CTGTCCGTAAGGCAGAATCGCTCAGCAGTTTTAAGAAACTACTGAAGATGCATCTTTTTAACAAATACCTGTTGTAAAAAAAAAAAAAAAAAACGGGGCGCAGCATCAAATAACAATCAGGTTTGATGATTTTACAGTATAGCTGGTTTTCCTCATAACTACTGACTTGTGATGTTCTCATTTGGAAGTCGCTTTGGATAAAAGTGTCTGATAAATGACTGAATGTGAATGTAAATGTAACTATGAGGTGAATCTCTGAAAATGAATCTAATGGTTGAATTAATTCACTGTAAATGACAGAATAATATACACTATTCAACTGTCAGAACAGTAAACCTAGCAGGAAACAAATAGCCTGAGCAGCTGCATTTATAATTGGATTCTGCTCAGTTCACAGAGGGCATATACAACCTTCCTTGTTTCAGCAAATGCAAAAAGAGGTGTGTGTGTGTGTGTGTGTGTGTGTGTGTGTGTGTGTGTGTGTGCGTATGTGCGTGCGTGTGTGTGTGTGTGTGTGGTGGGGGGGTAAACTGCAGCAGACTTTCACTCTTCACCGCTCTCTTTTCTCCCTCCCTCTACCTCACCCTATCAGGTTGGCTTTGTGAGGCTATCTGAATGATCCTGTTCCACTCGCCTTGCGCAGGGAGCAGAGCCACGCCTGCACTCGCCAACCACAAGCCCGGCTCAGAACACACACACACACACGCACGCACGCACGCACGCACACGCACGCACACACATGCACGCGCACACGTTTATATAAGCACTACGTCAGTGCAACGTTCCCTCCACTGGTTGGAATGAGGAGTGCATGGTGTGGAGGCCTCTGCATCTCTCTGATCTGCACCCTCTGGGGAACACGGGTTACTAATTTGGTCATATTGTACGCATGTTTGTCACTTTTTCGTCATTTGGATCAAAATATTTTCATTTGAATTCATGAAATTTACACTTTTGACTGTTACATATCAACATATACACGTGTTCATTTCGTTTCTCCTTTTTTACTATTATTGTATTATTAGTGTGCTATGCTGTTATTAGCATGTATCTGCTACTGGCTGCCAAAATCGATCAATGTCAATAGAGTATTCTATCTATCTCTATCTATCTGTCTGTCTGTCTGTCTGTGTCTATCTATCTATCTGCCTATTTTTCTGTATGTTTGTCTGTCTATCTATCTATCTGTCTATCTGACTGTCTGCCTGTCTATCTATCTGCCTATTTTTCTGTCTGCCTGCCTGCCTATCTATCTATCTATCTATCTATCTATCTATCTATCTATCTATCTATCTATCTATCTATCTGTCTATCTGTCTGTCTGTCTGTCTGTCTGTCTGTCTGTCTGTCTGTCTGTCTGTATGTCTGTCTATCTATTTATCTTTCTGTCTGCCTGCCTGCTTGTCTGTCTGTCTATCTCTCTGTCTATCTATCCGCCTATTTTTCTGTCTGTCTGTCTATGTATCTATATATCTGCCTATTTTTCTATCTGTCTGTCTGCCTGCCTGCCTGCTTGTCTGTCTATCTATCTGCCTATTTTTCTGTCTGACTGTCTGTCTGTCTGTCTGTCTGTCTGTCAATTACAAGAGTGACTGACTTAAAAAAATACATTTGTTTTGGAAGTTTGGAAGATTCATAGACCTATTTTGTTCCTAAAATAATTAATACATTAAAAACAACTGCTTGTTCTGACTTTATTTATATTGCAGTGTCTAATACTAGTATTGATGCTTGAACTTACTAATTTATAATTTAGCAACATTTTTCGGAGCAGTTACAGCATTCTCCTAATTGAAGGAAGTGCTTTATGGCTTTATGTCAATCATTTGTGATTGTTTTGGTTCAGCAAAATAAAAATACACTGCATTTTCGATGCAGTGTGGACAAGGTTTTTATGTTTAAAGTTTGCATGTTCTCCACATGTCCGTGTGAGGTACCTTTTCAAGTTAAGCAGGTAGAAACTCAATGAATGATTTGTTTTATACACTTATTAGAGGGTTGACCAAATACTTTTGTTTATATAGATCAGGTTGTGCATCTGAATGTCATTTCCAGACTTTTAATAATTAGAATAATTCAGACATAACATCTTGAATGTAGCAGCCTCCTCAGTAAATATATTATCCTATTGCTACAGTAACACGGCAGCCTGACAGACATACCATTATAAAATAATTACATTTATATATACATTAAATATACGTTATTGAAAACAGTTGCTTTACAGGTTTTTATTGTCTTAAATTCCAGTTATTTTTGCAACAGGGTAGGTAAATCTAAAATGGGGGAAATCAACAAGGACAGGTCGAAGATTACAACACAAATGAAAAAAAATTCAATAGTGAAAAAAAACTGTGCAATACTCTGATGAATGATGAAGTCAGAATGCTATAAATTTTTTGGGGATGAGTTTCCAGAATGAAGAACCATGCTTGAAAAACTTTACCAAACCACTAAAAAAGGCTTCAATGAAGAAAAAAAGTTTTCAGCATTATAAAATATTAATTTTGTAAAATATGTTTTGTACAGGGCGGCACGGTGGCTTAGTGGTTAGCACGTTTGCCTCTCAGCGCTAGGGATTCCCAGTTCCCATCTGGGTGGAGTTTCCATGTTCTCCCTGTGTCTGCGTGGGTTTCCTCTGGGTTCTCCGGGTTCCTCCCACAGTCCAAAAACATGGATCAACTCAATTAAGTTCTCCAAATTGCCCCATATAGAGTGTGTATGTGTGCGTGTCTGTGTGCCCAGCGATGGATTGGCGCCCTGTCCTGGGTGTATCTGCCTAGCGCCTGAAACGTTCTCCCCTGGATGGGCATGGGAAACCCCCCCATAACCCTTATATAGGATGAAGCAGAAGATAATGGATGGATGGATGTTTTGTACAAAGCATGACTCCAGTAACAGTAAAGAAACAGCCATCTATATATTTTAGAGATTTAATAACTGATAAGGGGCGGTACAGTGGCTTAGTTGTTAGCACGTTCGCCTCTCAGCACTAGGGATTCCCGGTTCGAATCCCCATCTAGGTGGAGTTTCCATGTTCTCCCCGTGTCTGCGTGGGTTTCCTCCGGGTTCTCCGGTTTCCTCTCACAGTCCAAAAACATGGATCAAGTCAATTGAATTCTCCAAATTGCCCCATATACAGTATGTTTGTGTAAGTGAGTGTGTGCCCAGTGATGGATTGGCGCCCTGTCCTGGGTCTATCTGCCCAGCACCTGAGACGTTCTCCCTTGGATGGGCATGGGGAACCCCACCGCAACCCTAATAGAGGATAAGCGGGAGATAATGAATGAATAATAACTGATACGAGGACCTTTCATTTAACCCGAGTAAAGGATTCATACTGTCACTCTTCTGCAGACATACTGTATGTAACTGAGTGCCAAAGGTCTTCAGTAGTTAATGATTATGAAAGTCAGAAAAAAGATATCTTTATGCCAGCTGACCTGTCTAGGGTGTTTATCTGCCTGTCACTCACTACATACTGGAATAGGCTCTAGTAGCTCTTGAAACCCCAATTAATATAAGCAGCTTGGAAACTTAATAAATAAATAAATGAACTTAATGTTGTAAATTGAATTTAGATAAATAATAATATATTAGTTATAGATAGAAAAAAATCTACTTATGATCAAATTAATTATAAACATTATTCTAGTACTAGTATTATTATCTTTGTTGTAGTTGTAGAATTTTGAAATATTTAAGTTATACATTGTCAAGCAGACAATTAGCTTATATTCTGGCATAGTAATAAATATCTATGGACCTTGGTACAGAGTTTAATTATCACATTATGAAGCTGCTATTTAAATTAGTAGCTTTAGTTATATTACTCATTGCATATAATACATAGAATTTTGTATAAAGGCAGTAAGTTGGCTGTGCACGAATTGATGTTTTTTTCGTATGTACAGTCATTAATTCATTCATTCATTATCTCCCGCTTATCCTCTATTAGGGTCGCGGTGGGGTTCCCCATGCCCATCCAGGGGAGAACGTCTCGGGCGCTGGGCAGATAGACCCAGGACAGGGCGCCAATCCATCGCTGGGCACACACTCACACACACACACACACTCTATATGGGGCAATTTTTGAGAATTCAATTAACTTGATCCATGTTTTTGGACTGTGGGAGGAAACCGGAGAACCTGGAGGAAACCCACACAGACACGGGGAGAACATGGAAACTCCACCCAGATGGGGATTCGAACCGGGAATCCCTAGCGCTGAGAGGCGAATGTGCTAACCACTAAGCCACCGTGCCGCCCATGTACAGTCATTTCTAACAAAAATTACCAAGCCTAAGCATATACTAAAATACTTGGAGAGATATTGAAGACCTGATGGCCTTTAGCAAAACACCATAAGCACCAACGTTTATAAACCATATACAAATGCATGTGAAGAGTGAATTCATGTGATTGCATGCGTATGCTTGAACATGTTCATGTGATTTCCAGTGTGCAAGAATCAAGGGGAAAGACCCAGAGCGAGACGCCAGAACAGGAAGTGCGAGGCAGACCACACACAGCTGCAGCATGGAAGCAGTGGGTGTGAGGAAGTGTGTGGGAGTGTGACATTCAAAAACACACAAACAGGGGACTGAGACTGTCAGAGAAATCGAGCAAGTGACAGACATTAAAAACGACACAGTGTTGCTCTTTAGTTCTGCACAAGACTTCCAACTCTGTCTAACTTTAAATGGCGTGAGAGAAATATTTCATCCCTTAGTCAACACTAGTCTGACCACACTGATTGGTGACCGTTGGTGTCGGTTAAAAGGCTGGACACTTGACATGTGGGGCAGGCCTGCAGACTGATGAGTTATTACAAGGCCCATGCAGGTGGGCATAGCCAGAGCAGTGTGGCCAGTGCCAGGCCTGTCTGCAGGGCTTTCCGCCTGAGCAATTGAGAAGAATAGAGCAGTGGGAGAGCAGACCTGTGCTACTGCAGCATTAACCTAATTACAGCCTGGCGCGCTAAATAAACACTTATTAAATTTGCATGCTCAGATAAATTTATGAGTAGCTCACTGTGGGTTACTTGTAACAGTTATTTAGGATCCAACCCTCCCCCTCCCACTAGATCCCACTTTAGACTGCACTCATAAAAAGCAGTTCATGTCTTCATGACACCAATAAATTTACAAGTGCAAATACTAAAAGAAAAGTTTTTTAAAAATGTTTCTCAAAACGCTGGTATTGCTTTTTTTTTTAAAGTATTTCTTAAAGACTCTTTTATAATAGTTTTAGCCTAAATAAGGCAATCAAAAGCATTTAAAATAAGTAATATATCTAAATATGATTCATTAGAACTGGTTTATAATCTATACCAATTTGTACATTTAACTTTAACCACGTACCTAAATCACAGGACAAGATTTTATCGGTTTACTGCACAACACTGCCCCCAAGTGGTTCAACTAAAACATTACGTTATTTTCTCTGGACTCTGGCAAATTGTTCTTAACTTATATATTCGTGTGTGTGTGTGTGTGTGTGTGTAGTTTTACCTTTCATTTAAATCAAATTAAATTAAATTAAATTAAATTAAGGGCGGCACGGTGGCTTAGTGGTTAGCACGTTCGCCTCTCAGCGCTAGGGATTCCCGGTTCGAATCCCCATCTAAGTGGAGTTTCCATGTTCTCCCCGTGTCCGCGTGGGTTTACTCCGGGTTCTCCGGTTTCCTCCCACAGTCCAAAAACATGGATCAAGTCAAGTGAATTCTCCAAATTGCCCCATATAGAGTATGTGTGTGTGTGAGTGAGTGTGTGCCCAGCGATGGATTGGCGCCCTGTCCTGGTCTGCCCAGCGCCCGAGACGTTCTTCCCTGGATGGGCATGGGGAACCCACCGCGACCCAGTAGAGGATAAAGCGGGAGATAATGAATGAATGAATAAATTAAATTAAGTTTTATGGATTCTGTTTTTTAGTTCTCAGAACTTTATGCCCTATTTTGACGCCAAAGTTCTTTGGTGGTAACTGTGGAGGAACCTAGGTGTTTCTTAACTATGATGTTTCCTCTATAGCTTCAAACTGAACCCTAAAAACGCCCCAGAGTTTGGGTTCTGCTGTGGTGGGTTTGGGGTGGTGGGAAGCATGAGCGTTGGGACGCAGATGCGTCTGGATGAAGGCGTTGGATTAAAAGCACCGTCCCTAATCTCCCACGTCAGCACTATTTCCCTACTATTTCCCTCTTGGTGTCAAAATGCTGTGGCACCGCTCAGGGGCGTTTTTAGGGTTTAGAAACATCAGGGGCTTTAGCCCAGATCCCTTATTCCACCTCTGTCCTTTCATGAGTGTATTTATCCATTTTACAACTGTTGTTACATTCATTTTGTTTGATCATTTATTAGTTATATTGGATCAAATTAAATTACATATGAAATATGTCTGTCAGCAGTGGACAGCACATTCAGTTCTAATAAATGATGGTTTTAGCTGAAAACTTTTAAATAAACGAACCTGAGCTAAAAAGCATGAATCTGTTTTACGAGTCGGTCGCAGATGAGACAGTTCTAACAAGGTTTGAAATACCGTAACTTTGCGACAGTTTGCGCCTTCAGAAAAATTCTGACGGTTTATGAAATCCGAGAAGCTGCTCTTTACAGCCAACATACAGTTATTACGGTAACTTTACTCACGATACTGGCGGAAAAAAATCTGTCTCTCTCTCACACACACACACACACACACACACACACACACTCACACACACACTCTCACACAAACACAAACACACACACACACACACACACACACACACACACACACACACACACACACACACACAGAGTTTGGAAGCACAAACAGCTGACGGTGACTCCATCGTTCGGTCCCGCTGCTGGAGGAGAGGCTGCAGAGAAAGCTGCTCTCATTTGAACCGGGGCTACTGACAAAACATCCGGGGCTACAGCCCCGAAAGCCCAGCTTTAACGACGCCCCTGATAGCGCCGCCGAGCGGCTGATTTAGTTGACTCGGTGAGATTCAGGCTCCGATCCAGACGCGCGTCGCTGTCACATTCCTGCGCTCCTCTAAGCATCCTATGCTCTTCACTACAAGATGGCGGAGCCGAGCACGGAGAACGACGCGATAGTAAGTCAATTTTACTGTCAGCTCCCAAAACGCTTTTAAGTGTTCACTGACACAGCGTGTGTGTTATTAAAAATGGTTCTTGTAGCTGGAATTACGCGACGGCGTAATTCCAAAAAAACCCTGAATAGCAAGTGCGTCGTGTGAACGTCCGCCTCATATCGAGCAGCAGGACCTGCCGGCATGCGTTTAATTTGTATTTATTCTCATGTGATATAATGTTTCATTCATGCATTCTGTGAATTTAATCATAAAACGCAGGGGCAGTTTATAGGACTGTTGTTTTTGTCATGCAGACGTGTGAAGGTGTGTGCGCTCCTGCATTGTTTCTGCTCACACCCCGTTCAGTTTAGGCCCTATAATAATAATAATAATAATAATAATAATAATAATAATAACACTAAATCACAGCACATCACATGAAGATTGTTTGCTTTTCCAACATGCTAACTATTACTGTTCCTGTGTGCAAAAAAACTGCAGCTAACCGAAGAGGAACATTTGAACAATTCACTGGGGGACTCCGGCTTGATCTCGCCTGACAAAGAGGATATCTCCCGCATTCTGGTAGGGGGCAAAAGCATCAGGGACAAGGGTTATATATCAGTCATGTCTGGACTGATCGCTAACTGATCCCCCTTTTTTAAAACTCAGACCGTGCCGTTCAAAGGACGGATCAGAGGAGGGATGAGGCCAGGAAAGAAGATCATTGTAATGGGCATTGTGGATGCTGAGCCAGACAGGTAGGCTTAAGTATATCATCATTCTCAGTGCATCAGTCTGTTTAAGAAATTCTGCTCTGTGCTGCTTTATTTAGAGTGACATAAAATGTAACTATCCCCTTCATTTTGATCTTATCTTAATCCTTATAGAACTGTTTTTTCCAGTACTGATATCACAACTTCTAATATGCAAATGACCCATTCAATAACGCATTATATTGTATTATGTTCTCCATGTAGCCTGAATGTTCCCCATGATTGTTTTATTGGTGTCATTATAGTTTAGCATTTGCATATTGCACCAAGCGTAATTAAAATCTGTGCAGTTAATTCCGAGCCACCTTTAAGGATTGTTTGATGTCTTATCCGTTGCAATAAAATTGATATATTTGTTCATTAGATGTTCTGCTCTGCTATGTGTGTTTAGATCAGTCTTTTGGTTTGTGGCAGAGGCCAATGGGTGTGAACCAACTGAAACAGAGTGAAAATGAGAGAGAGAGAGAGAGAGTAATCTTGCAGCACTGAGCATTAGAGGGGTGTGTCACTGAACCATAACTTGGGCAAATCTATCTTTGCTTTTGTTGTGCTGATAAGCTGTAACCAACAGCGTTAGCATTACCTGTGAAATTGATGACGTCTGAAACACAAAAAGCACTTATTTGGTCTTGTTTTGCTGATTTCAGCATTGGCCTGGATGTCATTAAAATGTTGCTTTTTGTTATTTCGCATCACAGCTGTCTTTGGATAACTGTTGTATATTTGTGAAATAATTTTTTGATAAAGTTGCATTGGATTGTTGATTTAAGTTAAAGCACAGATATGTTTATATGTTATGTGTGAGCTTTATTAAAATTATTATTATTTGTTCAGCTTTGACGTTAGCCTGACATGTAGCTGCAAAACACAGAAGGACCAGGAACAGCCCGCAGATGTGGCTCTGAAACTCAGTGCCAAGTTTGCTGAGCGACAATTCCTGCGAAATGCAAGGGTTTCTGGAAAATGGAGTGAAGAAGAGGCAGCCATTCCATACTTTCCCTTTATCCAGGACCAGCCTTTCAGGGTAAATTATAGCCCTTAATCTTTAGATTTAATTAAAAGGTTAAAAACAATATCTGCAATGTCTAGAATTAGAAATGTATTCTGTGTATGGGCTTTTAAAAGGAAATACATTTTTTGCACAACTGAATGTTTCTTTTATATATGTTTATATTATTTATTTTTAAGGTTTTAACTAATTATAAATTAATTATTTATAGATTTAATTACATTCCAATATTGATAGCCCAGCACCCTATCCTCCATGCTCTCAACCCACACAAGAACTGAAACAAATTGTAATTAATACTTTAAAAGTCCCAATGTCATCACCAGGCAATATTTGCTTGAGTGTAACTATTTTGAATTGGGAATGCCTGCTTTGACTGCTATCCTTTGCTCGTTGCCCCGCCTATTCACATTCTCTGTTATATTGTCATGTATTTGTGCAGCATGCAAAACTTCCTCCAGTGAGCCATCATGTGCAACATGGACAAAAGATCTTGATCATTTAATAAAGTTTTTAGTTTAGGCTCTTTAACTATTGCATGCTTTTAATGTTATGGAATATTTTGGGGGAGGGTCCTTTTCTGTCCCAGCATGACTGTACTTCAATGCAGAAGGACAGGTCCTTTAAGGCATGATTATTAGGTGTGAAACGAGTTGGCATTTGCAGAGCTCTGACCTCAGCCCTATCAAGCACCTTTGGTATGAACTAGATCTGAGGTTGTAAGCAAGGCTTTCTTATCTGGTATTAGTGTCTGACGTCACAAATGCTGTGAACAATGGAATTTATTATAGCTGCATGAGAGTGGGGGCAACTTATAATGTAAAAAAATTCAATTGACCAGAATTGGAATTTGGAAGCCAAAAAAGCTGTATGTACAGTATATAACAGTTCATCAGAATATCCTACATGCAGTATTACTTACAATGTTACAGGGCAGATACACCCAGGACAGGGCTCTCTCTCTCACTGTGGGACTGTGGGAGGAAACCGGAGAACCCGGAGTAAATCCATGCAGACACAGGGAGAACATAGAAACTCTACCAAGATTGAGATTTAAACCTGGATCCCCAGCGTGGGTTTTCTCCAGTGTTCTTCCACAGTCCAAAAACATGCATTTAATGTAAAAGAAATGCTCTTAATTGTCCCATATGGTGTGTGTGTTCATGTGTGTGTCTGTGTGAGTAAGTGTACCCGGTGATAGATTGAATGTGACAATACCACATGCATTATTACATCATTACAATTAATTCCTGCAAAGAAGTGTTTATATTCCTTATAGTTATATAAATACAACATACATACCCACAACAAATGCTATCCAGTCTTATTTATTGCCCTGAGCAAATATAAACTCTTTAAATGTCATCAGTTTTGTGATTCAATCTCTTCAAGTCTGTGATGACAATTGAAAATAGGCTTTGATGATCATAGAAAGAATTAAATGCTTACACATTTAGCACACATTGACACAGCAGTCAGCAAAGGTGGGAGGTAAAATATATCTTGCATTATCCGAATAACACATCACGGATTCAGCCTTTTGAGCGGAAACACTTGGTTGGTTTTGCATGATTATCTCAGGTCTAAATTGGAGCACTGATTGATCTGGAAGTGGATTGACCCGTTTTCTGCAGCCCCATTCACCAGCCTCATTGTCTGTCATCTTTACGTCTATTTGCTTCAGTGATCACCAGCCTACAGAAACAAACTATTTGCTTTTGTGTCTTTTGTGTCTGGTTAAATTTGTTGTAAATAAAAAATCACTCCCTCAGTTTAGAGATTTCACTAAAAACATTGTACTTCTTAATTATATAGTATGTATAAAGTCTGGATGGCACTAAACCACAATACTAATTCAGATATTTACTGCCATGTTTGCAGATTGAGATCCACTGTGAACACCAGCGTTTTAGGATCTTTGTGGATGGACATCAGCTGTTTGACTTTTATCATAAAGTGAAGTCTTTGTTGACCATTGACATGATCAGGATAGATGGGAGTATGCAGATCACCAAGCTGGGCTGAATCCAGCACAACACAGCACATTCAGGATTGGACTTCTGAAAGGTGACTATGTAATGCACCTGTGTCTCATGAGAGTACGGAGTTGAACAGTGGCGGCTCACTCAAAGACATCATGATCACCTACATTACCTTAGTCAATTCTATTCTTCGTTTTTCATCCTACTTTCGAAATCAGTTTCAGTTGCATTGCTAGGCTTTACTGTGGCACCCCCCAATTGTTCAAATAGTTCTTTCTTGACTGTCTGCTGTGTGTATGAAATGTGCTTTTTGTAAACTCACCTTTTTCAGCCCATTATTACCACCATTATCACGCTACTGCTGCTGAAATGTTAAATACGTTCTAAAAAAACATATATATACATTATAATCACACTAAACATTCTTTATAAAAATTACATAAAACATCATATGCAAAAACACCAAACTCGACTCAGGTCATTAAATTATAGCCAGTTTGTGTTATTCTGCAGCCTGCAATGATAAATCTTTGATTTATGAGGGTGTTGAAATCTCAGCGCTCTTCAAATAAAAGGCAGTGAAACACTCTGGACCAGTACAAGCAGTCCACAGTAAAATGATTAAAAATGTCTTCTTTGTTTTGGTTACTGACATATAAATTGTACACTAAAATTTGTTCATGGCACAGTGTACAGCCTTGGCCTGCAAGTTGTGCTTGTACTTTAAAATAAATTATATAGCACTAATGTTATTTCCCCTCATTATCAATCTACAATAATCCAATAATATAATTCTGAGCTTGTTAGATATAAAACACATCACAGCAAATCTATTATGAGCATGTGTTTTAGTTCAAGGAGTTCCACAATGCCCATGCTTTAATATGCCCAATATTTTTGTTGAATAATTACATTACATGCTGTAGTCATGATTGTCATGTCAGCAATGTTTGTTTCTGGGTGCACTAAAATGGCACAATACATGTTTTGTTTAAAATATCTTATTTAAGAACCTGATATAATTTTGTCCACTAAGTGTTAGATTTGATACTCAGAAGGTACAAATCATTCAAATATCAAAACTAATGTTTGTTGCTTTCAGTCAGCTGCAGATCATTATGAGTTACTAGGTTTGCTGCGTTGCTTTTTAATAGCATTATTTTGGCAACAAGTTTATTGACTGCTATTATCTTATTAAATAATGAAGAATTATTTTGCTTTTGCAAATAAAAAGCTTGCACTGGCACTACTATGAATGTAATTAGTAAATGCTTAAAAGTTTAACTACATTCCGGTTTGCCATCAGTGGAAAGGAAGAATAAGGCTGTAATAAACCTTTAAAAAACAAAATGTCTGATTTCCTCTCTGAATGGGGTCAGACTAACAGCTTTATAATTCACCTAGCATAATGAGTCATACAGCAGTCATCTGTTTATAGACTTTTTTTGACCGTTCAATCTACTGTGTTCAAACGCTAACAAACAAACAGGCCTGGCTTATGGTCTGGGAACACTTACTTTGTGTTGAACTTAATCCAGCTCGAAATTTATAAAGAAAGACTACCTAATTTAAAGTAAATTTGATATTATTATTCTCTAGTGTTTTAAGAAATTTGAATACCTTTTAAATTTCCCCCAAATGGCAGAGCATATGTTTACACAGCTGCTAACCTGTTACCTCTACATCTGCTTACATTTAGTTGGATCATGAAGATATTTAGTAATGAGTAATGAGTTGGTTTAATCCAGGTCAGTTACTAAGCATCATGCTGAAATATAACAGTATTTTTGGCAGTGTCTGTACAGAATGTCAGTGTTTTGCATTTAACCAGGAATTCATTAATTTACTTCTCTGCATCAATGTTAAATACAGGCAGAGTCCAGAATGACATCATAAAGCTCCTTTGTTGCTATCAGATTTTTTAGACAGTTTGGCAACCATTGCATCATGTTTGTCTAATGCAGAGCATTGAAACTAGAATCTAGTTAGTTCATGAGCCAGAAAATATGATACTTGCCATTATCTAAATGCACTAAGATTGATTGTAATGTCTGTGAAAATGGAATCTTGTGGTTTATTTACAGCCTCCACTCTGTTGGTGCTTTAAATACTCGTTATTTTTAGACATGATGTTTTATATGTAGCATAAATGTAACTTGTGCCATAAATTTTTGCATTGTGAATGTCATATAAAAAAAACTATTCCACGGATTTACATGCAATTTGGAAATAGAAAAATGTGAATATTGTTCAGTCAGTTCCAGAATTATTGACACCCAAGATTGCTAAAATATTGACTATTCAATAACTAAGCAAACATCTCTTTAATAAAAAGTATAACAATGTATTATTTTAGTCAGTAAAACTTGCATAGTTATTTACTGAAATGGATATATATGCTTATATCTGATAGTATGCCAGTGAAACCTGTAATATGTGAACATTCTATAATTCTATAATAAATTAATCACTGGCTGGCAAGACAAGATTTTGGAAGTTTACTAAAGCTTTTTACAGCAAGAGCTGTAATAACTCTACTTGAGGAAAACAATGCCTGTTTTGTCTATGTGATTAGTAAAAAGATTAGATGATAGATCATGGCTCGAACTTGCTTCACGCATTTACAGTTGTCAGATAACCAAATCTATTATTGGATGCCAATGTCATCTCTAAAACTATATGATAATAAACACAAATAACCAAAACCTAACATTTTAATAACTACAGAATAACAGAAATCCACAGTACAGAATGTAGTAGGAGCAATTTTAGTAATAAGAAAAAGAATGTAAATAGCAATTTTTATCACGACGCCATGCTACATCAATTCCTTAAGCCAAAAAGTACTTGATTTTGCAATGATGTGACTTGGTTGTGACAGTTATATTTTAGTGAACTCACAAATTCAAGTTTGAAGCAAAATTTTTGGTCATGCTGCCACCTACAGTTTAGGTGTGTATTACAGAGGGCTCGTGTAAATATTGTTAAAACAAAATATGAAAATATAAAATAACACTTTTGCATCTAGGGGTCACGTTGATGTCACTGGTGTAGTGTGCCATTTATTTGATGTGTTGGCACAGACCTAGAAATTGGAATTTCCCTAATGGAGAAGTGATAAGTGATGCTTGCTTTGTGTTTGTAAATCACTCCCAACAGGTGTAGAAAGAGAATCAGCAAAGTGAGGTTTTAAACAATAGTTGAGGAATAGAGAAGTCAGTAACTGTCTCAAGTAGTTTTGTCAGTCAGTTTTATTCGATCCTTGCACGTTGACTGTAAAATTAATTAAAATTTAATTTGCACCACACACATTCCCTAATTTTTATGATGGGTGCAATAAATCTGGAGCCTACCACATAACTTTTTAGTTTATTAAGAACACCTACTTGTTCGTACACTCACTGTCTATTTATTCATCTAAAATAATAAATGTACTTTGTGGGTCTACAGTTTTAGACTGTAGTTCATTTTTCTCTATATATTTGGTTATTTCTCTGTACTCTGTTCTAAAATGATCAAACTCTCAAAACAGGTCAGGTATTATTTGGAAAGTGGCTGTGCAGTAACATTGGCTTGGTTTTATTAGTTTATTATTTTGTTTTGCATTGTTATAACTTGTTGAAATATCTGAACACCTCAGTGACACTGTAGGAATGAAAGTAATCCACCAACTACAAATTTCCAGGTAGCACAATTTCCAGCTGATTAGTGGATCAGAGGCTAATAAACAAAAATTGTGCTTTAAATACTGCTATAACTGTTAGTTAAAACTCCAGCAGCACTTCTGTGCACACTAACAACACACACACTAACACACCACCATCAGTAACACCATCAGTGTTACTGTAGTACTGAGAATTATGTACCACCTAAATGCAATTTGCTTTTCTTACCAGTAAGAAGGGAATTAACACAATATGTAGAGAAACAGATGGCCTACAGTCTAATTGCAAAAGTACTACTCAACAAAAAGTTGTTCCTGAATTGCCTTTATTTATTTAGCAGTTTAATTTCTGGTTTTCCAGAAGCTACTGTTCCTAAACACTGCCATTTATTTGTTGCAATCTTAAAAATGCAATCTAAAAATTATGGTTGAAGATTATGCTTTGAATTCTTTTTTATTTTATTAATTTTTTTTTTACATTTTTGGCTCTTACCCTATACTGGGAGGCTATTATGGGTTTGATTACCAGCTGTTAACATTGACATTTAATCTGGTGCTTTTGACTAATGAAAGTGATGCTTTGACAAGCAGATTTTCTCAGTATAATGAGTTGTGGATGTTAAAAGCCAATGTGAATGTCAGTAATTCCTAGAGAAATGGGGAGGGAGCTTTACCATTAGAACACATGTATCATTTTGACTGTCTTGTTAACAGCAATAGCATTTTCTGTAACAATTAAATGCTCTCTGTATATGTCATTTGTTTTACTGTCTATTAACTAACCTGCTTAGATCTTCAAATGCTCTGAATAGTAAATTTGAATCTGATGCTTTACTTGTGCTCCCTATGATCCTGATTGTCCTCTGGGGTCTCCAGCATTGAATTAGATGGCATTGCCCTGATTAAAGACTGTTATGTCTTTGACTTTGGATGTAAATATGTTTGAGCAGATTATTATTTTTATTTATTTCAGAGTGATTGACGGTGTATGAAATATTTAATCCAGTGTTTTCATGCTTCTACCCGCATAATACAAAAAAGTGAATATGGTAAAAATGTTTTTTAATTTACCACTTTATTAAAAGTGTAAAACTGTATAAAAAATGTAAAGCAGTGGTTCTTTATTCTGTCCTGTAGGATCACTGCCCTGTCCTGATTGTTAACTTTTGGAAGATTGTTGTTTAACACACCTTGCTGTCATTTGTAGGAAGCATGTTAAATTAAAAGAAAGGTGGACCTGCAGGGTCAGTATTGGGAACCACTGGTTTGACGTGTGTGTGTGTGTGTGTGTGTCTGTGTGTGTGTGTGTGTGTGTGTGTGTGTGTGTGTGTGTGTTTGTGTGTGTTTGTGTGCGTGTCTGCATTTGTGTGTGCATGTATGTGTGCGTGCGTGTGAATATATGTGTTTAATTTTTCCTCACATGGATTAAACCAGTGGCCTATTAAACTAATAAGAGCTTTCAGACTTTATAAATGTGGTTAAATTAAGTTAATTTGATGCTAAAAGTGTAAACACAACCAGTGTTTTTGTTTTAATCACACATGTGCATATTGGGTGGATGATGTCTTTGGATATAAATTGCCAAAATATGTACCAAAATAGGCCTATAATTTCAATAAAGCACTTACACTAAGGTTGAAATGTGTGATGATCGACACTAAACTTATGTGATGTCAAGGTTTTTACATAACGTACATGTTTAAGTGCAGCCATTGTAAAGTATTCAATAAAACCTACTGAGCAATACGTTTGCTGTTTTTAAATATTTACAATAAATAAATGTTCATCATTTAAATATAAACACCTGTATAAATTATTTACTGAGATTTATAAGACAGCATTAAATGTGTGGTTCCTTTACAAACTCAGATTCTGAATGTCATTCATTCAATTAGTCATTCATTATATTCTGCTTAATCCTCTTCTACGGTTGCAGGGGAGGGGAAGGATGTGGATTCAAGGTTAATTTGCTGCTCTAAATTGCCCCAATACAGTGTTTTTCTGTGTGAGTGAGTGTGTGCCCAATGAGACACGCTGTCCTTGGAGAATCTGCCAAATGCCTGAAACGTTCTCCCCGGATGGGCAACCCTCCCCCTCCCCCCATGACCCTAATATAGGATTAAGTGGAAGATAACGGATGGATGGAGTATATAATTTGCTTTTAGTTTTTAAAAGACTGTCAGAGCTAAGACGGTATTTAGAACTTTTGAATGCTTTAAAATAAAATATAAAGGTTTAAGGATCTTGGAAATGTCGCTTATGTATACAAAATCTGTTAACTCAGGATTGCTAGACAAGCGGGCCTTTGTTTTATCTATGTGAAGCTACATTGTTTATTTGATTGTAAGGCTGTTGTTTCCACAATTTCATACTAATTAGCAAAGTGCTTGGTCACAATGACAGGCAGAGCTGTACCAAGGCCATGATTACATATGATACAATAAAACAAAGAATTTAAAGTCAAGTTAGTTCAATTGTATTTGTAATGTGGTTCCACAGACTAACATTATTTAATGGATCTTTATATATTTAGTTTGTTTCCATGTGTTTTATTGAGTTCAGGATGTCTGTTCAACAAGGTCATTGCTGACGTCTGGCTGCCAACTCTTTTTGATTCAAGTCAAAAGCTGTTAATTTATATTGTTTAAACGTGAAATTAGCATTCAGCATGTGTTTATACATTTCTCTTGTAATGTTCTCAGCTTAATTAGCAGAGAACAGTCTGTTCACCTTCTTATCCATTCTGTTTTTAACATTCTGTCTTCCACATGCTTTCAGCCGACGCATCATTGGATTAATGTGACTGACCTTTTATCCTGGGAAAAGCAGATTGTTCTTATCCACATAGTATTTGTAAATCTGACTATGTAATTTAAAATAATATTATTCACTGTTGCAGTAACTGTAAACACAAAACGAACACTTTTTTAAGTTTTAAAAGATTATTAGCTCTTCACCTCAACTTTCTCAGTGATCTAGTTGACTGTCTACATACAAATGGTGCAATTTAAAACAAATGATGTTTGGTTTTATTTGTATTATTATTATTATTATTATTATTATTATTATTATTATTATTATTGTTGTTGTTGTTGTTATTTTATCATCATCATCACCACTATAATATTAAAAAATGTTATTACTACAACAAAACCTTTAGTAACACCTAGTGTCCTCTTGGTGAATTGCTCGTAAAGATTTTTTTGATTGTACTTTTTTGAATAAGTTGTGACTGCAAACAACAATAAGTCAAGCAACTTGGTAGGGTCTGTATGCACTCAAATTTAATTGCTGATTATTTTTTTTTATTTAAACTTTTTGTTGGTTGTATAAATTCACCTTTCAGTAGGATTTGATATAGATAAACATTAAACCATGCCGTGTTTTTAAATGCTTTTAATGTACGTGTTTTAAGTAGGAATCATGAAGTCAGACTGTTTAGCTTCTCCTGAGACCCAGGTATTTATTTACGGGTAAATAACTGTGTAACATTAAGATGGATGGACTAAAACAGTAGAAGACAAGGTCAGGTCAGGACAGTGTTCACTGAGTGTATGTGCACTTTATATCTAATATCTTCTTGTGAATTTCCCCCATTGTGGGACCAATAAAGGATTATCGTATGTTATCTTATACTTTATCCACTATTCATATCTGTTAACGCTTAACCACTTATCCAGTTACTTCAGGGCCTCAGGGTCCTCTTATTCTAAAGGAACTACAATAGATTACAATCTTACATCACCTTTACAATGTTCTAAGCTGATGAACAGTTATTCTTTTATTTTTTATTATTTTTCTATTTCTTATAGATGCTTTTTTTTCATAATTATTTATAATTTTTATAATTAATATAATTTGATTAAACTCATTTTACTATTAGTAATATTATCGATACTGTTCCTTTGCTGCTTTAACTAAATAAATTTCCCTATAATAAGACTAATAAAGATATATATATTAGCTTTTGTTAAATACGTAGAGTTCTGCAGGCACATACAGATGTATTCATTCATTATCTTCCACTTTATCCTATATTAGGGTCGCGGGGGGGGGGGGGGNTAAAACTGAAGTTTTATTTTTCAATCTGGCAACCCAGCCTGTCTAACAGCACCTTGAACTTGGGACGATGGCAGCGTTTTGCAGATCGGCCGCTGCTGTTCTGAAGCCAGGCATCATTTCCCCCGCTGTACGTGCGTCTTTTCGTCAATGCAGCTCAGGTAACCATGGAAACACTGTAAACGCGTGTGTGTTTTATTGAATGTCACGCTGTTGTCTGGGGTTTAAGCAGAGAGCGCCTCCTCAGGACGCGTGTACGTCACAGGACGTGTTAGCAGAACATGCTAACTGCTTACTAAACACTGTTGTTAACGAATAATACACGCATAGTCCTAGTTTCATATTTATTTACTTGTACGTTGTTATATGTCATTGCGGTAGTTTTGATAATTGTGCTCAGTTTTCGTGCTAATTGGTAATATCTAGCGGACTCCTCTGACGTCAAAGGACGTCAGAGAAGTCATTTAAAGTCATGTATTTAAACTAGCTCTCCTGCTCTTATATTGTTTTAAAACTAAAGTTAGCTCCTAGATTTGGCTGTTGTTTTTCCATCAGCCAGTCTTTGACTTTAGAATGTAATATTTTTGTGAGCTGCCTTTATTAGTAAATTTATAAAAATAAAAATCTCCGAATGATGTCTGATTCTACGGAAACCCAGAGAGGACACGTGTCATTATTATTATTATTATTATTTAAAGTCGTTATCTCGAGATCTTATGTTGTGATCACGAATTATTTTTAAGCGACCGGAGAAGTGGCAGGACAATTTTGTTAATACACCTGACGTGTGTGTGTGTGTGTGTGTGTGTGTGTGTGTACGTATGTATGTATGTACGTATGTATATACATATGTTCACGCACATGTAATTATGATTTATTTCGTTTACATAAATACTTATTTTGGATTTATTTATTATAATTCTGAATTAAACAAGAATTCAAAAATAATTTGCAATAGAAATCAGTATACACAAAATAAAATTCACAGTTATGTACATAACATATAGTACTGTGAGGAAGACTATAAAAAAATTATAAAAGACAACATTATTGTTATTATAAGTATTGCACATATAATTCATAAGTGTCTGATTTTGCAAGAATATCAGTTCCTCACAGGTTCTTTGTCTAAAAAAAAAAATTCTGAACCAACATGTAACTGCACAAAAATGTTTTATAAATAAATGTTTTGTCTGATCATCCACCATGATGCAATTAAATGACATCTGGGTAATTAAAATTTTATGGCATTCGGATAAATGCGTGTCTTGCTGCTTAAAATATATTTCAGTGGGGTTTTTTCTTGACCAATGCGTGCATGCAATTGCTAGTTGTTCATTCTGTGGTTCATATATTAGTTTGATTTTATCCCAATGGAAAAAAGAGCTTATACAGCATCTGAGCTTCTTAGGTTAAGTTTAGCTTCGAAATATCCCTGAATTATTATGTTTAGATATACATAAACTCTACAGCAATTATGACATGAACTCTATTTAAAATGTAAATATAATGTGTGAAGTTAATGTCGGCATATAATCATACAACATTATAGGACATAATTATTTTACATGTGCATGCATGCAATGCCACTAATGGTATATTGGGTGCAATTAAAAATGTCAGAGCTATTCGAAAAAATTTGGAAACTACTGGCTTATGCTGTAATGCAAGGGACTCAAAGCACTGATGGTTTTTAATGGCACGCCATGTAGTATATAAGCTTATTTTATTCATAATTCAAATTCATTAAATAAGTGTGTGTACAGTGATGCTGTAAGTACAAGGGATCAAGCTTGAGCAAATAAAGATAAATAAATAAATAAATAAATAAATAACGCTGACAGACCCACTTTTTGTGTTTAGTTTTTTTTTTTTTGTTTATCCACAAATAATTTGAATGTTATGTGTAAAAACTTATAAAATATCTGAAATCAGCCTACACTTATTTAATAAATATGAAATTCATGACGTTCTTTTAGCCAACCACATATACTGCATGTGGATCTTATCTTTGGCACAATTAATGATGCACAATTATAATCTTGCATTGCTTAAAGTACACAGCATGCAACAAGGGAAAATAGCTGCCCAACTTAAAATCACTAAATTTGAACATTGATGTAAGTGACAGGGTGGTGCAATGCTCAGCACTTCTTCCTCACATGAAGAAGGTCCCATGTTTATTTCCTGCTTGAGGTGAACAGTTCCTTTCTGTGTGAAGTTTGTATGTCCTCCTTGTAACTACTTGTCCGTGATTTTGATTTCTACCCATGTTCTAGACATGTCAATAAGTATATTGGTGAAACTGAAATTTGCCTAACCTAATACGACTGTGTCAAATGTCACTGTTCTTTTTAGGGAAATAGGCATTGATCCTGTCCAGATATTAATCTTGTTCTTTATGTTTCTGTTTGTTATAGGTGCTCAGTACCAGTATATTCTAGTTGAAAAGAAAGGAGAAAAAAAGAACGTCGGCTTCATCCAATTAAATCGGCCCAAAGCCCTAAATGCTCTATGTGATGGTTTGATGGTTGAAATGGGAAAAGCCCTAGATGCCTTTGAACAGGACACTGATGTTGGGGCTATTGTTATTACAGGCAGTGAAAGGGCTTTTGCAGGTAGCCAACCTAAAATTCTATTAAAGTTGTTATTTTTTAGGATTTGGGATTTTTATTTTGAAATTGTTTTTCCGTAGCTGGTGCTGACATTAAAGAAATGCAGAACAGAACTTTTCAGGAGTGTTTTGGCGGCAACTTCTTGGCACATTGGAACAAAGTATCAACTGTTAAAAAGCCCGTTATAGCTGCTGTAAATGGATTTGCGGTGAGTAAATATTTTTTTCTCTTTACAATTTCTTAATCTGGGTGCAGTTTTTATGTTCTCTCTCTCTCCCCCCCCCCCCCCCCCCCCCCTACTAGAGGATAAAGCGAAAGATAATGGATGGATGGAGCTTTACTATATATATATTTGCTATGTGTTTCCATGTTCTCCCCGTGTCTGCGTGGGTTTCCTCCGGGTTCTCCGGTTTCCTCCCACAGTCCAAAAACATGGAACAAGTCAATTGAGTTCTCCAAATTGCCCCGTATAGAGTGTTTATGCGTGTGTGTCTGTGTGAGTGAGTGTGTGCCCAGCGATAGCTTGGCGCCCTGTCCTGGGTGTATCTGCCCAGCGCCCGAAACGTTCTCCCCTGGATGGGCATGGGGAACCCCACCTCAACCCTAATATAGGATAAAGCGTAATATAATGAATGAATGAATATATATATATATATATATATATATATATATATATATATAATACATGTTTTTATTCAAACTCTTCATTCTTAATAAATTAATTTATCCAGTTAATTGATTTTATTTTTGCAGCTTGGTGGAGGCTGTGAACTGGCCATGATGTGTGACATCATTTACGCTGGTGAAAAAGCTCATTTCGGACAGCCTGAAATCTTACTGGGAACAATTCCAGGTAAACGTAGTATATTTTCTCTTGAATTGCTCCATTTATTGCTGCAGGTGGTTTAATATATACACTTTTTTTCTCTCTCATTATGTATCGGTATCATCATGTACAGGTGCTGGTGGAACTCAAAGACTAACACGGGCTGTGGGAAAGTCACTTGCCATGGAATTGGTCCTTACAGGAGACCGGATCTCAGCACAGGAGGCCAAACAGTCTGGTATATAGTTTAGAAATGTACAAATAGGGCTATTGTGTATTTCTGTTCAAAAAAAGCTAATTTAATTATACTTGGCTTTAGAATTGACAACTGTTTTGTCCTTTTCTTCATTCTAATTAACACCCACTGTTCCTTCCTATTAGTGTGAATGTCTAAGTGAGACATGGCTGGATATCCAAAACTATCAGACTTGTAGCATATTTAGTTACAAGCAGTAACCTCAAGATCATTTTGTTACTGAATCATTAATCAAAAATCATACTTGGGCAAAGTAGCAAACTGGTCTAACATCAAGGGCAAAATACAAAGAACCAATTAATAAAAGTTGTATTTTGTATGATAAAGATGTAAATAAAGATGTATTCTGTGCCTAGTCAGATTTGGAATACATTTTGTGAGTTTTTACCATTTTTTTACCATTAGCTGAATGCTGGCTGGGGATTAAGGACATACAATCCCTTCTATATATAAAATCAGTTTAATTAGTAATAAATCTTAATTTTACTAAACTGATCGTTGATGGTATGTCATTTCTACAGGTCTTGTGAGTAAAGTGTTTCCTGTGGATCAGCTGGTATCTGAAGCAATCAGATGTGGTGAGAAAATAGCCAGCAATTCAAAGTTGGTTACAGCAATGGCTAAGGAAGCTGTGAATGCAGGTGATTGGTTTATTTCTTAATAAGTTCTTATGTTGAAATGTCAGCTTACTCTCCTATGCCAAAAAAAACAACAAAAACAAAACCAAAGGCAAATTTTATTCTTGCTCATTTCCTGACTAATTTGATCTTGGGACCATAAGATGTTTAATATTCTGCACTTTTTGGACATGACTCCCACAGTTCTATATTGATATTGACATTAGTGACATGGTTGCCTATGTGCTTCAATTTTCTACACCTGTCATTATTTTTTCTGCATTTTTTTTCCAAAGATGGATTGAGGGATCGGGAATGCGTTCATGTTTAGCTTTTTGCCTTTGACCAGGTTCCATTGCTGAATGGACCTGATTGCGCACAGCTTTATCTGCGGCTTCTGCAAAGATATGCTGGGCAATCTGGCACATTCTTGTCATGTTTCAGTAACATCTGCACTCTGCTTCCAGCATTTGAACTAACGCTTCATGAAGGCAATCGATTTGAAAAGAGATTATTTCATGCCACCTTTGCTACAGTAAGTTCTCAAGATATATAAGGCAAAGATTTAGATTTTTTTGATATAGTGGGAGACTAACAATTAGTCTCAATGTTTCTTGAACAGGAGGACAGAAAGGAGGGTATGACTGCATTTGTTGAGAAGAGGAAAGCTGATTTTCAGGACAAGTAAAGTTTGACGTCTGTAGAGAATTATGTTGATTACACCCATTTGTAAATGTGTAAATTTAATCATTAAAAAAAGCCAAATTTGCCTTTTTTTTATTTTTGCTAACACAATTTAGCTTTCTGCTTCACATTTTGTGATTAAAAATGATTTTGACATTTCTTTGATTTCCTAATTATAGTCATTTTTTCTTTATTGTACATACTATCAGGTGATCTTCCTCTGGTAACTTATAATTTTGTGGTACTTTTTTAGGGATCCTAATTCAAATTGTACATTCTTAAAAATAAAAAAATACGTATATAAAAACAATAATACTTTCACTGATCACTTTATTAGGTACACATTCTGGGTTTCATACATGTTGTCTTCATTGCGCTTAATCTCATACTAAGGACTATGGTCAGATTTGGGTCCTATGCCTGTCTAGGGAAGAAAGTTTCAGGCGCTGTGAGGATACACCCAGGACAAGGTGCCAATCCTTCGCTGGGCACACAATTACACACACTAGATGGGGGTAATTTAGAGCAGCCAATTTACCTTAAATTCATGTTTTTGGACTGAGAGGAAATCAGAGAACCCGGAGGAAACGGGGAGAACATGGAAACTTAATCTAAATCGGGATTCAAACCTGGAGCCCCAATGCAGAGAGGCTCAGCACTAAGTCACAGTGTTGCTCTACATATTGTCTATTTAGTTTTACTCACCATGTACATTGGTACTTACAAGTTTCTTAACATTTTTAAATTGTTTATATTTTAGCTAAAATTTGACCTTAATCTTCATTGAAGAATGATACAAATCAAACTTAATTTATAAAAAAAAAATGTTATCGTTAATTAATGGAAAACAATCCAGTATTACATTTCTGTGAGTGAGTGGCAGAAGTATCTCATGGAGCAACCTTTATGATGAGCTGATAATTTTAAGGTGAAAACAAGAATCTGTTGTTTCAAACCAATGTGATGACAATAAGATATGCATGAGCAGTCTTTTTTTTTATTTTTAAACGAGGATTTTTATAATTTAAAATGAGTCCGTTGGGAAGGTTGTATGAACGAACTTTTACCTTAACAGTGAATAAAACATGGAATTTGACTTGAATGACTAAACTTTGCACAGGGCTGTAAAATTGAGATTTGAGATTCTGGAGCTCTGGGTAATTTATGCAAAATGATTAATATAAAACTTGATGAATATAAATTGAATTTGCTCTCTATATAATGTTTCAAAGTTTCTATTTTTTCTTAAAAATTCAAATAACATAAGACGAATTAAAAACGTTTACCTGAGAATATAGGGCAGCTTGCAATGCATTTTATACACACTAGGTGGCGTTATTACTGCAGACATTGTAACTGATCATGTAGGTGGTTAACGGGCAGTAGAATGCCGCTGAACGTCGTTCTCTGTTAAAGACCGTTCCGTTTTTAACTTTACATTTTGTCTCTGGGTTAAACGTTTTTAGTATTTAAGTTAATATCGAGTTCGTATCGAATTATTCTTCAAATGTTCTCTGCAGATTTGATGTCGCTCTTTTAAAATTATTTGCAATACCAGCTAGTGACGCATCAAACTTAAATCCTCAGCAAATGTATATATTATTTTGTTATATATTTGGCCAAAAAAAAAAACATTTTAATAAAAAAAAAAATGCGAACATTTTTTTGCCGTTTGCATAAAAACGTAGTATTTTAAATCTGCAAAATGAAGGTTTATTGTCGTATACTGGACTATTTTATTATTTTTATCTTATTCCCAAAATGCAAAACTCACATTAATTAAAAAAAGGAAACAATATAAAAAAAATCGAATAATAAAATGAAAAAAAGGAACCTTCGGATCAACTTTACAAATAACTACAAGTAGTTTGGAATAAAATGCCTTTGTGTCGGTTGAGTTATTGAAACGAGTCTTTTATTTCCACTTTCTCACTTTGGATCTGGGTTTTTTTTTCACGCAGGGACATCCCGTCGAGTTTCAAAAGTCCATAGTCTAATTGATTTTAATTTTTCATTCAATATTCCTCAGAGTCCAAACTCTTGCATGCCTCTGAAACAAAACTTTTAAAAGGACAACGAAAGGGACTGAAATCCCCACATCGGGGAAATACAAAGATCTGCAGAAAATGAACAGTGCAACAGTTGCGCTTTGAAGTCAGTCCCCTGCTAACGAAAGGTCAAAATAATAAATGTATCCCCAATTGAGGCGCTCGGTCCAGACAAAAGCGGCAAAACGTTACATTTTGGCGGAGGCCAAAACCCTCATAGCGTGATAAACTCATTAAAAAAGCAGAACTAAAGAAGGAGCAGCGTGGTGCCGTTCTTAAAGAAAAGAGCCTTCAAACTGATCAGACGCTTTTGGCTCCTCAAGCTTTTTCCTCCTTCAACCAGTCCCTCAAATTCTCTCATTCTCCTCTTCGCCTCCGCACTTCCATCATTCTGCTCTGGTAACATCTCACAATTTTTACACTCATTGTGTCGCCGCAGTGGTATTTGAAATAAAAGCATCTGCATTCATATTAAATAACCAATGTAATATATATTTTAAATGTATACAGTGATTTTATTGAAACGATCTCTCTCAATTCACAATAACAACTTATTTCTTTTACAATATTTTAACAATCGTTGTTTAAAGTTTCGACTTTACTTTTTTTACTCTTGTATTAGTATTTCATAATAAAAATAAAGATACACTCGGCTGGAATAGTCACCGAAGTAAAACGAAAATTAACAGTAATCTGGAATAATTTACCTCGGTGTATCTTTGATGTTACAACTAGACGAAAAAGATGGTAATAGGAGACAAGTATTCAATATGAGTAAATAGAACAGGACAGTGCAAAATGCAAAAGATAAATTGTTTATACAATAAAGATGCCGGCAGCACGTTTGAGCAGATTCAGAATATCAGAATATACAGCATGCGCTCGAGATTATACAGTAAAATGATTCTATCAAATAATTCTATCTGGTGTTTATATATATGTATGTGTGTGTGTGTGTGTGTGTGTGTGTGTGTGTGTGTGTGTGTGTGTGTGTGTGTGTGTGTGTGAGATGGCACAAAAAAAATATCCTAAATACCCTTTTAAGTGCGTTATGGAAATAGCAGCTATGTCGTTTGGGCTTCAACATTTGTCTCTACATTTTTTTTCAGTATTATAAGTTCATTACTGTAACAACCGGATTTTTTTTATTTGACCTTATGTTGGGCAAACTCCCTTAATTTCCAAAGAAATGCCATTTTTAAACATTAAAATGAAAGTGGTACTCTATATGTAACGTTTAAATGTACCAGTTGTCACAAACCCTGTAATCTTTAATAAAATAATACAATTTAATACATTTTCGCAGTTAACATTATGACTTTAAAGAAAATTAAACATAGGGTTTTAAATAAGTCCGGTCATGATTTAAAAAAAACAAACACCTCCTGTATTTAAATATAATTTTAATACTTATACTCTTTTTTTATGAGGATGGATTGTATGTTAATGATATTGTAAATCGTAAATTATATTAAAATAAAGTGACTAAAATCATAATGTATGCTAGGAAATTTTACAAATGCACTTAATTAAACATACAGAATTGAACGTACTGACTAGTTAGTTTTTCTCCTCTGAATAGTTTTTAAAACGAATGCATGAAAGAAAATGATTTCTTCACACTTTATCTGTAGATTTTTAAATCCAGACAAACGCGTGTGAATCAATAAACATATACAACGCTGCAATGTTTATAAATAACAACGAGAAACTTTATTGGTTCCTTTTTTCCAAATAAAACCGATCTTGAAGGTCACCCGCAAATCTTCAACATTTAAAGTAATCAGAGGGTAGAGCGGACCCGCCCGAAAGTTTTGCGCTCTCATTCATAGTGCACTAACTCGAGCAGAAACCTCGCTTGCGGTTTGGGACGCGGCTCCGCCGGTCACGCTGTCATGCACGAGGCCTACCGCTGGGCTCGCGGACCTATCAAGGAACGCTTCGCGGTCACGTGATTTCTTCTGACAGTTCCGAAGCCGTCTGTTAGCCGCAGTGATGGTTGTGCTGAAGGGAATCCCCGCGATACTCACCCCCGAGTTACTGTACGCCCTCGCGCGCATGGGGCATGGCGACGAGCTGGGTAAGAGTCTTATACTCGGAGACGTTTAGTTTTTCCGAAACGACTTATTACATGCGATTATGGGAGGTTTAAATGCCAATAACACCGCCCCGCAGGTGTGCGCTTTAAAAGCCAGACTTTAGGATACGCCATTAAAGTCACGCAACTTGTGATAAAATGTAGGGTTACATTAAAGTTTATTTCTAAGTTATTTCTAGTGGCTCTGCTGGCTGTGAAACATCTTGGGTTTGAAATAAAATCCCACTGTTCCTGTTTTTAAACATCTGAAACCGAGATTGACACAATGCACACACTGTTCTGACACGACAACAAGCATTACTCTCTCTCTCTCTCTCTCTCCATCCATTATCTTCCGCTTTATCCTCTATTAGGGTCGTGGGGGGGGGGGGTTCCCATGCCCATGCCCATCCAGGGGAGAACGTTTTGGGCGCTGGGCAGATACACCCAGGACAGGGCGCCAATCTATCGCTGGGCACACACTCACTCACACAGACACAAACACAAACACACTCTATATGGGGCAATTTGGAGAACTCAATTGACTTGATCCATGTTTTTGGACTGTGGGAGGAAGCCGGAGAACCCGGAGGAAACCCACACAGACACGGGGAGAACATGAAAACTCCACCCAGATTGGGATTTGAACCGGGAATCCCTAGTGCTGAGAGGAGAACATGCTAACCACTAAGCCACCCTGCCGCTCTCACTCTCTCACTCTCTCTCTCTCACTCTCTCTCTCTCTCTCTCTCTCTCTCTTCCCCTCTCTCTCTCTATATATATATACATATACACACACATATATATACATATACACAGAAGTATTTAATGTACTTTGAAGTTAAAGCATATAACAAACCAACAATCTAAAGACAAATTCCATCCATCCATCCATTCAATATCTTTATCCTCTACTAGGGTCGCGGGGGGGGATGCCCATCCAGGGGAGACCGTTTCCGGCGCTGGGCAGATACACCCAGGACAGGGTGCCAATCTATCACTGGGAACACACTCACTCACACAGACACACACACACACAAACACAGTCTATATGGGGCAATTTGGAGAATTCAATTGACCATGTTTTCATCCATGTTTTTTTGGACTGTGGGAGGAAACCGAAGAAGCCAGATGAAACCCAGACGGTCATGGGGAGAATATGGAAACTCCACCCAGATTGGGATTTGAACTGGAAATCTCTAGTTCTGAGAGGCAGACATGCTAACCACTAAGCCCCTAAACAAAAAATCATTTAATTATTTTGTTCAACGACATTTCATAAACATTTTCGACACACCACAGTACCACCTCTTGCAGATACAGATGTTAAAAGCATTCTTAAAAAGTTCTTTACAACATTGTTGCAGAAGTTCCAAAAAATGTTGCTCACTTTTAGTTTCACACTTGTGTCCAGTACATCCCAACAAACTTCAATGGCCTTTAAGTCTTATCACTTCGTTCTTGTCTTCTTATTTAGTTCTGACAAGCCTAGATTTTACATTTATTGTCACACAAGCAACCATCCTTTCATCTACTCTATGGTGTGCAAAATAGTATACATTTTAACACATACACACACACAATTATTTTACACCAAGTAGACGCAAAATAACAAGCAGAAGTTCAGTACAGTTTGCGCACTGAGATTCTGTGTGTTATTTTGCATCTACATGGTGTAAAATCATTGCAAAAATCCAACATTATAGAGTGCATCTATGTGGTAAGTTAAACTCATACAATAGACAATTAGTGTAGAAACTAGATGGTCTACCAGAACATCCTTTTGGCAATATTTTTAATTTAAAATTATAATAGTTCATGGTATCTGCTTGATTGTTGTAGGAGATCATACAATATGTTGCTGTAAAATTACAAACAATGCAATGAAATTTTCAGTTTTAGTGTGTCTGATTTCTGTCTTTCTTGGAGGTGGTCATGTATGTAAGGTTGTTTCATTTATTTTTTTATCTGTGAAAAAAAAGAAAGCGGTAACATTTATTGGACAAAAAAAAAACTTTACTGGAGTTGCTGGATATGGGAAGAAAAAAATCATCTTGTAATTGCTACGAGTCAATATTTATTTGTTATATTGTCAGAACAGTGGGACATTTATTAAGCTTTTGTGATTTATTTTATTTGAATGACATTGTGACACAACATTGATTGTAAAATATATTTATGTGTATACTCATTGTCTTAAAAGAATTAGTATGCCACTGGGAGGCAAATTATTTCGGCTTCCTGGAAATTCGAATTCTCATTAAAACCATGTAATAACCCAGGTGCAAGAGATTCAAGTCATGGTCTAAAAATACATTGCAAATTGTGCAATTTAAAACAAAGCCTACAACAGGGAAAACTTTGCATGTGTATAACCCTTTTGCTCAGTTCTTGCAGATGCAAATTTTCCTGTGTCCTCAGTTTGTAAATGTGGTCCTGTGGAGGTACGAACAGATGGTACGTCTCGTTTATTTGTGAAATACAAAAATGTGCTCAGCAGCCTTGTTCACGTGAATATCTGTTGTAAGCTAAAAGAAAGAATCAAACATCTTTTGCTTTTTGTTTTAGGTGTGAAGATTTTGGAGCTATTACAGGCAATATTAACACTACTCCCACTTGATACCTATGTGGAATCTCCAGTAAGTTATATTTTAAATTAAAATACAAATAAATCCAAATTGAATATTGAATGTCAGATGACTAAAATAATTATAATATGGATGTGGTAGCTCGGTGGTTAAGGTGTTGGGTGATGTTGGCCTATCAATCTGAAGGCTGTGGGTTTAAATCCCAGGTCCACTGTGGGCCCTTGAGCAAGGCCCTGAACCCTCATTGTTGCAGAATGGCTGTATCAATTCTGTGTTCTGATCCCAACCAAATTGGTATAATTATAAGTCGCTTTGGACAAAATGTAAATATAATAAACAATGGAACTTATTTGTATGCATCCCTATTAATAAAAATAATAAAAGAGCCTGTAAGTTTTTTTCTTGCAACCTTTAAATAAACTTTCTTTTTCAGGCAGCAGTCATGGAGCTAGTGGAAAGTGATAAACAACGGGGTGTACAAGTGCCTGTGTGGCAGAGCTTCTCTGAACTTCTAAAACAAGCTGGATCAAATGTAAGCTGTTGTGCATTTTCAAATGGCTAACTGTTCATCAACAATCCAATTTCACATCTAAAAAATGTATTCGTTACAGATGTTCATGTATTGCAACCCAGTAATTAATTCACTAAACAGCAGGAATGCACACACATAAAGAAGCTGTACTAAGGCACTTGTGTTACTATAATTTAAGGCTGTTGGAGGTGCACACACTGAACTCGAATCTGGCTTTACTGGCACCTTTTTCACAAACCATTTATTATGGCACGTGCAATCTCCATTTTACAGTGGACTTTACTCACAACATCTGTCATTTCACATATACACACGGCCCTCATTCATTACTTTCTTTCGCTGTTTTCGCTTTCTTTCTAAAAACTCTTCTCATTTCCTTTTTATTTTTCTGCTCAGAAATCAGTCAATTACCTTCCTCGTTTTTGGCTCTGTCTCTCATTTACTAACTGATGTCTAAACAGTACCTCTGCTGTTTACTTTAAAATAACTTATTTTTTATGTTGATTAAGTCTTGTCTAATGTGGAACACAGGGAAATGTTAACTCAATATTAGGTCCTCCTTCCATAGGCTGTGCTGTCTTTTATATGTTTATGTTTCAGTTCTAGTGTTCTGTGGACATGCAATTAGTGCAACTCATTTTAACAGACGTCTGCAGTGCTGTCTTGTAAGTAAAACAAAAAGATGCATGCAAAACGTGCATGGTGGAGGAAGCATCCTTGTAAATGTATCATATTTAATTCTGTATAAAGAATTGAATTTTTTAGAGGGATGTTCTAGACTGATGTTTAGAGGGACACAACAAGACAAATAGCATGGATAAGAGAAGTCCAAGTTAATATTTGTTAAGATGATGTAACATTGGGAAATTGAGTTATCATTGATAGGCTACTCAGCTGAATAGAAATGGTATTATTTATTAACATTATTTAGTGGATACTTTTATTTGTAGGCTTAACACACAGAACAACTAAAGATTGATGGTTTTGATTAAGGGTCCCACATTAGCAGTAGTGCATAGACTTTAGGCCTCAACATTACTAAACTCTTCCTGCCATAATGTCAGACTTTGTGTCGTTTTGCATCTCATCCAGCCTGCACCTTGTTGTCTTTAGTTCTTATTAATTAGTTAATTAGTCCTTGTTAATTTGCTTTTGTCTCATCATCATCAGTTGTGTTTACCTGTTACGTGTCCTCCTCGTGTAGAGCTTCCTAATAAGTCAGTCCTGTTTGCTTGTGAACGTGTGTTTGTTTCCCCAGTGTTTTCTGCTTCGAAACCAATTTTCTCCTTATCATTGATTGTGACACATAAAACACTGAGATATTTTTCTCCTGAATCATACAAACAATTGTATTGTTGAAGTTTATGTTGTAGTAATTTATTTCATTTTAACTTGCATCTGCATGCATAACTATTTATTCATTCATTTATCTTACATTTATATTGTCATTTAGCAGACACTTTTATCCAAAGTGACTTACAAATAAGAACAACACTAGTCAGTAGTTACTCTTCCACTTATTCCTTTACTAGGGTCACGGGGGTGCCCCATGCCCCATGCCCCATCCCTATGCCACAGGGTGCTAATCTATCTCTGGACCCACACTCACTCACTCACACAGACAAACATACTATATGGGGCAATTTAGAGCATTCATTTCATCTTGAATCCATGTTTTTGTGTCTGTGGGAAGAAACCGGAAAACCCAGAGGAAACCCACATGGACACGGGGAGAACATGGAAACTTCACGCAGAATGTACCACTAATATGTACCATAACCACTAATGTTTACATATATATGATGTATATGGAAATAGCCAATAAGCCATATAATAAAATAATAATAAATATTATGTGTGTGTGTGTGTGTGTGTGTGTTTGTATATATATATATATATATATATATATATATATATATATATATACGTACATATACGCGTGGCTTAGTGGTTAGCACGTTGGCCCCTCACGTTGGCCTCTCCCGGTTCGAATCCCCATCTGGGTGGAATTTCCATGTTCTCCCCGTGTCCGCGTGGGTTTGCTCCGGGTTCTCCAGTTTCCTCCCACAGTCCAAAAACATGGATCAAGTGAATTGAGTTCCTCAAATATACATATAGAGTGTGTCTGTGTGAGTGAGTGTGTGCCCAGCGATGGATTGGTGCCCTGTCCTGGGGTGTATCTGCCCAGCGCCCTGAAACGTTCTCCCCTGGATGGGCATGGGGAACCCCCCCACGACCCAAATATATGATAAAGCGGAAGATAATTAATGAATGATTGAATATATATATATATATATATATATATATATATATATATATATATATATATATATATATATATATATATATATATATATATATAGGCGGCACGGTGGCTTAGTGGTTAGCACGTTCGCCTCTCAGCGCTAGGGATTCCTGGTTCGAATCCCCATCTGGGTGGAGTTTCCATGTTCTCCCCGTGTCTGCGTGGGTTTCCTCCGGGTTCTCCGGTTTCCTCCCACAGTCCAAAAACATGGA